>VZRZ01008690.1:909071-1158511 GCA_013398175.1 Climacteris rufus
TTTTTTTATCGCTTATAGGAACTGTGGTGTCTTCCTCGCCGAATATCACTACACAGTTTCTTAATGGAAAACTAAATGGGGCCTTGGGTTTCTTTCCCCTCTTTTTTCCAAGATTCCATTCATGGTTATAAAGAGCTATCCTTTAAACCAAATAGTTAGAGAGTGAAGGTGTTTTTCTTTTAATTACATATGCCAGAGTAAGAAACAGTACTGAGCAGTAAATCACAGCTCAGTAGTAGCTTTCTAAAGGAGTGGTGTCTGAACTGAATGTTAGACTTGTAACCTTGGAGTGCTAATGGTGGCCTGCAGTCTGCATTTGAGTGACAAATCTGGGTACGGTTACAACTTGTAATACTGGGAGGTATAAATGGGAGCAAAAAGTTTACACTGACTCTGCTACTGCTGAAGCTTCTGTAAGTCAAAGTCCTCTGTTTAGACCTCAGTTCCAGAAGGCTTTTCTGTGGGGAAACAGAAAAAATTAACCCTCACAGTTTTCTCTACTTTCAAACTCCTCACCCATGTCCCACCCTTAAAATCATGGCTTCTTCACAGCGACTTAAAGAGCTGCATAACATCCATACAAAAAACAGAGTGATGAAAACAATCCAACTCAGAATTTTTCTCATTCTGATTTCTCTTCAAATTTTATAAACATTTAAATGGCACAAACCTAGAGACATTACAGAAAGCAGTCACAGAAAGAGGGAGCACAATCACTTATTTTTTGGTTTAGAAAACAAACTCTATTTTCAAAATCAAAATCTTACAAGACTTCGTATTTTATTGGACTTACTATTTCAACACACTAAAAGAAAACAGGCTATTCTCCTGATATTGTGGAGAACATGGCAAAAGGCAATCCCATACATGGCAACAATCAGTGATGATTAATACTTTGCATATCAGGATTCCCAGAAACTAAAGACGAATAAGAGAAAGCAGAAACATGGGGTGGAATATGCAATTTGATTTTATGTTTGCAATGTTCAAATTCTAGTACTGATCCTCAGTGATGGAGTGGTACTAAAGGTCTTAAACATCCTGTGTAGAAACAGTATTTTTGAAGTTCACAAGTGAAAATAAGTTTTCCTTCTCTGTTTTTTTCTAAGATTATCATAAAAAAGGGCCCCATCTTCAAAAGACATTTATCAAAGATTCATCTATAAAAGCTGTATCTTCAAAAGTCATATTTGCACATACTAAAGCAGTACCTCTTCCTGCAATGGGCTCTCTAGTATAAGCAAGTGCTGGCCTGAGATTACAACATGTGCACACACACAGTAAGAGATATTAAATCTGATGTTCCCAAATATTTAGATAGGAATAAATTAAATTTTAACATTAGGCACTCCTTTTTAGTGCTATCCTAGTCTGACCTCCCTCACCTTTGAAGTCCCTGCTTACAAAATCTGATTGGGGATTTCCCTGTCAGAGTATCTAAAATCTAACCTTTATCACAGCACATGGACCCCTTCCTCTCATAACACTTGTGTGCAATTTGTTTGGTGCTTTTTGTTGTTGTTTGGTTTTGGGTTTCTTTATTTGTTTATTTGATTTTAAAGACTCCCATCAGCCTGACCTGGTAAAAATGCCAGAAAGTGCTGGCAGAGTGATCTTGCCCCCACGTTTTTCAGCTTCATGATACATGTATTCCTCTACTAGGGGCACCTGGGAGATGAGTGCCTCCTGCTGCCAGCCAGCCCTGCAGAGCATCAGAAGAAATTACAGACTCACAGCCAGTTAGCAAAATTCAGTTTTCTGCTCTAATTTTGAGGAGAAGGGAGGCAGGACAATATGCTGGCAATTTTTTTTTCTACAATTTCTACAAATTAAACATAGAATGGAAAATGACATAAACACTAGCAACATGCGTCTCTCTTCCCTGTGCTTTCCAAATGCAGTTCTTCCACATTTTCTAACCAATCATTCAATCAAAACTAGTTTATTAATGATGGAGGGTTTATTGGTATGTTTGAAAAGTATACACTTGTCACAGAACAAATTCCCTTCTCTGTTTTACTACAATGGGTCAATTCTTTTATTTGAAGGCTTGAAATTGCTTTAGGCAGAAGTGCAGAAAGGCACACCTTCAGATGAAGTAGTGGCTTTGCCTCATTTTAAAGGTCAATCATCCAGTACTTCAGTCTAACACTGTTCAAAATGATGCCTCTCACTTCTGCTTCAGGTTGTATTTGCTTGCTATTTCTACAGAGCCACCTACAAGGTTTCTGGAAGCACCAAATTTGATAGACTCTAACAGTCTCTATATATGTAAATAAGCTGTTCAGCACATAAACTATCCTCAGGAAGATTCACTGGCTAGAGTTGTAAAAGAAGAGCAATAAAAATTGTCTGTTATTTAGACAATAAAAATGGCATATCTTTGCTAAAGGATCTTCTAAAACCTGTTTTCTAAGCATCGCACTCACTCAGAGTACAGGGGCTGCCTGTTGGCACTGAAGATTGCATTTAATTCTTCAGAAGAGCAAGGAAAGGAAAAGCACCAGCCTGTTCCCCTCTATAGATTTATTCATCATGGAGAAAAGCCACTGAAAATGGGGTGTGTTTTTCCCAGACTATTTTACATTCAAAACAACAGCCCTGTCTGCACTGGAAAATTCCACAGTATGTGGAGACCTACAGAGGGACTGAACGAAGGGACTTGGAGAAAAAGGTACATGTTTGAACTAGATTGAATAATGCTCAGAAGAAACCTCATGATTGAACTATGATCAGAAGAAACCTCATTCAGACCTTCTGAAGTTCCTCCAGAAAAGTAAAAATAAAAAGCCTAATTCTAATTTGCCTGATAATTCTAAAATTAATGGTATTTCCAACAAGCATAAAAACCCTCCCATGCTCCTCCACTTGACACTTAGCCCTTTTCAGACCTTCTTATGTAAGAAAATCAAGTTTTAGAATGCAGAAGTTGCGTAGTTCTAAACAATCTCTCATGGTGGTCAGCAATATCAGTGAATGGTGCTTGTGCTCAGCTCCCTGCACTGCACAGTGCCTGTGCTGGACAATATGCACACACATACACCCCCACTTCAACAAAGATACAGGTGCTTCTTTGCGCTGTTCATCAGGTGTTCATAAACTCTTCAGTGCTAGTTCAGGCTGTACTGCTGTGAAATCACAAGCCACCTGAGAAGGGGTTTTATATGAAGAGTATGTGCATTCAGTACTCTCTAATGCTCTCTGTAAAACACATTTAGCACAACACGTGCACATAACACACACATGTAAACACAAACTGTCCATGCGGGAAACATATTCACTGTGGCTATTCAGAAAACTCCTTAAAAGCTACAAGGTGTGTACAATTGGATCTAAATTTTTGGTTTGTTCTTATAATTCAGATGCTAGTAGAGCTGGGAAAATACCCTGAGAGCCTTAAGAGCATTCAGGGAACTAGACTGAAAGTTAAACAGAGCTTCCACATTGCTTCTAGAATAGCCATGTTATAAAAATTTTACTCTAAGAGCCTTTCCAGATGTAGCTAGATAATACTGAACTCTGTTTCCACTAAAAGATTTAGGAATTGTATTAGCTCACATGGAAATAATTTTTTAACTAGCTGGGAGTGGTTCCCTTACAGTTCCTGAAGCTGTTCCCCCATGCTCATATCCCCTCCTCTCTGGCTCATTTTAGGAGCTACACCCAGTGTGCAAAATGACCTCTGCACCTACAGAGACACAAACTATTTTATGCATGGAAAGAAAGTAATATGGTGACTGACAGGCTAAAACCACTGTAAGAGCCAAAGCCAAGCTTTGTACAGTTTTTACCTGACAAAAGCCAGCAAGATGAACCTGTCCTCATATTGCTGTGGTGACATACAATGACTTCAGCTTTACAGGGTCCTCAAACTCATGACCAATGCAGCTTCTCATGTGATGATGTAAGAAACTGAGAAGCTTAGTAAAACTGAACTTGTATTTTCTTGAAGACTATAAATTTGAAAAATCCTCTTCATATAGTCAGAAGGCCAGAAAAATAGAGGATTATATAAACATCAGTGATGGTGGAAGAAAATGCAACTGTATTTAGACATGACAGCAAAGATTAAGTGCTGTATGCTGAGCCATCAGGATCTCTTTTCAATTGAACTTTCTCTCTTGTCTTTTACCAGATTATTTAGCCTACTCACATAATTTTTATTCTATCATCTATCTGGGTATATTTCCTAGATATTAAACTCCATAATATCACAGCAGTCAGGATAGTTTATAAAGAACCAAACACATGCATGCAAGTTGGGGAAAGGAGAGGCTGAGGCCTTCAAACTTAAGTGGAGAACAGCAGGTGGATGACAATCGCGATGCAGCAAAAAAAAAAAGGAGTAAGGGGATCAGCCAGAGAGATTAATTATCTGCAGTATAATAAATATACAGAATTATTTTCCAAGTAAAAGACTACTCAGGTAGATAAGACTGATTGGTCAGAAGAACAGAACAAAGGAAAAAGCACAAAAAAGAAAATGGGACCACATTGTCTCTTGAAGACATTTTTAAACTTCCTCTTCTCTACATAGGATCTGGCTCATCTGGCTCCAAATATGTCAAGGAGACACATCCACTTAACTTAGGAGCTCCCTTTTCTCTGCTCCCTACCACTGCAGTGGAATCAGGCTTTCTACACTGGTATTTTGTGCAATGTCCATGTGAAGGACCATCACTGTGTGGCCACAGTCTCCCACATTTGTATGTCACTATAAGAACAAACCCACCACCAAATGCAGGACATGCAGCAGACAGAGCCTCTGCAGGCTCTGTGTTTGCCTTGTATTATCTAAGAGCACTATGACCAGCACCAAGCTGCAGCCACAGCACCAATTTACAGGTGTTTCTCCAGCTTAGATCCCCTTGAACAAGTTTCTATATGCAAATAAAACTGACAGAAATGAATGGAGTTACTCTTCCTACATAAGCAACCTATTATAACTATTGTTACATATTTAGGAGTAAGACACCCTCCCTTTCTGTAAGAATGAATAGATAGTCAGCCTGGTTATGTTATTAATAATTTAATGTTTTTCAAACTGCATTAAAGCTGCCCAATGCATAGCCTCTACACAGAATTAAAATTGTCAAATTAGTTTGTTGATTAACTCAATTTTCTGCTGAATGCAGCATCTGCATTTTAAAATGAGGGTTCACTAGTTCTGTATTTTAGTTGTTTATCTTCCACTGGGAAATTGACCCCAGAAATTTTGTTATTCTGTACTAATATACAGCATTAACAGCTATTTTAGTCACAATCCTCAGAATGCAAATACGGCAGCTGACACAGTGTTTTAATTGAATTTTACATGCCAGTTTGGAGTCACTTCCATTTAAATACAACTTAAATGTGGGTGACAGTCTGAATATCACTACACTGTAAGTCAAGAAGACAAACCAGTCAAGCACAGCACAGCTAGATATATGGATTTCCCATCTTGCTAATGTAATTCCCTCCAGCTTACACATCTCATAAGCAGTATTTTTGGAAGTAAACAACGGCAGGAAGAAAACACCAGATTCAAAGAAGGCTTGGCTTCTTTCCATTGTAGGAGGTGGCCATGTGAGATCTGGGGCTACGCTCTGGGGAGAGCAGAGCTGGCAGGTACAAGACCTTTATTACATCTGGACCCGCTGGTTATTTCCCTGTGAGTTGCTGAAGCATACTTAGCTCCAAATCAAATAAATACGAGCTAGTGTGTCCTGCTGCCCTGAAACTGTATGAGCCAAAGACAAGGTGTATGGAGCATGACTCATACACTGCAGTCCCCCAAAATAAGGGGAGTCTGTGCTTGTCTCATCAGACTGGTTTGGTTCAAATATTGATCATATGCAGCCTGTTGAAAAAAAACAGGCAATTTTTATCATCACACGCCAGGGAACCAGCTGCTCTTTCAGGGCAATGTGTACTGGTGCAACCCTCACTGTCAGGCCCTCTTTTTACCCTCTTTCCCTCCTTTTATTTTCAAAAACTTAATTTTTACTATTTACTTTAGTGTATGAAACAGCTGCTTCATAATAAGACAAACTTGCCAAGTCTGAAGCATCTGAAGCCTGACCAAGTTTTGCAAGGTATGATTTATAATTCCCTTCTTCTTGTACAATATGTGGGGAAGCCAAGAGTAGAGTCTTTTTAGATATCAGAAATCCAAAAGTCTTGTATCCTAGGAAAGCCAGTCTGAGGCAACTGGTCTAAATATATTTTCATTAGATTATGGCAATACTGTTTCATACCAGGCTTCATCTAAACCAGCAGAGATTATAGTATATTCCCATTTCATTTAAGTGGCCTACATCATAATTTGCCTAGAATAGGCAGTTCACAAAAATTAGGGAATGCCACCAGTGCAACAAAGGCAAAATATTTTTAAAGAGAAATCCATTTATTTTTAAAATAAATCCTAGAAATAGCAACTCCCTATACACTTGATTTTAGAAACAAGGGAGCCATACTCATTTGGAGTAGTTTTACATAGCCACAAAGCTTAGATTTTATTAGCTGGCTAGATTTTATTAAAAAAAAAAAAAAAAAAAGGTTGGATTTTATGAAAGCACTGCCTTTTTTTTGTTGGTTTTTGGTTGGTTGGTTGGGTTTTTTTTTTTTGGTTCTTGTTTTCTGTGCAGTCAGAAGCAACGCAAAACAATTCCAGCTAATTTGGGCAAAAATACTGAATACATATTGTATTCTATTTCCACATACCAGAAAATGGTTTCTTTTAAAACCACATTAACCAGAACAAATCAGCACCTTCAGTACAAAAATACACATCAAAGACCCAGAGTCTGAAGCCTGTAGCAGTGCTACTGAGATATTTGTTTCACAAAGGGCTGTACATCACAGGAGTCACCCTCAGCCTCCACCAGTGCCAGACAACACTGATGTCAGTGGCTCATCACTGCAAGTCTTGTTGCTGAAATGTGACCCACCTTGTGACAATTAAGTGAAAGCAAAGCTCACAGTGAAAATGAAAACATCAGATTTATTGAGCTGAACCCCATTTTGCAAATACCTGAGCATGTGCATCACAAAAAATTCTCCTGTGTCTGTGATGCCAAGGGTGTCCATTGCTATGCTGAGCTCACCAAGAAGTGCAGCACATTGCTCAAAGGGCTCTGTCTGCAAAGTTATTCTCTCCAGATTCCCAATCAGCTCAGCATGAAATAATTTCTTAAAGCTCAGGGTGTCAGGACTGATTTTAATGCCCTGTGTTGTTGAATTTTGAAAGGTACACCTTATATACTATCCTCACCTTTTTACTTGGATCCACGTGGAGCTCTTGAAAAGCAACATGATTTTCAGTGTGAATTGAAAGAAGTTTTATGCCACTGGAACGAACGCCTTTGTGTTGATCTTTTGTAAGTAGAGATTCCAAAAGTAAACCTGTATTGCCAACAACAAGGGAAGGGATGACACCTGGAAATCAGACACTTGGATGTGAATTAAGATCAAGGAAAAGAGCAGCAGTTGCTGGAGAGAGTGAGCAGAGACTCATGGGAGGAAATGTGTAAATTTGGTGTGTCTGTGTGGATGTCTGTAAACACTCTGTCATCTCAATAAAAAAAAGAAAAAAAAAAAGGAAGAAAAAACCCAGAGCTTTTAGAAGTCAGGGCTCTATCTCTACAGCAATAAAGGAAAGATCTGAAAGGACAGACCTGCACCAGCCAGGGCAGGTACACAGACCTGAGGTTGCTGTGTGGAGACTAAAGCCTGACTTTTTTTTTTTTCTGATTTCCAAATTACACATTCAGGTCTTAAGAATATCAAATTAGAATAAGCACTCTTGTAAACCAGCTCATTACAAGGCAGGATAACTTTAAAAACTATCATTTTCTCTACAATGAAAATCGAATTCTACAGTTAAAAGTAATTTTGCGTAGGAACTGAGGCTTTGTGATGAGCCGAAGCAGCGGGATGGGGAGGAAATATAAGGTCTAGTCACTAGGGGAATTTGCTTTTAGGTCTTGCTTTTCACTGTTCATGATTAGGGCTTTACACCTTTCTCTGCCAAACATTTAGCAGGGAAGCTGGCACAGCTACAATAGACACAGTCTCTCCATCTGAACCTGCAAGACTCACCTGATGACAAAGTATATGAAAAAACCTGTGTGCAAGACATGGGGTATTTGATAGGAAATAAAAGACTCCTCACTCCGCACACACAGGCTTTGGGTAATATTTGTGACAATAACCAGACTTTATTTAAGTCATATTTATTTAAGACAATTTCTTGGTCTTAAAAAAAAGGGTAATTTCATGGGAAAGATGGGTAGAGTATGAAAAAAAAATGAGAGCAAAAAATATTTAGTTAATTAATTGCCAGGATCAGGAAACAGCAGTTTGTATCAATCTATTAAACTGATGGATAACAAGCTCCAGAGGGAGGAATTAAACTAGTTGTGTGAGCCTTCAAGTCTCAGAAGAGAATTAAAAAGCATTATGTCTCATGTTGGGAAGATTGAACCTTTCTTTTGGTTTAGACAAAATAAAATTTATAGCTTTGTTTGGCAGCCATACGTATTTTTTTAAAGACTAAAATAAACATTTAGATTCCAGTTTTGCAGTTCTCATAAAAGCAAACTTTGTGTTTCAGCTGATGGGAATATTTCAAGAAATAATAGTGCCCTTCAACCTACAGGTACACAGACAAACATACAACTGCAAGATCAGCAGCTGCCCATTTTTCTCAGACTTCTGTGACCACAGTCATTAAAGCTGCCCCACTGAACCACATAATCAAAAACTCTTAAAAAACTCACAAGCCTCAGACAACCAAGAAAAACAAAACTTCTCCAGAGAAAGATATAGCCATAGAGTGTACTTCTTTCCCCATTATGTGGTGTCCTAAGTGTACAAAATGTCACAAATGCAGCCTGTCCGAACACAACTAACAAATGTCAATGTTAGATCTCCTTAGGACATGACAGGAGTCAGTAGTGGCAGTAAACAAATGTTGTTCTTAATTCAAGGCCCCTTTTAGCAGAACACTGTGAAGCAGACTTGGTGCAAATGAGAAGGCCAGTGAAATCAGACACGCTTTGTTTCTCCTGAGCCAAATCACTGCTGAGAATTCATCAACAATCCATAATACGTTAAGAATGATGGAAGTGATTCTATACCGTCTGTGATGTACAGGTGTCTTTAATTACATTTTCCAAGCATGAGAAACAGCAGTCATTGGCAGATAAAATAAGTAAGAAAAGAAAGGATTAGAACACAAGAACAACCAAAGTTTGGCAACAAAGAACTCCAGTGTTCCCAAAGAGAGAGGCACATTTCTTCACATTTCCAGCCTCTCCACTGCCTGGAGAAGTATGTCCTCTCCCATTTAGAGTAGGGTGGGTAGAAGGGTGAATGAGCTGCCCTTTTGCACAAGCTTTTCCAGATGCCCCTGATTATCCCCCCAGATGTGAGGAATGGATCTCTCTGATGTGGACAAGGATGAAAATCAGGAGGTTCTGTAAAAATCTCACTGAAGTCTGCCCCTGGATGTACAGATTTGTGCTTACATTTATCATACATAAAGAAAAGATTTTGGTATTTACTTTTTATTAAGTATCTGGATAGCAAATAGTAAACAAGACACTATTAATAAAAAAGCACTGTTTACAGCATTTTCCTGAAGTAAACACTAAAATTAAAAATGCAGTTTATAGAAGCACCAAGCATTTTTTGGTGGTAAAGTAAAGCAGATTTTTCCTTCAGCAACTTGAATATATTCCAGCTACAGAAATCAATAGCTTCAGAGGTCAACAATGCAGAGGTGCATAGGCTGAATCCTGAAGTGAAGAGGCAGCTAATGCTGGAAAAATGCCAAAACTACATTGAAATTACTGGTGGCACCCTGACCTTACACAGCAAACAGAGGAGGGCATGTTGGTTAAGCTTTCAGTGAAATTGTCTGCAGTACTGGAAAAATGCAGAGCAGTAGCAGGAAAGGCAAGATATTATTAGCACTTTCAGTCAAAATGGGTTCTGTCAGGGCAACAGAACTGCTACACTTAGAAAAAGGAAGCATTACTTTCCCTGGCTGATACCATCTGTGAAGAGGAGAACCCAGAAGTACAAGGTAAGTAGTTAAGAATTTTTAGCTACAAAACTTACTGAAAACCAGCTGGGTCGAAGAGCATACAAGGTATCTGCAATTGAAAGTGCATTTATTCAGGAAAATGAAAAACTGGAGGACCATGACAAGACAAACAGCTGAAAATGGGGAATGGAAGCAATAGAAATTAGCAGAATGAGAGGGAGAGCAAGTTTTTCTTTTGTTGTGGAACTCCTTGACTAAGCAGACTTCAAGGTGTGTCAGAGCCTGGCTGTGAGCAACTCCGTTTTTACAGTCCTCTGCAGAAGGGACACTGATATCCTACTCATTTTGGACCAACTCTCCTGCTAGAAGGAGCAATCTAATTCATGAGGCCAATTACAGTTCCAAAACAACTATCCCTGTGGGATGGTAGTACCAACCTGTTTAATTCCCTTCTGAGAACATGGAAAAGGACAGTGCCACAGCCCTTTTCCCATGCCACGACAAAACCCTTGCACCTGTGTGCCATGGCTGTCCTGAATCCCCACCAGGACCCCAGCCTTGGCCAGAAAGTGCAAGCTGGCACATGTGTATGGAAACTGTGGAGCAGACAGTTCCTTACCCACAGGTGGCCCAAAAACAAGGGGAAGGACTTAGCTGCTGTAAGCAGAGAGCAATTCATGCTCTTTCAGCCACCACCCTTGCAGTTCCTCATGAGACCTACCAGAGGAACATGAATTGTCTCCTTTCAGCTGGGACCTTCCCCAAGCTCACCTCACTCCAGCATGACTGACAGAATATCCCTCAAACAGTGAGGGAAGGAGTCCCCAGGAGGACAGTGATTATAGAGAGGTGCTCACTTTCACTGAAACAATCTATTTAATCAAACTATGGAAAAAGGGGAGGAGTGATCACACTGGACACAAACCAGACACAAACCAGACACAAACTCCTGCTGTGGAACATATCTTCAATTAAGAATGAAGTGTAGGAGGAGATGCTTTTGCCATCTTTGTTAAACTGAGCAGTACCTTTGTAGATCTATTGATTTCACCTGGATCTCCCCAGAGGACACTTAGCAGCAGAAAGAGTGGACCAGCTATGCAGGTTGCAGCAATATTTATGGATGCTTCGCAGATCAAAGCCACATTATACCAGGCATTGAGCTAACACACCACAAAGCTCACCCAGTGAGCTGCTGCTTGTACATTTGCAGGAACACTGGCAAGTACAGGTGCCCAGGCAGAGCATTGGGAGCAGCAGATTTGCAGCACTGGCAGCACTGAGTGCCCTCATCCAGGTCCTCCACCCCATTAGGAGGACTGTTGCTGTTTTTTGTAGAGCAATACACCCAGTTTGTCAGCCACCACTGAGGCCAGACAGAGTGCAGCAAGGTGGTATGACCCAGTGAAAGAAAAAGTGATGGGAGGGGAGGTTTAGTAAAAATTTCTTCATGGAACGGGTTGTCAAGCACTGGACCAGGCTGCTCAGGGAGGTGGTTGAGTCACTGGAGGCATTTAAAAGATGTGTAGATGTGATTAGGCACAAGGTTTAGTGGTGAACTTGGAAGTGCTGGGTTAACAGTTGGACTTGATCACCTTAAAGACCTTTCCCAACATAGTCCATTCTATGATTTGCAGGAAAAGCAGCACCCACAACATGCAATTATTAGATTGTGATCAAATATTTTTGAATTTATCTTAATAGAGAAAAATTTAATCAACCTTAATTTCCTTTAAATACATATCGATACAACTCTTTCTTGCCTGCAGTTTTCTATTTTCAGCCAGCACTTAATGAATTCCTCTACCCAACACATCTTCCCTTATCCTGACCCCTCTCTTTTCCCACTCTTCCTCACCTCCCCCCTGAGAAAATAAATATACCTCTTTTAAAAAGATATATTGTGCTAATGTTTGACATTTTCTTTCTGGTTCCCCCACTAATGTGTATGAGAACTCCCTCAGAGTGCAGCACCTTTCAGAATCTGGCATTAACCTCTACCAAACCCCAGTACAATAATGTGGCATTTATTTAATTGCTAAAAATACAAAATTTTTCCTACATAACATGACAAAAGGTTTGCTCTGCTAATAAAAGAGACGCCATTGTCAAGCAAAGGCTTCTTTTCTGACTTTAAAACTCAATATAATTAAAAAAAATATAATATAATTAAAATTAAAACTCAATATAACTAAACAGAGAGGCTAATATCAGATTCCTAAGTAACATAGCTCTGCTAATGTCAATTATTTTTTGCAAACATGGTGTGAGTTCTGATTAATGAATCAAATCAGTTCAACCTGCAGCAGTGCATAAGCCCATTATACTTTATATGACCTTGAAGTGATTGACTGTGTGTTCCTTTCCCCAAAGGGTATTTTGTGTTTTTTTACTTTCTTGTTCACCTTTTCATATCGATGCACTGCAGAGAGTCAGTTGCAACAGTAAGACCCCAAAAGGAAAAACAGAAAAAAGCACACAGATGGCTTTTAGCTCATGCATCAGGACTCAGACTTCACAAAAAAAAATCTTCCTGAAGCAAAAGACCTATATGTCAAAGAAGAAAATAATGTATCCTCCAGACTAAGATGCAAAGTGGGAGGCAACATGGCACAGACAACACCTGCTTGTCCTCCTGAAGCCTTCAAACTCTCCGGTTATCTTCTCTGATTCTATCTTTGCTTTCCCTAGGGAAGTCAGTGCTTCATGTGTATTAAATTAATCACAGAGCTTTTACTGCACAAATGGGCCTTGCTGCTAAAGTGCCTCTAGCAATAATTTGAGGTAGGTGGCTGCATCCTGGCAACATTTTCAGAATTACCCTACTGGGTAGGAAAAGGGCAACATCCATTCATTTTTCAGAGGCTGTCAGGAGACTATCACACAATGCTACAGAAATTATCTTACACATATAGCACAGGAGAAATAAAATATAAGCTTTTACTGGGACATTAGTATTCTCTACACCAAGCTTATATCAAGGTAATGTCACAAAGAGGTAGAAGAGGTCCTTGATTTGCTTTCTTCCAAAACAGTCCAAGAAAAGTCGAAAAGCCTTAAGAAAACAGATTGCATTTTCCTACCAAAAACTCATATTTAATTTGGAGAAAAGAAGCTCACTTGTATGACAGAGTTTACTTGGCATGAGGTTTTTAAAATAAGCTGAGTGCCATACCACCCATCTGGTAATCATGGTTACCTGAAGAGCAATATATATTCTGGGATTGACTTGCTGTAGAAGACCCAGGGCTGACAGGATTACCTGGCACTTTTCAAATGCATGTAAGCTTACTGAACTTTTCCATGTTTCATAAAATTGAATTTATTTGAGTGGTCCAGCCAAAACAGTTCAGCAATCTTTGGAAAAATGCTAAGGAAAACCGCTCCAGCCTTGCTGCATTCCCTTCTGGGAGAAGGGAGGGAAGCATTCACACTGGTACTGCACAGCCAGTGCAATGCCTGACAAATATAATTCAGCAATACAAATTTAGTTCAGGAACGGGCCCAAGATTATATTTCCATTTGATTAGCCAAGGCATATGGATTTTATGCTTGCTACAGGAAGACAGACAACGACTTGATCTGATAGTAAGGCAAGTGGTCAAAATCCTAATCCCTCAACATTTTGGAAGGGATTTGAAATGCTAGTGTGAGTTCATACCGTGTCAACACTTTGCATTACGTGGCTGAGGCATTTTTGATCTAGAGACCGTGAAATCCCACTTACTGCCAAAACATAGACCCATACTGCACCCCTACTGCTATTGCTCTTAGACATATCTTATCTATTTCTGTCTTGGAAAGCTGGGAAAAGAAGGCTTAGAGAGCCTTTGTTCAGACTTTGCTGTGCATCAGCCTGTTTTTGTTCTGGGTGCCCATACATTCAAGCAATTGAGCCAGAGAACTGAGCTGTGCTGTTCTTCTCAACCTCAAGAGCTCCTTGCTCAACTGAAACTGGTAAGAATTTCATTCAGAGGGAAAAATAAATGTTCACATTCACCATGAAAGGTGACCACAAAAGCTTCCTCTGTTTCCTTCCAGTAAATCCCAGGTGAAAACTTTTTCTAGAGCACAGGAAGAGCCAAATCCACCTACAGATGAGTTTGGCTGAGAGACTCCACAGATGACCATGGCTCAGTTTCCTCTTCTATCCTTCCCTCTCCAGGCTCCAATACAGTGCCAGCTGGGCTCAAAATGGTATAGTGATATTTTCTTGGCAAAGTTTCTTTATAACATGTTTAAGAAAACTAATTATTAGAAACACAGCCCATCTGCTGCATGTGTTCTTCCTCACTCCAAAATGAGTTGGGGTATCAGACAGAAGGGAAATAACAGTAGGATGAACTATTGACTTGCAGGGTAAGAACAGCCTCATCAAAACCAAGGCAAATAACAGTATCATGGATAATTAGATTAATCTAGCATACCCCAGTAAAAATTACAAGAACAGGTGAGCTGTAATGTTTCTAAAAATTTGTTTCTCATTGAAATAAAAGCATTAGACTTCTGAATAGCAGTTTAAAATAAAGGCAATAATTTGTTTCCAGCTGGTACAATCATTTAATAAAATGCCTGTTGTGCCTCCAGAAATAATATTCTTTTTTCCTTGGCAACAAACATGACTACCCTGGTTTTGGACCGCCGGTTAAGTCCATCTACAAAGTGTTCTCACTCTAAGTGCATGACATTGAAAAATAATTATTTGCCATATGGAATATAAGAAATTTTTTTAAAGCATCCCAAAATGTGCAAATGATTTGGGGGAAACACAAAAAAATCTAGCAGAAGTTTGAAATCACTTCACTATTGTAATTGTTCACCTAATGTTTTAATAATAAGAAAAAAAAAAAGCAGTGTTGCTTGCTTTTCAACCAAATCTAAACTCCATACTATGTAGGTGTTAAAATTAGCACCTTCAAGATGCAAGGAGGTAAGGAGAAGAGACAGCTTCCAAACAGCAATAGATTGAATGCAAATACTACCCGGAGCTGTAATTAATTATCTTGCTGATGTTAATTGGCCTTGTTTGTCAACAGCCTAAGAAGAATGAGGTGTTAGGTGCTGGAGAAGAGTTAATATAGCACTGTTTTAAGACTGCTTCCTTTAAAGATAAAATTTACATGTATAATAACCATTTCGCTTCTCCAGGCTCCAGAGCAAATATTTGAGTAATAGAAACAATAGTGATTATATTGTTGCTTTATTTTTTTTCCTAAAGCACAAATAATAGAAGAGAGAGGAATAAAGCTGTCCATGGCAGAACTGTCCCAGAGGTACAGTACAATTTTCAACATTTTGATGAAGCAGTTTGTTTCAGCAAAATAGCTGTGTGTTTATGAAACTAGGTGATTTAGCACTTGAAGCCTGGAGTTGACATGTATTGTTTCCAAGCAGCAACTTGAATAGTATAAGAACACACTTTATTTTCCTGTTCCCTGTGCACTTGTAAAAATGAAAAATCAGATAAGGAGAGACACATCTGATGGCATTTCTTAGAAGTTCAGTCAACAGCAGCTTCATGATAGCCAGTGTGCAGTGAGGTGATCGTAGCTCAAGCACACATGCTTAACAAAGGGAACATACAAGTACAAGGAGGATGGGATAGCTGTAGGTACTGCAATTCAATAAGAGAAGAAGCTTGTGAGGTTAAACCAGTCCTGCACGTGGGTTGGGGCAATCCCAAGCATAAATCAGGCTGGGTGGAGAATGGATTGAGAGCATTCCTGATGAGAAGGACTTGGGGGTGCTGCTGGATGAGAGGCTGGACATGACTCAGCAATGTGCACTCAGCCCAGAAAGCCAAATGGGTCCTGGGCTTCATGAAAAACAGCATAGGCAGCAGGGCAAGGGAAGGGATTCTCCCCCACTGCTCCACTCTGGTGAGACCCCACCCATCCATGTGGAGTCCTCAGCACAAGAAGGACATCGACCTGTTGGAACGGGTCCAGGAGAACAACAAAAATGATCAGATGGATGGAGCACCTCTGCTGTGAGGAAACACTGAGAGAGCTGGGGCTATTCAGCCCGGAGAAGAGAAGGTTCTGGGAAGATCTATTTATGGCCTTTCAATAAATAAAGCGGACATAAAAGAAAGATGGGGCACACATTTTTTAGTTGGGTCTGTTATGCTAAGACAAAGGTTAACGGTTTTAATTACAAGAGAGTAAATTGAGAGTAGATATAAGTAAAAAAATATTTATAATTAGGTGGTGAAAGACTGGAACAGGTTGCCCAGAGAAGTTGTGGATGCCCCATGCCTGGAAACGTTCAAGGACAGGTTGGACAGGATTCTGGGCAACCTGACCTAGCTGAAAATGTCCTTGCTCATTGCAGGGGGTTGGATTAGATGAACCAACCCAAATTAATTCTATGAAGAAATTCATAGTCCTCAGCAAATGCATTCACCACTCCTGTAGGAGGAATGTAGCAACAATGTAAAAAGTGGTGGTAAATAAATACTTCAGGAAATTTTGTTGAGTTACAGAACTGCACTGTAAAGGGGCAGGTATACAAGAACACAAAGACATATTTAAACCCCAGATATTTATTGCTGACTACAAAAAGAAAGATGTTGTCCTGCTCCCTGACAACAGTAAAGCTTTTGATTAAATATCTGACTTTTTGTTCTTCTAGCAGTCTGAGAAAAGCGACAACTTAAAAATTTACATACATTTCCCAAAATGAGCAGCACCTAGGTTGTCTCACTAGCCCCAGTGTGTGTTGGTGTTCCAGAAGGAAAAGGCCCCCAGGCTGCTCCAAGTCAAGACTTACAGGAGAAAGCTAATGGTGCTCTGGTCCTCAGGTGGTTGCACTGGGGCTGCCCTTGCTGCCTTCTCAAAGGCTAATTACAGAAACAGAAGGGACCTGCCTGAGGTGGCCAGTATTTCCTCTAGCTGTGAGGCTGTGGCACCTTGGAGATCCAGATATATCTGTCTAGCCAGGACACTCACAAGAGGCTACCCGTACCCTGTTCTTCAGCACTGAATGCAGTTTGGAGTGCAGAATTTCCCTCAAAACTCTGGGCAAGCTGACTGTGATCTTAAATGAAAATATATTCTCCATAGCATAACCTTTCCCCACAAATCTCTCACACTCCTTTTCAAAATGAACTTGTCACAGGCCTATGCCACTTACTTTCTTGACCTTTAACGAGGATCCATACACATGCCATTTTTTCTTGTATTATTCAAATTCACTCGTCCTGAAAGTCAATAGTATGAAGAAACTCCAACAGACATAACATGGAATAACCTTTGATTTAAGATAGGAAGGTCAGTAAGAAACATCACACCCACAGTTCTGCTTATTGCCAGTGACTCTGTGTTCACCAAGCCTCTTTAGAGCAGAACAGGCCAAATGAGAACTAATAATTTGGGCACAATTAAAATATTTCATGGGAAAATAGCCATTTTGTCTAAATTCAGAGGAAATTATACAAAAATGAATATACTTAAAGAGATGAAAATATTTCCTTTTGACACTTAAGGTCTTTAGTATGGCATATGATTGTGAGGGAATCACAACCAATTGTACTCTGTACATATGAAGAGGTCATTCCTTCCCAGGGAGCTCCAAATCTAAATGGACAAGAAATATAAATGGGGCTATAACATCCAAACATAGGACTAGATTGTAATACTTTCACTCACATTAAAGAATAATTCTTATATGAATAATCCCACTGATGTCAGGACTACTGATGAAATAAAGGACCAAAAAAAGATTATGGTCTGTCTTGATCAAATCAACCTTAGGAAGGGCAAATATTCTGTGCAACCTGTGATACGAATATATTTGATGCTTTTACTTGTTTGCTACTTTTAGTTTCATCATAACCCCTGAAGATTCCACTCTGTATTTACTTTGGCCAACTTCAGTCAAAAGCCTGAGCTTTCATCCCTTCCTAATCTTTCACAAAGTGATGAGGTTCAGCTGTTCAGATCTGTTTTCCAGAGTTTTGGTAGTCCTCCTTCTATAAAGTCTCTTTGGAATATGATTGAGGGGAAATAATTGGAATTAAACAACTTCAGGGAAAGAAACTTTTCTGGATAGCTATAACTCATGATCATCTTTAAGGAAGGCACAATGAAAAAGAAAACAGTGAGATGCTAATAGTGAAATTTAGCATTTGCAAGTAACTTTGCAGAGATTCTGGCATCTAGCAAATGTCTAATTCATCACAGGTTTAGAGCTGCTCCACAGCTTTAACCATCTACAGCTTTGTATGTTCTGTCTTTGATAGGGTTTTCCAGTCCAAGCCAGTGGCCCTTCTGGAGAGTGACTGCTCTCTTCCAGTAGCACTTTTCTCTCACACTTGTATGGACTTGATGCTCATGACAGCACCAGACTTACAGTTCTTGAAACCAAGCCTCCCTCTTTATGTGCCAAACAGAAAAAGCTCCAGCCTGCTCCCCGCCTGGCCTGGAGGCACATGAAACTCCTAAGAGCCATAATCTTGCTCTTTAAAGCATTCTTTACACTTGCACATGGTAGGGAGAAACATAAGCAAGCGGTGAGGCCACTGTGACAACTCAAATCCTTGCCTCTGCTGGTGAGTTACCAAACAATTTCTAAATGAATGCTGCATGGTAAGGACTTTTGATCAGTGGGAAGTGGGTATCACCCGTCTGTTTCACAGGAGTCAGTGGATCTATCATGGAAACAAGCTACTGTAGCTGACATCCATCAAATTCAAACCAGGAACATACAGAGCCTTCCACATCTAAATTGTTTTTCCTCTCTTGGCCATGACTTACTATGACCAACAGTGTTGTAGGGCAAGATTCCGGCTTTGCTGACATCAGGGGTGAATGGAGCAGAGGTTTTACCTTCAGTTCTCAGAATCATGGAATTACAGAATATTCAGGTTTGGGGGACCTCTCAGGATCAGCAGGCCCAGTCTCTTGCTCAGAGAAGGGCCAGCTCTGAAGTCAGAACCTGGCTGTACTAGAAGAAAAAAAAATGGACTGCTTTGTCTTCCTGGAAGAGGCTTCCAAATTAAGGCATTAACCTTTTACAATTTTTTTACACACACACACACACACACACACACATATGTATATATATATATGTACTCATTCTTAGTTTCTACTCTTAGGTATAAAGAACCTTTCACTCCAAAACCACTCATCCTCTCGTTGCAGTACAGTCACCCGAAACAAAATTCCTAGAGCCTGTTTTTTGCACACCCTCCTGCCCCCAGCACTCCTTCAGGAGCTGCTTTTTGCCTCCAGCCCTCAGCAACCGAGATTCTGCCTCTCTGCCTGCCCACGGCTGACTTCCTTTTCTGTCCCTCGGGCCCGACGCCCAGCTTCTGCCCTTCCTCCCCTCGGGTGCAGCCACATCACCACAGAGCTTGAACTAACAGCAGATTTATTAGGCTGGCCTCTGCTCCACTCCAAATTCCACTTTTAATATTCGTGAGTCTCATTAGTGAGCACACATGGCCGGCCGAGAAGCAAAGGAAACACAGAGATCACTCAGAGCTCCCATTAACAGACATTTTAAAATTTTGCTTTTAGTATAGACATGAGAGGGAGACTAAGGCGTTTTATCTGTGCCTAAAGAAATCAGTGGCAAAATTTGCCAGCTCTAATCTATGCAGCATAGAGGTCTGTTATCTGCTGCAAAATGCAAGCTAAAACAAACAGCCCCCAGCAGAAACGCTGTGAAGAAACCCTCCAGTCAAACGTGTCATGAGAAATACAGCAAGGAAAGGTTTTCCCCAGATGAGGGGAAGGACAGAAGTGTAGAAAACAGAGGTTACACTTCCTTTTTTGGGAATGGTTCACTGTGGTTTTAAAGAACAAAAAATGTGGTGTGTCAGCCACTGGCAGAGGAAAATGGTAAGTTATACTATTTTCAGCTATATTTCTAAACCTTTGTTTAGTTTGGCTTCTTCCCCAATCAGGTTACTCCTTAACCTCCTGTCCTCAGCAATGCTACTCCCTCCTCCTTCAGTGCTCGGCAGCAAAGCACTTAAAGCACCAGACATCCTTGGGGGAAGGAGTGTCACACATTATGGCTCAGAAACAAGAGTTCATTTAAAAGATACCCAAAGCTCAGGTTGAGTCCTACTCTCTGCCTACACTCCAAGAATATCTTCTGATAGCGTTAGGCTGCCTGTACACATAACACAAAATGCTGGGGTTTTCTCATAAGGGTGGCAGGGTGATGCCATATTTACACTAACAGAACTTTGAATACTGATTCCACTTACACTATCACCACACATCCCAGAAATTAGCACCTCTGAATTCACAAGCACGGCAAGGATATTTTGGGGGAAATATTATTGCTTGTACCACACACACAAAATTTGCTGTCCTTGGAAATTACAGCCAATTTCAGCCTCAAGGCTAAACAAACCAACCCCTTTGTAGAAAAATAAATGGAGTAAACTCTAAATAAAAATATTACAGAAAATCAGCATTCAAGTTGTGCTCTTCCCTGTCAGACACACTCTTCTCTGGCTTTAACCATGTGCTTAGATTTTGATGACACAAAAGGGGAGAATTCCTGCTGCTTCTTCTTGCATGTCAATAACATTAGTAATATCACTGTCTCATAATCTTGTCTCACTGATGACACCAGATGCCTATTTTTTACAAGCATTCAGTTAACATTTTATATACCACAAAGCCTGTAGGTTATTTTTTTAATGTAATATACACACACGTTCCCTATAAATTATTTTATCTGCTTTTATGGCTGCGTTGGGGCTAGCTATATCACAAGTGAAGAGTGTTACAAATTAGCCATGTGTAAACACAGTGAAACCCACAGTAGGACTTCAACATTAAAAATGCTCCTATTCCCACATTCAGGTCCTGGTGTTCAGCTTTCCTCTGGAGCTCTTCTCCTCTCCAACTTTACATAACCTGCTTCAGGTCTTGGCACTGAAGACAAGCCTCCAACCCTCTGGCAGTAAACCTCAGAGTGCTGGGTACTGGGGGGTGACTACACCTCCTCTGTTCCTATGGGAACCTGCTCTGAGAATTGTAGTGATGCTGAAGAGAGAGTTTGGTTCTGCACAGCAGGTTTAGCTCTTCCAGCAGCAGGCCACCACCTCAAGCAGATGTCCCACTTCCCCAGCCTCACACTCCAACCTCCTGCTCCTGGGGCCAAGCAAACTCCTGAAGACATGAAGACCTTCAAAGGTCGATTCCCTTTCCGCTAGTGTAAATCCCTGCTCACTGCAGGAGCAAAGCAATACAGCAAGGGAATAGCCTTTTTGAAGGCACTAAGCCTTTAGACTGCTTTAACATTACCAGTAAAGTGCACTCTTAACCTCTTGCAGACAGTTCTTTTCCCTAAGTCAAAGTCTCTGGCCCAGGAGCTTTCTCCCCAGCCCAGCACTGTTACTCTTCATTTTCTCTGCAGTGTAATTCTATGCTGTAAAACAGGGAATTAATTTCTTCCTCATATGAAGGCAAAAGACAATTAATAAAAGGAAGAGTGGACAACAAGCTTACTTAGACAGGTGTTGACTGCTGTCAGTGCCTGTGAACCTGTCCTCTTTGCTTATTTCCTTTATTCTGCTCAGTTCAGTACCTAGATCTCAGTTTGCAGGCTTTGTACAATGATCATTTGTTCCAATCTCTTCTTAACCTGTGGTTTGCCCCTTTATTTAGCCAGAGCTTCTCCCGTGTCATTCTTCTTGCTAGAACTGGTTTCCTCAGCTGCTTCTGCAGGGTGCTCTGGTGATATCCAGGAGACCCAAAACCATCTGCCTGCAGTGACAAATACATGAAGGGGCTTTTGTTGCTCCCTCAATAAACCTCAGGAGTGTCCTGTGCCCCATGGGACCTCCACAAAAGTTCCACATAGTTGGTATTCCAGACAAGTCACATTAGGGACTGTCTCCCACGGAGCCTGCTGTGAGTCAGATCTGCATGGTGAATGCTGGAAACAGGGTGAGGCCTGGGTTGTCACAGCCATGCAGTGTGCACAGGACTGCCATGTCAGAGGGGCAGTCTGCAATGGCCATGCCTATGTATCTGTCTGAAAAATTCCCAACCAGTTCTAGTTAGGCAGTATTTTTCAGGCAGAAATAAGATCTCTTTGTGAGGTAAAGGCTGTCAAAAGAATGCATACAGGCTGGGTTCCAATGATGGATATAAAAAGATAGCTTTCACAAGACCAGAAATAGTAATTCTCCAAGCTGGAGGTGATCATGCCTTCAGAACAAGCTGTCTGACATGGTCTTTGGGAGGGAAGTCATGATGATGATGGACATGCATCAAGCTATCACTGAAAAGCAGGGGAGGGGAAACACATCACCACCAGCTGGATGAGAAGAAGGTGTCTTGAAAATCAGAAAGGATTGGGTGAAAAATATAATTAATATCACTACAACCTCCATAGGCCACAACCTTGAGCCACCAACAAACTTGAGCCCTGTGCATCCTTTACCATCTATATGACAAACACATTGTGAATAAACTAAGCACATGGTTCAGCTTTCTGAAGTCACAGGACTATGGCTGCATCTACAATGTGGGGAACAGAGAATACATCTGTTGATCAGACAGATCACTACATATGTAGTCTAACAGGGGATATTGCATGGGAAAAAAGATGTCAGCCAGAAAGGTAGGTCCTAGAGGGCTGATGGTACAGAGCTGGTGCAGTCAGCAGTATGGTGTATAAATAATCCATGATGATCAGCAGAGTCTGACAGAAAAAAAATCATAATGGTTATTAATAATTGAGGCCATTCTCAAAGTACCCTGAAGCACTATGTGTATTCCCTCAAGGACCGTGACAAAGTGTGGCAGTGATCCTGTCCTGCACATCTGAGGCAATGACTGGCTGATAATCTGCAAGAGACCAGTGCTGGCGCCGGGGTTATCAAGTTAAGTCTCATAGATAAGGCAGCCAACTGGCCCCACAGCAACCACTGAGAGGCTGCTGCTCGCTGCAGTGTGTTTGCCTTTCGCCTGTCTCCTGCTTCTCCCCTTCTCCCAGAGCTGCCTCAGCATGCTGGCAGGGCTGGAGGGTGACAGGCAGGATGTGGTGGGTGCAGGCAAGGTTCCAGGGAGTGCTCAGTGTCAGGGGCACCCCATGCAGTGCACAGCCTGGGTGGCCTTGGTGCTGATGAGGTGCCTTGGGAACTCCTCAAATGGACATATGTGGGGCAACAAGCAGGGAGTGACCCCAAAGGCTGGCATGGCCATGTTCACACACTTCCCATGGCCCTGCATCTTTGTTTGCCTCAGTTCAGCAAGAGACACCCAGATCTTCATTTGCTCAGTCAGTCTCCCCACTCAGCCCAGCTCTCTAAACAGGCTCATTCCATAAGCACTCACTGACACATTGCAATGGGAAGGGCACATCCCAGCCTGTCACAACTGACAGGTAGCATATTACACAAAATAAGGTCTGAAGTCCAGGCTCAGCTGAAATCTGCAGGGCAACTCACATATTTACATTACATCCAAACTCAGTTTTCCTTTTTTCTGTCACCCTTTATTTATTCTTCTCTAGTTTTACTGCTTTGTGTTGTACATTTTTTTCAGGAAAGTGGCACAGGTTTTTTTCTCACCACAAAGGGCCATTGTTATTTCAACTATCAGCTTTTCCCTGTGTGCCCTAACACCCTCTCACAGCACTGTCATTATCAAAACTGCAATAGCATCTCAGACCCACATACAGGCAAGATATACGAACAGATTTAATGGTCTTAACTAGCAAAAAGTCAAAGGTTTCCCCACCCACCCACCTTTTTTTGCTATTTGTTCCATTTGGCATCCAAATGTCAGCATTCATTGTCTGCAATATGACTGCTGAACCAATGATTATGGTGTGGCGTATTTCCTTTGAGTGACAGTGTCTGCACAATGACTTTTCTCCAACACACTCGGCAGTCAGCATTAAATATTCTTGGCATGCAGCCTGAATAACAACACACATACTGAGACCTGCCAGCATTGGAAAGTCCCTAAGTCCCAGGAGCTAAGATTAATTGCCAGCTATTCTTAAAATTTTCTCACCACTCCACCCAGTTTCTTGGTCTTCCCACCCACTACAATCCTACAACTGCCTTTCTGGAGTTTCATAAACCTTCCCGAGACAGTTTCGGATGAGTGGAGAGCACTTAAACTCCCCCTTGAACTGACTGATTTCACATACCAACAGTGCTTTCCTTGACTTTACAGGGGGAGGCTTGATGGGGTAAGGTTTTGTCCCTCCTTGCTACCACTCAGGACTTTTCCCAAATTAATTTGTTTCTGAAGCAGGGGATGGAAAAATATGACCTTTATGAAAAACCTGTAACCTACTTAACCCCTTTTTTAACCCAGGGTATGAAGGCAAGTCCTGTGAGATGCTGAGCATCATTTACTTGCATTAAGTAAAGACAAGATACATTCGTAGCAGACTGCAGCCTCTGTACTTCTCACTGCTAAGCCCAAATTTATGCTAGAGGTGGAAAAACACAGAAAAAATAATAATATCACCTATTTCTTAGCACTCTTTTGCTCATGTCACATTACTCTTTGAACAAAAAAGTTTCACAGTCATGAACCACAACCTCCTTTTCACCAAGGACTCCAAGTATGCTGAGAAATAGGGGAAACAACCACATGGGAAATGAGAAAGTCCCTCCTCTGGCATTTCCAACTGAAAGGAAAGCAGGAGGTATGAAAAACCTTGACATATTTTTCACTTTGGCTTTCTACCCACAGTGGTTACAATCAGCTTTGAAGAACCACCAAAGTTTTTGATCAAAGTTTTCTGGATAAGACAACTTGGCCCATTAAAGTAGAATGGCATTTTTTTTTAATGAAAGGTGTGGGTTTCCCTTAAACAGATGCCTGTAAAGGCATCTAACTCCTGAAGGCTCAAGCATCCTGGTTTAACCAGTTTTAGTTAATGAGTCAGTTCTCTGATAGAGCTTACCAAGAAAAATGCAGCTCATTTTCTCCTTCTTTCACAAGTTTCTCTCCACTGTTTGCTAGTTCACCTGCTATTATGTTTAGGACTGATCTGAGTTAGGAACTCTAAGAGAGGGTTTATATTACTCACCAAAAAAGACTGCTATGTTGCCCATTTCTAGTTCAGACCTTTGGCTCCGACCTCAGGCTTTCAGCTATTAGAGCGAGCATTGCCAGACTTTTGTTTTTCTGACAGGTTTTTTTTTTTCATAGGTGCCTAAGAAGCACTTGCAAAACATTTCAAGTAGCTGCCCATGCAAAACATATTTCCTAGCTATCCTGTGTGTATAATTGCAACTGCCTGGCTGCAGAACTTATAACAGCATTTGTATCTGCACATAACTTGAGCATCTACACCTGGAAAAAACTCTCAAAATCAAACAAGCAAGTAGATATCATCAGGCTAACCTCCAAGCAACTTTTCCAGCACTGCTTCCATAATGGCCTATGCACACAAGCAGATCTTTATTGTTTTAGCATCTGATTGAAATACAATGTTTTTTAAAAGTGACTGCTCACAGGTAAAGAGACATAGCCCCCTAAACCCTCATTCAGGCTTGGCTTATACTAGGGGGTGTTTTGAGTACACTGTCAAAAGTACCAGATCCACTTTCATCCTGCAACACTTGAAGTTAATAGATTATAAACCATACTTATCTAAAAGTAGTTCCAGTCACAAGATATTATTTCATCATAAATATTGAAGCAACTGAGTGTTGGTTAACATTATTTCTTTTAGGGTTCAGTCATCAAGGTTAAGGTAAAGAAACAGATTGCTTCCTGAGAATATAATGAAAAACTGTCTATGGATGGCCCTCTCTATAAAGTAGAATCATCTACAAAACAGTCAGGGCAATCAGGTTGAAATACAGCAGGAAAAAAAAAAAAATCAAAAGCCAACAGTGTAAATTTTAGAAACAAACATCTCAAATATGAGCAAACTGATGAAGTCATGGTATCACACTGATTCAAACTACTGAGCACATTTTGGTAGCGGAAAACATTTTGGTAGCAAACTGATCAAATAGATACGACTAAAAACTATCATTTTGTGAAGAGCCCCCCCATGAGCTACCTGCCGTTTGGCATGATGTGTGTTTCAACAGCTTCTGATGTTTTGGGAGTGCCATCTCTGCTCACTGCAGTGATTTCACAGACACCCTCTGGCAGGGGTTAAAAATATGGGACAAGGGAAGCTTCCAGTACAGCCCTTCCCCATCCTCACTCACACACACCGTAATACATATCAACAGCCAGTAACAGGCACCATACGTTTAATCCCACATTTTGCACTTCCCCAAGGCAGAAATTCTCTCGTTGCTGCCTTGCTCCTGCTCAGTGGGTGAGGGGAGCGGGTGAGCCCAGCAGCTGCTCTGGGAGTGCAGTGGATGTGGCCACTTTTCTGGGAGAGGTCTCTCTCATTCTGGGGAAGACCTGATTGTGTTTGATCAAGTGGATTTGCTCTCTAGGAAGGACTCTTCCAAACATCTGGCCCTCCAAAAGCAGGGAAGGCTTGATCAAAGACAGGGCATTATGGACTCACATCCTACTGACAAGAAAAAAATGGACCTGGTGGCAGTTCACCCAGAGAAATGGCTATTACACGGATTGATGCATTTCAATTTAGTATTTGAAAAATAAAAGGGCAAAAATGTTCTCTTCTTTTTGTAGTTTTCAGTTTAGTGGCCATTACAGTCCCTTTTAATAACCACATCACAGATGTTTTCAGACCCACAGAGTACCTAAGCAGTGTCACAAAGTGGGCAACACTAACTGCTCCTGAAATTTTGCTATTACAGTAATGGAACATGAGTTCAGGGAACTTATGACTGCTTCTGCAAGAGAAGATGGACACAATCTTCCTTACAGAATTCAAATCTAAAGCAATCCATTACCCATATCTTCAGAGCATGTGAATGTAAAGGACAAAATATTTTTGCTCATATTAAAAAATAAGGAATGCTACAATTACAGGCAAGGTCACCTTCTCCCTGTTCAAGTTCTTTGTAAGTACTACAATGTGAAAAGAAAATATGAGACCTTAGAGTCACTCACCCTCTGGCTCTGGTTTTTTCTAATTAATTAAATGAGTGAAAAGCAGGAGCTCAGGGCCCATAGATCAGCATCAGCACAATGCATTTCAAAACTGCTCTGTGAGGACAACTCCAAAAGCCAATCACAGAATACTTATTAAGGAGGCCTTCTGATGTAGCTCTTTATAGAAAAAACCTGCTGGATGCCCCAAATTACTCAGTTACACCTCATTAAATTATATCAGTTGTTTGTTGCCAGTGTATTCTCCATGCAGCCCAATGGCTTTGCAACCGAAGCTGTTGGAAATCTGTTTAATTGCTCAGCTGAGTTTTTTTAAACTTCTTAGGCACTGGGTAGAATACTGTAATTTGTTAGAAAATGCATTAAAATAGAAGGAAAAAAAAAACCAACAGAAAGAAACACAAATCAGAAAATCAATGCTGCGGCATTAAGGTTTTTACTAGGTTTCTTTAAGCTACATTTGCTTTCATGTTCTTGACCAAAGAGCTCTTGGGTAAGGAAACATTCATAAGTTGTTTCCTGAACAAGTCTCCTCAATTACTGTGCTGCCTCTGCAATTCAAACACTTACAGAATTCTTTCGAAGGGCAGCAGCAGCAGCAGCATTAGCAGAGCAACTGGGGTGGTCTTGTTACTTTAAACCTCTTTGAAAATTCACAGCCTGCAATCATCTCACATGCCAGTGTCCACTCTGGCTTGGAGGCAGAGGGAAGAAAACACTTTAGAGAGGCCTATTAAATAAATCCTGTTTTCACAACAGTAAAATCCCTAATAGTTTTGATTCACTGAAGCAGTGCTCCCAAACAACTCCCTTTGTTTTCAATCACTTTTATAACGGTCTCAAACTAAAAGCCAGACCAGAATACCTGTCTGTGTGTGTACACACATATAAATTACCTCAAAAGACCAATTTTTTAGGACTTCTTGTCAGCATGGAGTAATTTTTTATTTTTTATCTTTCAAGAAAATTTATTTGACTCCAAAAATAGATTTGAATCAATTTGCTCCTCCACACTTGACAACACTCCTTTGTTAGCATTTCTGTATTACTGGGAAGACATACATCACTTAATGAAAAACACAGACAATAAAGGCCTTGGAGTTGTGCTGTTGCAGATCCATTATCAGCCAGACACTCTTCTGCGCTTATTCCATTTGAAAGGGGGGAAAGTAATATCTAGTTCCTCTTCACTGCAAACTCCAAATACATTTTTTATATATTAAAAATATAAAGTTTAGGGCCAGAAGGAAAATTATTTAAAATGGATGGGCAATGAACACAATGCATTCCATTCAGTTTCTGTTCTCATGCTTACCAATCTCCAGCTGAAACATTAAACACTTAACCCACAAGATGCAAAGGGATTTTGAAAGACCTCTCTTCAGGGATGAAAATAATTATCTCCCAAGATTTAGGATCCAAGGGCTTAGAAGTGGGAGTTTACAAAGAACTAATTAAGTTAGAAATGGCACCAGAGTGTGGTCTCCTGAAGAGGTGAATTTGTGGGCTGCAGTGCATTACGAGGAAAGAATTTCTGTACTGCTTGTACAAAAATAAAAGAGCTCACTAGAAAGTCATAGATTTGTGTTCTCAGCCCTCAAAACCACCAGTCTCATGATTTCTGGAGACATAGAA
Source organism: Climacteris rufus (assembly GCA_013398175.1). NCBI lineage: Eukaryota > Metazoa > Chordata > Aves > Passeriformes > Climacteridae > Climacteris > Climacteris rufus. Next base: position 937,731 of record VZRZ01008690.1, read on the forward strand.
TTAAATACTAGTACAAGAAGGCTGATTTTATGGGGTCAGGATTCTGTATTCCTAAAGAAATACAGAGGAAACCCCAGAAGAGAGCCCCCCAAAAGGGTACACAAGGACTGCAGGGCATCTAGAAAACCTCACTTTGCTGGGTCACAGATAGATCTTCTGAATCTTTTTCCCACTCTCCAGGGTCCCATCTGGTAGATTAGCACTAATGAGACATTCAGATAACTTGGAAAACATCTTTACAAAATTAAAAACTACGTTATAAATGTAGGGAAAGGGCATAAAAAGAAGGGACTATATATATGTTTAATGAATGTTTTTTACACCCTTGTTCAACACCACATAGTGCAAAGTAGAAATTATGATGTAAAAGTCCAACAACAGCTTCTTTTATGTCCTTATATGTATATATGCATGCAATGTATGTGCTTTACTGCAGACCCTATTTAATTAAGTAAGTGAATAAATTTAATTCTGTTTCACAAAATGGGCCAGATCCTTAGCTGAGACAGCAAAGGATCATTTTCACAGTGTTTAGTGTCAGTTCTCTACCCCTGACATGTTCTTTGGATTTGCTGCTTTTGTTAAGCTTGACAGGCAGAAGGAAAGAAGCTTCCACTTCTCTTATGAGCACAATTAATCACAGCACTGCTTAAGCCACTGAAAGCTAACTAAGAACAGGACGGGAACTGTTGGCCATAAACTCTCTGAAGATTAATCATCTAACCTTAGTAAATATCTAATAGGAGGAAACAGGGAAGGAAATGGAAAAGGGAAATGGACTTAAGACTCCTCTGGACTTCCTTGGTACATTACAGAGGTGCATTCTGTAACCAGCCATAGAAAGTGTTCTGATATTGTGTACAATTAGATGTTTAACCATAAGCCGTGTAAAAACTGACAGCATTTAGTAAGAAAGCAATGTTAAATTTTCCTGAAAAGTCTGGGCGAATAAACATTGCAGATTGTTATACATTTATGCAGTGAACTATGTGATATTTATGCAAGATTTCTAATTGAAAATAAAGAAAGAGTAAGAGAAAGAGCATGTTTGTGCTGGAGACAGATGCATTTCAAGTATAAATCTGCATGAAGCTAGAGGTGAGAAGTAGAGGAGTGTCAGCATCAATCAATTTACTTTACAGTTAAGTGAAGTCCCAAAGTCAAATTTTAGTAGAAGTCAATAAAATTCACTTCCATTGAAACAGTATGGGCCACAGCAGTTGTGTAAAATCACACACTGGGCACACAACCATAACAGATGCAAATAGCAATTTGCTATCAGCTGGAGAGTAGCCATGAATTACTCAAAACAAGCAAAACAATTTTGTCTTCAAGGTTTCACAGAAAGGCATAGAAAAGTAGGAAATGCAGCTAAAAAGAACAGGGACCTAAAGTTATGAAGTCTTGTATATCCTGTTGCAGTGTGGCTCCATTTTTTTCTCTACAGCAAAACTTTGCCACAAACTGAATGGGAACATCACTATTGAAATACATTGTGCTCACCATAGGAACTCAATTTATTCTCTGCACTGTACCAAAACAGCCCATGGTCTGAAGACTAACCAGTGTCTGTGGTTTGTCTGTATGCACCTGCTTTCTGACCAAATTACAGTGAACGACGTTCATACAGTTATTTACCTCATTATCGGCACAGACTTCCAGAATCTCAAGGGTCAGCAAAAGTTTGGAGGAAGTGAGTAAGTAAAATTGTTTGACCGAACCAGACTGCCAGCTCTCCACCCAATCAAGGTCAAATAGCTGCGGGGGTGCAGTGGTTTGTGTCTTCTTTTCATTGGTGCTTTGCTGAAAACATTTTTCCTTGCTGGGAAAAAGCCCACAAATAATGTATTCTGTCCCTATTACCTGAGAGGATGTTAAAAAAAAAAGTAAATACAGGCATGTACAAAGGATGGGTGCAAGGTCCTAGACAAGTAACAAGGTTTTGACAAGGTACCACTAATGGTTCATGATGAGACAAAATTATAACTTTGACCTTTTAGCAGAAACAAAAGGCAAAAGAATCTTTAGGGCAGCACAACTACTTATTCCTCTGAAAATGAGAAGCACTGATTATTATCCTAGCCTAAGGGAAAAAGTGCAATTCAAAAATTGAATGCTCTTCTGACAGTAAATCTTGACTGTTTTTAACGAAAGTTTCTCTCCTTCATGAAGTATTTCTTGCTAAGAAAACAGGACAGCACATTAATACAGGGCTTTAGATATCCTTAAAGTCAAGTTTAATTGGGGCAATTCCCTCCAGTGAATTGAAAGACAACATTCGTCTTCACTGCCTGGTTGGAATGCTAAACTGAAAGCAGGGCTGAAATGTCAAGGTAAAATAATGCTAATAACTGTTCTGAATGCTACATTCCCCTTGACCTTGGAATTTAAGAGGCCGAGATGAAGGCCTTTTGTCCAAAGTCAGGAAGTCATCTGGAGACTTCATTGACATTTATGATTAATATAATCTGGCAACATTAGGGGAGGAGATACCACATATGTGATTAGCTGCTAGCACAGGGTAATTTAATCTTATATTGTTGTGGGATCTGCAGATAAAGAGTACAAAACAACAGATCACCTGCAATATTACTGCCAGTGCTCTTAGATGAGAGCATGAACAAGCTTAATGCTACAACCATAATCGCTCTAAAACAAAATTCATATGATTGCCATGAAAGAGGAGAAAATATTCTCCATTTCATACTAGTAAGTCACAAAAAACAGGGCACAAAGCTCCGCTATTATGTCTTGTTATCATAGATGGTTTTCCACTTCATTTGCAACTTAACACCAGAATGATAACTCTGTGGGATGAAGATTTTATATATTAGTGTCCTGAAGAGACTCTTGTAGACTTTATTTGCACCTCATATGTGACAGAAAATGCTTCTCCTTTAAGTCTTTTATGGTCAGTGTCAGAGGACTCTGTACACTCAGCTTCCATAAAAAAGAGTGAAAGGGGACAGCACTCCTTTGATTAGATCATACTCCAGGTAAATTAAATGTGCAATTGTGGACAAAAGGCAGAATGAAGGCAAGTATTTGTTAACATTTGCAGAGTTAACCATGGCCAAAAGCTAAGGATTTAAGGAGAGAATTTACAGACACATCAGGCTTGACTGGTTACTCTTTTAAAAATCTCTCCTGAAATTTAGTTTTTTTAAGTTTATACAAAGAGGTGCATTTGAGGATACAATGCTACTGAGGCTGCTGGCAAGAAAAGGTCTCATAAGAACATGTCCTAACATGCCCCAGTAGTGACATGCAATAGTGAAAGCATTTCTCATTCTCTGTCCTGATTCAATGGTAGACCTTAACTACCAGGCTTGGAAATAAAACAAGAGAGGGAAAGTAAGGAAACAAAGTGTAAATGTGCTTTTCTTAAGTTAGTTTGGAACTAAAATAATTTGAATCAGTGGAGATACCTCACTTTGGAGCATGTCTACCATGCCTGTAAAAATAACCTGTTTTCTCCAGCTGTGATTTTAACTGTGGCCCATACAAACCTTAAAGAGGTATTTGCATAATGAAATCCTACAGCTCATAATGTCCAGTATAGACTATTGAATAAATGGCAGAAGTTTTAAAGATGGTCCAAATAATTATTCCGGTACCTAGATGGAGTGTTAATAGTCTTTAGATTATTAAATGTTCATGTGATCATTCTAAGAAACATTTGAAAAATTCCATTAATAAATTTGATGAAGGAGTTTGCAATTATTCCAGCATATTGAAGAATTTTGGATCTGATGCATCCTCTCTGAGCTAGACATCTTTATGAATTTTTTTTACAAAATGCTTTTCGCTCTCAAAATTTATTATTCAACTCATGAATTTTCTATTAAATTCAAACAAGATGAGACCATAGAAATGGTTAGTGTTCTTTAATTTATGAAAACTTAGTTAATATTTTGACTTATGAATTCAGTAAATATTGTACAGACATTCCAAAAAGAATAGAAATACATTGCCTAAATAAAGCAGGCCAGATTTTTTAAAATGAGGGAAAGCATAGAGAGCGCTACATGAGTGTTCAGTTTTAATATTCAGTTCCTGCTATGTACATATGTACATGAAGCAGCTCTCTGCATATGTCAATACAGCAGTAGGCACTAAACCAGCCATCTGTGTGTTCTATATAGTCTTTACATAAATATAGTAATTGCCCGTTCATTTTCTAGGAATATTTGCATCATTTTCCACATTCTTGAAAAAAAAATCCTGCATAAATTCAGCATATAACTGAATGAGTGTTTTTGTATATACAGAGCAGAAGTTATAGTTTAAAATTAATTTGCATTGAAAAATCAGTGCTATCAGGATTTCTCCAATGGTTGACTGATCTCTGCAAGGACAGGTACCTTTCCAGTCACCTCAAGAATTAGGCATAAACTGGAGCACTATCATGTGCTCCCCTTTCCAGCACTGGCAGCCTGAGGGTTTAGAGTACAGAAGAAGCCAACTGCACCTTCACACTTCATTCTCCAGGAAACTGAAAGAGATCACAGGAGGATGAAAGGATGAGATTAACTGGAGCTGCCCAGAATGTGCTGTAAAAGTCATTAAGCATAGAAAAGAAGTTGGCTGGCAAAACACATGAACTCCTGAGTGAAACGCTCCACCTGGCCCAGTCTGTCGGACATGAAAGACCCGTGGAAGCTACGGCCAGACTGCTTTCTAACTTCTCCCAGTTGGAAAATGGCCAAAGCAAGGCTTTACAAGAGAGGGCTCTGCCCATAAGAGAGTAAAAGCCACAGACTCATGCATTTTTTCCCAGTGACAATTCCTGCAGCAGCAGGGACCACCACTGGGAAGGAAGCACCGATCTCTTCCCCAGCTGGGTAGCATTTTGAACGCACTTGGGTGCCGTGAGCAGCCAGCATACCACAGCTTGGAAACACTTGGAGATTCAACCAAGAGTAAAAGGCAAACATTTGAGTCGATAAGCTATTGCCCAGATCAGAAATGCTCTTGGGAGCTGAAGAGGAAGCTGGATGAGGAAGGAAGTGCAGGTTTAGTGACAAGTGCTCAGCCAAAACTCCCAAGCCTGCTTTCCTCAGCTGCTGCCAGGAGCATTGGCTGGTAATCCTCTAATCGCTAATTCAAATGTTGTGCAATGCTCACACACAGGCATCTCACATGTAAGTAGCTGCAATGTAGAGAGAGCAGTATCATGGCCACAGACTTTTATCAAGCATCTCCAAGTATATTTTGACACAAAGTGAGCATGGGCTTAATCTTGGTTTTTGTACAAAGAAAAGTGTAAGTGAAGGGATGTTACTGTGACAGATTGCAGGGGCGGAAGAGGTAGATGGGAGTATTTGGTTAAGCTCCCCTTAGTTGTGGGGGGCAAATACACTGGCTGGGATCCAATTTTGAGGGGACGAAGCTGTATAGCAGAAAAGGGTGAGGGACATCTTGTCATGAACATGCAACAAAGGGAAGAGCCTCTGGGCCAGTCACCCCACGTGGTATCTGTGGCTTCTGCCATCTGTGGATGCTGTGGGTACATTTGGCCACTGCTGGCTGCAGCAACTGAAGACATTAAGATTGGGAACTCCAGGACTGAATTTCCAAAGGTAGATTTTTCCACAGCTCTGCATAATTTCTTCACAGGGTTCAAAGCAGGGCCAGGGGAAGGGAAAACAAAAAGCACTGGTACAGCACTTCAGAGCACAGCAAAAGCTGGGCATCAACTTCTCCACAGATGATGATGACTTCTCCACAGCAATAATATTTTGCTACATGTGAAAAAACAGTTAATGTACTTAACTGAGTTCCATTGGTAGGGAACAATCTAGAAAAAATGACAACTATAGCAACATTTGGTATTTCACTATTGAGAAACTTTCAAGTCCCAACCTCATTACTGAAGGTGTCATTCACAGACGTTTTTCACTGATTAATCTTACTGAGTTTCCAAACAGCACAATGGGCCACACTGTAACAATAAATTAATGTATTTGTTTCACAGAGCCTAAGCCATCTCAGTGGTTTCAGTGTTCTCAGCAAAAAAACTCTAAGCAAGTCAGTAAGAAACCTTGAACATGAAGTTTGAACTTCCTGCTCACAGTCCTGTGCTCTAATAGGTACAGGACATTTCTATAGGGAGGAGCACAACCTTTGGGACCTGTGATTAAATGTCTGCAAATTCAACACTGACACCAGTCTGAAGATTATTTAGGAGACAACTTTATGGGACAGCTAGCATTGAAAAGTATCTGCAGCTAGTCAAGCATATCTTGCTTTAACACCTGTGGCTAAAACACAAAACAGCATTTATGCACAGAATGCCAGGATTACAGAAGCATAAGTTTATTCAATTCAGCCAGTGCCAAAATATGCAGACAAATAAACCCCCCCAAAATATCATTTAATAAAAAATATCAATGCCAACAAAGGTATTAAACTCTAAAGAAATGTAGGCTGGGTTTTCTGAAAGATATTGCATGCTTCTACGAGTTCCCTAAACCGTATCTATCCTGGAGGCAAAAACCTGAAACCATTAAAAATCCATAAAAATGAAAACAGTGCCTGGAGGGCTTCCCAAACACCCATGCCCTCCACAGTGTCCTTGTTGCATCTCCTCAACTGACAAAACCTGATTCTTCACCAGTTCTCCTGGGAACTTCCAAGTTCTTCTCTGCTTAGGCTCTCGCATGGGTTTCAATGCTCTAGATGTCAACAGGGCTTATCCATGTGGGTCTGATAGGGTTCAGTACTTCTGTTTCTTCCCTCTGTTCTTCTAACAAAGAGGAAGCACCACAGTATTGTCTGTCTGAATTGGAATAACAGGACAAACTTCAAAGAAAAGGAGTTTTAGAGCTATAAATGGTCTCTCTACACAGCTCTCCTACCTATTCCCTATGAAAATGGTTTAGGAGCTTCAAGCTCCTCAGACCTTTCAGTAAGGATTTTACATGAGGAAATAGCTTCTTACAACTCCTTTGCCCTGATCTGAAAGACATTTTAAATTCTTTATAGTCCTTCTGCTTTCCAGTAAAAACAAAACAAGCTGTTTAGCTTCATTGCAGCCTGACAGTTAATAGCTCCTGTATTGTCTCTTAATCACACTGAAATGTCTGTTGAAGGATGTATCATTGTTTTAACTTCCTGCTAGCTTTTTTCTTACACAGCCTGCCATTAAACTAAATTAACTATATTCATATTGTAACCATAATTTACAAGTTTTTAAAGAGACATGACACAGTCCTTTTAAATCTGAAGAGTCCCACAAAGGTGAATGAGAGAAAGGTTACTCTATGTCTCTGAAAAAAAAAAACAAAACTAGGGGAGCATCAGTGGAAAAGGCAGGTAGGGGGTTCAAAGCCAAGAGAAAGGGATGCTTCTATACATACTGTGTTGAGAAAGTGTGTTTCTTTTTGCTACAGAATGTTAAAATTTACCTGGCTCAGAAAAATCTGGAAAATTCCTGGAAAAGAGTTTGCACAAAGACTTGCTTTGGCCCCAGAAAGTCCTTGAACCATGAGTCACTAGAGCATGGTGCATACTCACCTTGCTTGCACCATTTTGTCTCTGCATTCCCCAGTACTCACTCCTCCCATCACCCTGTTCCTGGGAGCACTGCACGGCTAAGTCCAGGCACAGAGCAAGCTCCAAGTCAAACCTTCCGCCGCCCCACACCCATACAATATCAAGATCTCAAACTGAAAATATGTCTGGCATTAAGTTGACAAGAATGGATATTACATTAGATTTTGACAAAAAGGCCAAGAAGTGATGTGGAGGCAAGGCAGAAAGCCTGATCCAGAACAGCAGTTCCTATGGTCTCATTATGGAGTTAGTCCATGTCCTGGCTGTGCCTCTCTGGAGAAAATCAAGGACTTCAAACCACAAAGGCCACTGTTCTGTACTAACGCCATTATTGGTGTGGGATATGGATGAGTCGAAAAAATATGTGCATTCATATTTTCCCTCATATTTTAAAGTGCACAAAATTGTATTTTAGTATTTGATAATTCCTTTTGTTTCCATCCTAACTACTAATCCAATATGCTTCCTTTCCTCATTTTTCCTTAATTCTACAATATTTCAACACACCCTCCCATTCCCTCAATGAATCTCATTTGATTACTATAAACATAGCTCTTCGGGAGCTCCTTCAATCTTAGACTCTCTGAAGACCAGAATATATTTGGCCCTTTGACCTCCCCACAAGATTTGTATTGTATCAGTCTGATTTTCAACTAAGAAGCTTTTGTCAGAGAAAAATTAGTGCCTCATCCAAAGTCTGTCATATTTTGTGGAAAAGAAGATAAGCAGGTACCAAACTGCTTGTCCTGTGCTCTAACACATTGCTGCATCCTTGAAACTGGAACCCACATTAAAATCCTTCTGTTATTGTTAATCTGAAGGCAGTTTCCTTCATCCCCTTTCCTTACCAAATGATGGCAAATCCAGCAATTCTAGGTTCCTGAACAAAGTGACAAGGCTAAATCAGTACATCACATCTTTTTTGGAAAAAGTATTAAAAGCCCCTGTAACTGTAACTGCTCAGTGAAATATACTTATCCAAACTCCACAGGACAAAGCAATAAACTGCAGGGACTCTTTTACACGTGCATTCACAAATGCTCCCATATTCTAGGATGAAACAAATGGTCAGTAAGGGTGGGATGCAAGAGGCACCTGAGGTATCCACACACCAGTGGTGTTGCCAGTTACCTGAACCTGCAACCTCCATATGTTGCAATCCACTTTGTGCAAATTATATAATACAGGTCCATGCTATGTGAAACACGTGACTCAAAAAATGTTCCAGTAACACCAGTTCACTTCACCTATTTCGTACCCAACAATACACATGGCACCAACTTTGCACCAGATTTGCCCATAAATATCCCTTCGACATTCCTTTTTTGAGATTCTTCCCTACCAGACTGAGTAGGAACTGCCTGCAGATGGTGGTTACCTTTAGATAAATCCTCATAGGTACCAGATACCTGAAATATGCCATTTTCATTAAATGAGAAAAGAAAAACATCCCATTTAAAAGAAAACTAATAACTTTTGAGAAAAAGGGAAGGGCTTGATGAGATGATACCATACTATAAGCTTTTGTTGTGGGCAAACAAAATCCTATAGTTCAAAGTAATTATCTCATCAAGTTCCACCTCATTAGGATTGAAACTAGACATCATAATGAACAGTGGACTAATAATTCACCAATGAGAATTTGGTTTTAGTCCAGCTTGATATCTTCTCTGTAATATATTTGTTGGTTTCAGCTCATCACCCCCAACTTCACTGGACAAGATGACACACCTCTTCATTTTCTATTCATCATAAGCCTATGGGTGAATTAGTAAATTAGATTAAATTTCCTTTCCCAGTGCCAGAGGGGCACTGGGAAATTTGCATGAGCTCCCTTCCCAGGACAAGGCGCGCGGAGAAAAGGGAGAAGCAGGAATTGTCAGAGCAAGTTCAGTTTTGCCCCCTGGACCTTCTGCATTTTTGTGGAGGAGGGCAGAATGTATCAACACACCCTCTCTTCCACTCCAAAAAGATAGTGCTATGATGATAAGTGGGAGATAATTTCAGAAATTAAAGGTGGCTACAAAATATTTTGGGACATTAAGAACCGTTTGCAGCAGGACAACCTTGTGTAAAATAGGAAATGGCAGAGTACTGATTATGGAGTCATTAGTCATGCTATCACTAAGAGGATTAAATTTTGCTACTTTCTTTTTGTTAATATCCTTCTCTCCACTGTGATTTTTTTTTACCCCTGCACCTGCCCTCTAGATATTAGATAACCTGAACATGAAAGAGAAGAACCTTTTTGACAGTAAAGCTGAAATCCTCCTGTTTTGTCATGCATTCAAATGGGAACCAGACGAAGTGAATCCTGACCTACTTATCAGACTGAAACTCCTGCTGGGAAGTATCAATAAAAAGGCCCACTGGGAGGTCATTCAGACTGGTCATGGTTATTATGGGAATTGTGAAAGAGAAGGTAGCTGTACTAATAAAAATTCATTTTTAGATGGCCTTATTTCTTAAGTATGTACCTATCCAATGTGCGATATCTTCCCACTGCAGTTTTCCTTTAAAATAAGCTTCCAGGTCAAGTTCCAGTGGCAATAAATAAGTCTGCCTCATTAATCAGACTACAGCACTTAATGGACCACTTAACAGAAATTGTTTCTCTGAGGGTGGCCAAGGGTCTTCGCTGGCAGTAAACACAAAATGGCTGAAGGCCTGCACCGTATCTCATCATGTTTACCACACTCCTTAAGTGAAGTGATTTCAGGCTCTTTCAAAAATTATTTTTAGCCCACATAAGGTAAAGTAACATAAATTCACTGGAGCTTTGACTAAGAGCTTTTTGAAGGGAAGGATAAAAGCCTCACAGCTGCAATCCAGTGCAGATGCAGTGGGTAGCAAAGCAGGCTCCACACTTGCTTCTCAGCATGCCTGTTCCTACCCAGACTTTCCCTGCAGTAGGCACAGGGAAGGGGTTTCCAGCATCCCTGCGAACGGCTGAGCGCCTGGCCTGTTTCTGCCTTTTTAAAATGAGCCCCGACTGAGAAGTCTCCATCCTGCATTACATTTTTGGCAATTTCTTCAGGGTGAGGCAAGTTGTTTCTCTCTGCAGGCCTCTAATGCCTCCCAATGCCGACTTGACACCAAGTATAAACACTTCACCAGAGAGGCCCGTGATGAGTTGCATGTGAAGGTCATGCTACCTTCTGCCATTCTTTCCCAATTTTCCTATGAGTCTATGTACCCTTTTAAATCTGAGGTCATCTCTATGGTGGTGCCAACTGTTATTACAAATGCAAAGCATTTTAAATGCATGTCTGCACACACACCTGTGCATTTTACAGATATATGAATGTATTTATGTTCGTATTCTGAAAACAAAACATAAATTTAAATTACAGTCTCTTAATTTTAAAAAAGAGCCAGATTCAGACAGTTGAGCACACTAAGGGATCAAAAGAGAAAAAGAAAGGAATAAATCTCTCTCCACTTTTGAAATATAGCCCGGGGGCAGCAATCACTGAGTTAAATTCTCTGGTTTGTGTTATGTAGAAGGTCAAACTACATGGCTGTAATGGTCCCTCTTGGCCTTAAATACCTATGAAAATATATGGCACAGCTTTGCCTTTCCAGCAGATAGTAGGACATTTGCTTTACCCGCCGTGTCAGGAGCCTGTGCCTGAAATCTGCCAGGGCAAGAGATATTTTTATAGCAATTTCAGATTAAAAATATTAAGCATAGCAGTCAAGAAATTCACAGAACCATTCAGTGTTGTTTTTAAAGACCTTGTCTATGATCTCATCATTGCTACTAAAGCTGATGCTGTTTCCATGGCATTTCTGATTAACCAGTGACCCTGCTTCTAAATCGTTTAAATTTTTGTTAATATAAGTGGAAACATATTTGCGATTTATACACTTTTTACCCATTTATGCTGACTAGAGCTCATTGAGAAGTATCCTTCAGTTTATTAGCTGAGGGCACTGTACAAGCCTCTAAGGCACAATAAACCTTCCACAGCAGGAAGCCCCTTCTTTGTACAACACAGGTAGTATCCTACACGTCCCAGCTTCTCTGTGTCTCAAGATAAACCTCTCCCACTGGCAAAACAGACTTAGCTGAAAATGTCCCAATAGCATGCAACTGTATTTATGTTACCTTATCATTAAAATGGTTATTTTATGTTCTGTCCAAAGGGTGGTGGGATCTAGAAACAAGTAAGGTTTTGGCAAAAAAATCCAAATTCAGTGCATTTTCTTCCAACTGGGCTCTGATAGAATGAAACAGCACTGCTGGCTTGTGATTTGGTAGCATTATTTCTTGATTTTGAGTGTTTTTAAATACAAATTACATAAATATTTATCAGCATTTTATAATTTTGCACCTAATTTGAAACATCCTCCTCCACTACTCTGCCCCAGAGGCATAAGCATACCTCACAAAGGTAGAAGTAGTCAAATAGCAAGAGAAAACACCACAAGACGATACATAAACAACAAAGATAAAAGACTTCTTTGTGTTCAGTGGAAAGGGCGAGAAGTGCAAGTGATAAGAAACGCACAGGGGCAAATATTTAGTTTAAAATATTTCTGCATTTCCTTCAGATTTTTAAAAGGGGGAAACAATACCCAAAGCAGGTGGGCATGGGCTGTGCCATTTGAATAACACAGTTTAAATGCTATCACTCTTTCAATTTATATGTTGCAGCACAAAGTAATGGAAGACATTTCAATAGTGTAGTTTCATCTTGAGAGACAGATGCTCAAAGATATATTTTTTTGGGATCTTGGAAGGTTACATATGAGTGGCTATTAACATAATCACTCAGGTCAAAATTCTTTCAGGGAGAGGATACACTGCTTTGAGCATCTAATGACACCTTTGCATGAGCTTAATTTTTTGGTTATAAGTAAATTGCCTCTCCTATTGTTCTTTGTAAAATAAAGCTGATGAGCAGGAGAGATCTTGAAGGGATTTAACACTTCTTCTAGCAGTATTGCCAACTCCTTGCATTCAAACATCATGGGTCAGTCTCTAAAATCATAAGATTTTATTAAATGTAAAAAGTAATTATGTTGTGGTTTAGCTTTTTTTTTTTTTTCTAATTCATTTTAAAAGAAAGGAAAGAACTCTTGTGTAGACACATCAGCAGTGTTTCCAAGTATTTCTTGGCAACCACAAGGCACAGAAATGTGCTTCAAGAAAATGCAAGCTAAGATCTTCATAAATTCAGGTGATAGGTACTGGGGTTTGGTGAAGATTTGTAGTCATCCAAGCTCACAGGGAAATATGATGCAATTACAGAAGGAAACAACTACAAAAATCAGCCCCTCTAACACTCCTCTAAGTCCTCCTTGTCTATCAAAGAATTCACTTTCTTCTTCACTCATCTCAGCTAAGCAAATTCCCAAGCTCATTCCACAGGCTATAGCAGTTTTGTTCCCATACAAACAGCCATGGTGCTGAGATTCAAGGAAATGGGGATATCTCTGATTTGCTGTTCAGAAGGCACACTCACCTTGTTAAAACAAATCTTGTAAAGTTTTCTGGGAATTAGGGATAAAATTGCAAGAGCCCCATCATAAAACCCAACAGTGGAAATGCCAGCCCCAGCGTCCCTGACCTCCTTGAAGTACCACAACTTCTACTGAGCAAAATGATGGGAGTTGCAGACACCAGTTTGCTACACCATCCAAGCAGACTGAACAGAGCAAATGAAGAGCCTCCCAGTCTTGCAGCTGGGCCACAGGTGAGGACAATACAGTACCTTATAAATGACCACTCAGCACCAGACTAATCAATGACATCTCTAAAGTGCTTATTGAGGTTGCCATAGCAGCATTCCCAAATGGAAATTGCACCTTCTCAGTGCACAGAGTATCTCCTTCTTTTTTACTTTTTTTTTAATTTTGAAGACTTTCTGAATTTTCTGTAGAGCCCTTTCTGTAATACTCTTTTTTTTTTCCTACCTCTATCTATTTTAACCAAGTTTCAGTAGTTGAGAAGATATGACAAAAAGAAAAGTTAACTCCTAACAGACAGGAGCAATTATGTTGGGGTTATTTTATTATTTTGTTGGGTTAGTAGATTACTTTAACTGTGAGCTTGATTGAATTAGGGGTCAATGAACAGGCTTTTCTGAGGCTGATACTGATGGTTTTCTTGGTTTAGAAAACTGCACAGTTCCCCCTCACAAATTTGTTCCACAGTCCACCAACAATAATTGGAAGTTGATGCAGAATTGTTCCACATCTCTGGCAGATGCTGTGCCTTCAAGAAGTTCTACTCAGTAGTCCTCCTGGGCACGAGGAGGAGACAGGCTGTGCAAATTCATTTTGAAGACTCCAGTATCATCAGCCTATTAAGCATGATTTTTTTTTTCTCTTATGATCATAAAGGCCATTATTAGAGCATGGGGATCCCATACTCACAATGCTATTTGGAACATTTTACTGACTACAGTGGAAGAATGCTTACGGAAAAAAAAAAAGTAAACCTTCATGAAAAAAAGGAGGCAGATTTTTTTAAACATTATTTTCAGAAATCTGTAATTGAACCACAGACTACTGCTCCAGGCCAGGTAACAGACTGGAGAGATAGGTTGGAAAAGCAGGAAATACTTAACCCAGTTTCACAAGTCAGAGAAAATCTCAACTTTCACTAACAAGGAAAGAAACATACATCAAATCTGTTGCCAAACTGGAAGCACAAATCTTAAATGTTGCAAATCACAATAATGACAAATCAAAAGGAAAAATATTTATTTTTAATGCTATTTTCTTATGATTCGCTTAAGAAAGATACCATCATAGCCAAGCAAGTTATTTTTGAACACAGAGCACTGGGTTTCTTGTATATTTAGAACTGCATCCATTTCCCAGACCAAAATGGGAATTTCTTCTACACATTAGCCAAATTCCTGGTTTGTAAAGTGCAAAAGAAACCTCTGTGAAGACCAAATGGATTTCTCCTGGTCTCTACCTGAATACCACCCACAGCCCCCACTGCTGAACCCTTGTGTCCTCAGCGCAGTGGTGCCCCACATGTGAGCACCACGTGTACAGGAGACTTGCCAAGGACAGGCCCTACAGTAACTTTAACATGGCAGTCCATAAATGTTCCTGTTGGACATTATTTCAAAATGTCCTTCTATCAGTTATTTGATTTGGCCTTACTTTTAGAATGTAAATGAAGAGCTTTGGTTGTATGAAGCCCAGCTTTTTTTGCCACGCCTGCTCCTGTTCCCCATGCCCCCTTCCTCCCTGTTTTTTGGTATTTATAACTGCAACACTCACTTACCGTTGCATAAGTGTAAAGCAGGATGTCTTTCTGGGTTTTCACACATCTACCCACGTGAAATTACCTCATTAGTAATTACCTCATTATTAAAGTCAAAATGAAACTAACATGGATTGTTTTTGCAGCCTTGTTACTTCAGAATGCCTTAAGACAGTATACAAGGATACAGACCAGTAAAACGTGTTTTCCAGAAAAGGAAACTGATTTCCTTGAGTATACCTTGCATGAGCTTTATCTCCTCCCGCAGTTAACAAAACTTAATATGGGATGAACCTTTTGTCACTTACTTTTAACTTACACTGAAATACATCATGGTTCTTACCTTGCGAAGAAAAAACAATTTTTGTCAGACTAAGGAAAAAGTTTGTCCATTTCATTTCTCAGAGACTTTTTAAGATTGTAAGGCCCTAACCTTTTGCTATCACATTTCCATCCAGTATGGCCGCAAAGAAAATACAGGCTCTGATTTCCAACTTGTTTATACATATTTAACATAGAAGAAAATGGAGAAGGCAGAAGAAAAAAAAAAAAAAAGATTTTCCACGGTCACAAAAGCTGGTCATAGAAGCACAGCTGGGTGTCGGATCAGGATCTCTTGGCAGCCAGCCACAAGAGATGCACAACAGAGAAAAAACATTTCCTGTAAGGAAGCATTTGATTTTCAAAGCTGCATGAAATGTTCACAAGAAAACCATGTAAATGCCCACTGGATTGGGGGTGGGGAGGGGAGGATTTCATTAGTAACTGGAAGCCCTCTCTTGTTTCACCAAAAGATTTGTTTGTCACAAGCATTGCCAGCTAGCCTGAGGTGATTTTCATGTTTTGTATCAAAACCAAGCAAACATGAAGTCTCTAGCAGTTTCGACGTGAATTTGCTTTGAAGTTAATTTCAATGCGACACTAGTCAAACTCCATGGATAACGAAGGCTTTCAGCTCCTATAGAAAGACAGCAATGTTTTCCTCAGTCTCTGCAAAAGGAAAGGACAACTTTCTCTAAAGTGCCAGCAAGTACAGTGGTACTGGAGATAACACACTTGTACGGCACGCAGCTGCGAGGGCTGAAGACGTTCCAGCTGCTCCTCCTCTCCCACACTGCAGCTGTTTGCCACCAACCCACTACCAGGATTTACTGCCCCAAAGGCACCCCAGGGGGCCCACATGTGTCCCCCACACCAGTCTGCAGCAGAGCACACCCAGCCCTGCCAGTTTAAGCCACCAATAAAGTAGTTTGAGATAAGCTGATGAATCTGTGCTGCAACAGATGGAGGTGTGCTTACACCATCCTTCTCATCAGCCAGGTAGGAGCAGAAAGAGATATAACCTCTTCTGAGTGTGGACGAGCTGAGTGTGGGTATAAAGAGACCAGCAAGTCTGGTTTTCTTCTGGATTGCTTATTTCACCAGGGGGAGGGTGACAACTTTGCTGTGTTATTACACTCACAAGGCTTTGCTTTTACAGGTGTGCCCCTGCTGCACAAGGGTTTATTACTGAAGTGTTGTAGGAGACCTTTCCACAGACCACAGTCCCCTTGTGCTTTGTGCTGTACCTGTTCAGAACAGTATGACAGTCCCAATCCCAAAGCATTCATAGCCTGTGTATAAAATGTTGGGACAAAATGGCCAGGTAAAATGTCAGCCAGCCACAAAGCCTTTTGAGAGGCAGTGTGCGAAGGAAGAATCTTACAAATGGATGCTAAGAGCCAAAAGAAGCTGCTTTGCAAAGCTTCACAGGATGCTCCTTCTGAGTATGAAAAAATTTTGTTTACAAATGGAATGAGTGCTCAAAGAAGACTAGGACAGTGTGTTATTAGAGGTGGAAGCTTAACTGTTCAATATTGAGGAGGTGATTATAGGTAGCAAGAAGACAGGTCATGATAAGCCTTGAAGTAAAAACAAGTAGCTTAAGTTTCTAGAGCAAAGCAATGGGAAAGCACAGAGAATAGACAACATGGTTAAACTTAAGCGTTGGGAAAGTTATTTTTGCAGGAGCACTGGGGATTGGTACGGTACATCTGTCAGATTTCTGACAGGATGAGTACAGTGATTGATCCATAAGATAACAAGAGCTGAAGTTATAACAGCAAAGTTGTAGTTGTCTGGGTAGAGAGAAAAGGATGTATTGCATAGATGGCATGCAGAATGGATTTAGGAGACTGGGTTATAAATGAAAGGGATGTCAAAAAGAGTGAGGTTAAACAAGGAGGAGGTAATTCAGATTCATATCTTTTCTAATGAGGAAGGTGAATGGTACTCTTCATGCAAAAATATATAGTGTGCCTTGGTCCTGCAGCCATTGCTGAGGCTTGCCACTGGAACACAAAAGAGCCAGTGCCACAGGAGTTCTGTGGCTCTGGGGCTGAAAAGCATCCCCTGGCTTCAGTGCCCGTAGGGATGAAAGAAGGGTATGGGTGGAGAATATGAAATACAAGAGCAGAGACAGTGGCACCTGGAGGGGCCACAAAGAAAAGAGGGTCAATGACCCTGTTATGGGCAGTTTGAATGCACAGTTGCAGAGGAGGGGTGTGGAGGATAAGAAAAGGAAGGGAGGAGGATGGCACATCTGCTCACTTACCCTTGTGAGAAATTTGCAGAACCACAAGCAGAGGACCTAGTCCAAGGGGCCAATCTAAACGATTGTCAGGAACAAGGAAAATGCTTTCTTGTATAATGCGATTGCAGTCCCACACCTGTAAAATGTTCCTAATGTAAACTTAACCTCACTGTTTAAAACTGTATCTATCCCAGAACACCTCTTCTGCTATAGAAATACTGACACACAGCACAGTGTCCTGTAGGATGAATGCTACCTTGAAGGCAAAGCTGCATCTCTTACCAACTCAGCACTAACCCTTCCCTTGCCAGTCTCTCTTACATGCAACCAACAAAAACAGAGTGGTCCTCCAAGAGTTTTCCACTTTCTGTGGGTAAGTGGCACAGGAGTGTCAGCCAGAAGCAGCACTGTCACAGCCCTGTTCAGGGCACACGTGTAACAGCATTGCTGTGTCACAGGCTATGGCCCTGCTCACCTCCATAGAGCTGCTGCCCTGGGCTTCCCACAGTGCTGTGGCCAGGCTGTGCACGGAGAAAAGGAAGGAAGGCCCTGCCACGCCTGGCTGACTTCACAGACATCCCTGGTTCTGGATGTGTTCTCGCCAGCTCCACCATATGTGTTCCAGCCAAGGAGCTCCATGCCTGGAGACCTGGCCTGTAGGCCCCTGCAGGCACCCTACACCTCGGGAGTTCATTAGTGCTGTGATTAATCAGGATGCCAAGCACATGGCAGTCAGTCACATAATATTACGCTGAATTCTTGGTTCTCTGCTTTAAGAAACAGGGCTTCCAGCAATTTCTCCTCCTCTGATCCACTGCTGTTCCTGTTTCACCAAGTTCCCCATCCCATGCTTACATGATCCCAGCTAGAGAAAGCAGAAGAGGGAAACCAACAGCTTCGGTGACTACATAGTTTGAATGCAAAATAAGGAGGTTACACAAGATTTTATTCACCTCTTCGTTGAAAAAAAGAAGGATTGGAAAAAAAGGCCTGAAAATAGAAAGTTTTTACCTCTTAGAAGAGTTATTTCTTGATAAACTTGAATCTACACTACTCTTGGGTAGAGCACAGGCATACCTAAGTTATCTGCACATTTGCTCATGTTTCCTAAGCAGCAAGAACCCCATTCCCCGAATTTCTCCTGCTACCTCCTACAGCAAAAATGGCACCAAATGACACCTGGTTATGCCAAAACTCCAATTCCTGCCATGAGGATGAGGAATGGAGTACAATGCCAAAGGCATTGTGCTTATGTAGGACAGAAGATTTTTCTTTTGATTGCCTTGTATTTTTGCTGGGGTGTGAAACAGAAATTTGTCCATGCCTGCTCTGCTTCCTGCTGTTAGGAGGCTGCTCAATAATTCAGTTATCTCTCCCCAAAGGAAGCTCTGCTGGCCTGCTGCTTGCTCAAGCCAGTTACTGCTGCTCAGCAATGAAGTCTGAAGTGCCACAGACTTCAAGGGGCCCCTTTGGCACCAGCTCTTTTGTATTCCAGTGGCCAGCAGCAGCTCCTTAACTCTTTGACAGCCAAAGCTCATTATCATTTTTATATAATTAAACAGTGCTGCTCATTCTCCTCAGTAGATTATCACAGCAAATTGATGGTTATTTGAAGGAACTGCCACAATAGGAGACAAAACACTGGCAACAGATAAAACAAAAGGATGCACACAAAGCTCTTTAATTAAACTCCACGAAGGGATATGAATTCTAGCAGAGATTTTAGTTACCCTGCTGAGACTCTTTCTGATTAGCTACAATGCATCTGCTGGCTTTCCTACTATCCATCTGTACTGTTAAAGAGAAATTTATTCTGGCTATGGAAGATGACCTCAAAGATGTCAGTTGTGGATAGTCTAATAGTTTATTTATGTTGACAAAGTGGTTCTGAGTTCTCCTTGATGTGCTGAAGTGAAGAACCATCCTCTTTACATGTAACGATGTGCTTTACATGCACACACACACACATACACACACACACACAGAAATAACAGTGAGAGGCTAACAAGAAAGTCAAAAGAGGCAGAAAAATGGTGAGGGAAAAGATTTTTTTCTCCAAGTTGCTAAACTTCTTATCACCACACTTACTTTTTCTTCTGGCACGCATCATCTGTTTCACCCCCACTGCACCTCCTTCCCTCCAGCATCCAGGTGCAGAAACTACAGTGAAGGCTAATGGATGGGACAAGGAAAAAAGTAATAGGATATATACTGTAAGGCATATTAATAACAAGTTAGGCTGTTACTTTGAAGTTTGACTTTCTTTCAAAAAATCAGGAAAAAAAAAGAAAAAAGAGAGAAAGAATAAGAATTGAAAACAGATCTGTCATGGAGCATTTGCAAGAGGCAGTGCCATAAAGCCTTTGGGGCTTTCCACTCAGGTCATAGGGATCTGGTTCAAATTGCATCGGTCCTTAATCCACAGGTAATTGACAGCACAGCTCTCAATGACTCAGTGTGGAATACTGCTGCAGTGCTCATTACTGCTGCAGACCTTTAATCAGAATATTTTTAGTCACATGCACCCTTTTGGCTCTACACAGCCTATTGAGACAATAGACAATTTGAACATTTATCATAATTAATTACCTGCTAACATAATAAAAGCTGTTACCATCTAGTGCCCAACTCAGAGGAATGTATTTGATGGAACAAGGCCAGACTATAAGATGCACACACACAGCCTCAAAACACTCATGAGAAACAGTTGTCCCCTGTGCTAAGCATGGTGCAGAGTTTTTTTCCCTCAGAGCCCCAGGAACTTGGGTGGATGAAAGACCTCTTACTCATTCCTTAAGGAGCTCTGAAAATATCCCAATTCTGCCTAATTTATACAACCCAGTCCTCAGGGTCCTTCTCAGTTGCCAATATCCTACTGTGAAGGCTCCATTAAATCTTTTATTTATTTGTCCATAGAGGCCACTGAAGAATGTCACAAGGTATTTCCTTTTCCAAAGTAGGTTCAGCTAAACGTGAATGAGGCCCTAACATTATTCTGAGTAAGGGTGTGTACTCATATTTTTGCCAGACTACTGACAGTCTGCAAGGAGTAAATATTCCCAGCCTGATTTCTGACCACCTTATGTGCAAGTAGGTGCAGATTTGTTACAGTCATGACTTGGCAGTATTTTATCTTCATCCTTTGCAACGTCACATGCAAATGAACACAAAGTTCAAAACAATGGGGGAAAAGTATCACACCG
This sequence comes from Climacteris rufus, assembly GCA_013398175.1. Classification (NCBI taxonomy): domain Eukaryota; kingdom Metazoa; phylum Chordata; class Aves; order Passeriformes; family Climacteridae; genus Climacteris; species Climacteris rufus. Next base: position 958,294 of record VZRZ01008690.1, read on the forward strand.
ATTCTCCCTGCACATGCCTCAACCTCTGCTGTCCCACTGAGCAAGCCGAACTCTAAGGCCAGATTTCTTTTTTTTTTAAATTCTAATTAAATAGTAATTAAAAATGGAAGGTTCCAACACAGTTCTGGCAGGGTGATTTCTTTTTTGCATTGAACAGTAGGTTTACTGGTAACTCAGACAACTGTACACCTACAAAAACTGTCTTTAGCTTAATCATCCCCAAGGAAGTCTGTCCTGAACTATGTCCAGAAACAGATGAACAAGAGACTCTGTTTCAAGCACCACCAAAAAGGACCTATATTTTCCCATTATGAAAACACAACTCAAGAGGATCTCTATTTTTCAAGCTGGTTTTCCATTTGACTCAGTCTGGGTAAAAAATACATTCCTCAGCAGTAAAGCTGGTAATGCTCTGCTGTCTCAAAATCTAGCAATTCTGTTCAGGTATTCTGCACAGATAACTCCACCTCACCCTCAAATGCCCCAAGTGCATTCAAGGTATGCTTTTAAAGCTTGGTTCCCTTGCAGCTTATTTCTCCAACTTCTTATCCTCTAAGTTACAAAATTCTTGGCACTTCCTGCTTCATTAGGTTATAGAAGTCCAATGTCTGAAGGAGGGATTTTGGCACTATTACTGTAAATATGTGGAAGCAGTGTGATGACTGGTTACTTGTATTTATTTAAGTGTTCCTGTGTAGCATCCAAAGTCTGTTGACACCCAAGAACTCTGCATTCTGCAAAATGCTTTAAAAGCAAGCAGAAAGCAAGTTTCTATTGCTGGCAACTAATTCTTTTAAACTTGGAAAATGATAAGCTAAGTAGTACATCTCCAGGTCACAGCAACCTTTTATAATAGCATGATATAGAAGCATAATTTTCTCACATCAAACAGTTTGAGGAAAATGAATCTACTTCTCTATCTATTTACAGTGTTATGAAACATGATATAGAAACAAGCCAATAGATGTACATAGCCCAAAAACATGCTTGCAATCTGGAACATCTGAGATACTCCATAAAAGCATTTGAGGACTTATGCATAATGTAAGCAATACATTTCCAATTATAACTTTAAAAAACAAGTTACACTGCTGAAACAGATAATGGTGCAGAAGATGTCCATGACCAGTGGCCCCAGCCTTCCTCCTGGACAAATCTGTTCCTGCTGTTGAGTTTTATGAAATCCCTGAGCCATGAAGGTCAGGGATTGTCCCTGGGACCTCGGATTCAGTGGGATGCTGTTAACAAGCTAAATACATTAGGTTTTGCAAATTGTGAAAAGTGGGATTGTAATGAATTTGCCCAAGAGTATTTTCCAGAAGGAGGTTTCAGTGTTGCTCTGCAACGGGGTCCTAAGAAAGGGTCGACCCTGTTGTCCTGTTAGGTTACATATTTCCGAGAGTGAAAAGAAGGGCAGAAAGAGTTCAGAAATTATATGATGCAGTTAGTTTCTTCCAGTTACAGCACATCAGGCCTGTGTACTTCAGTTAGGTGAAAGACTGTCTGAAAAAAGCACTTTTGGGAGGCTTGTTCAGTAAATTGTTTTTCCATGTCTTTCTGAAGAAGAGTTGGTGGTACTTGACAAAAGTTGGCATGGAAGTCCCCAGGTACACTGATACAGCTACAAGAGCTATGGAAAGCTTTCTTCTATAGGAATTTGAGTACCTGAGGCAACAGCTGCTAGTTTGGAAGCTAAGCAGACACTTTTGTCTGTGTTTACTCCTAAGGGAAAGTAATGTGATCATCATACGGCTGTGAGTTACATCCATTTTTAACAAATACTGCTTTGAATTAACAGAAAAGTGACTAGGAAAATTCTTCCTCCTGGAAATCTAGTTCTCATCTGATTATTTATGTGTTGATATTCATTCTTTCCAAGTAAACAAAGCAATAAGCTCATCTTCTGAGCCAAGTGAATCAACACTAGTGGAATGAAAATCATTCTCTTAGATTAATTGTTTTTCCCCTTCCTCCAAGCTCTTAAAAAACGGTCAGAAAACTCACCTTAGGAAAAAAAAAAGTGTCTGCAGTGACCTTATAAATTAAAACAAAAGGAGTGATAAAATAATAGGGAGAGAAGGATTTAATCTTTCATTTAAAATGCACATTAGAAAAAATTGATACTCCAATGAATATCTGCAAAGAATTATGAAAATATGCCCTGTCTGGTGGGCTAAAGAAATACAAGATCAGCAGCTGTATCAGAAAATATTGATCAATTAGCATTTAAAAAAATCTTTGCATACAGTTCTGGTGCTGCCTCTGTGCCCCAGGAATGCAGGTGATGTAGGAATCCTTGAGCCAGATAAATTCAACTTCAAAACAAGAGGGAAGCAGGTCCTTAAACCACTTTGTTGCACTGGAGTTAAAGGAGCCCACTCAGTGCTGTCATCAAGATTGTCTCATTCTGACAATGATCCCCGGCCACAACTGCTCTCTGTAGAGTCTCAGGCTAAGTGCAGACACTGACATGTCACTAGAACTCATCCAACTGTGTTTGCACAGATACCAAACAACACCACAACAACGAAGTATGTTTGTGAGTGATTTTTTCATTGTCTGCAATATGAAAGTCAATAATGGTCCCAGATATTGGTCAAGTGCCACTTCTAGTAGACACAACTGAAAGAGGAATTCCCACTGCAGAAGATGCAGGACAACAGAGAGAAGTGTTTCTCCTCCTAAGGCTAAGGGTGGAGGGTGAGGGGTGGGGCCTGTCCTTCCAAAATCTTATGAGATTTAGTGGCATTTCAAGATGCCAAACTTCTTAGCGTGGTTTTGCTCCAGTTCTAGGTCAGCTAATTATGAAGGACATTATGCAGCAGAAGCCATCTGTGTAATTCAAGGACAGCATGAAGCTGTACCACAAAGTACACGGTCAGAGTAACAGGCAGTGTTATAAAATACATCAGGAAGATTTTTTATTTTCTATTTGGAACATAACTAATCTAGAAGCCTGCCAGAATTCCATGATCATTGGTTTTCTGTGAAAAACTGTTTCAGCCTAACGCAGAACAACACCAACAACAGCAAAAGCAAAGGCCACCAGCTCACTGGCACTGCTGTGCCTTTTTGTAACATCTGATCAGCCTGCTGGCTGCTAGATAAGCCCTTATGTCTATGGCAACTCCTGTTTTTAAAGTGGAAATCATCTTTATAGCACTAACATTAAAAATCTCTAAGCTCCTCTGCAGCTTACCTTCAGTCTCACCCCAGGCCCAGGCTCCTGAAGAGTTGTACAGTCCTCTGGGAAGCCTCCAGAGCCCAGCTTCACCCTGTCCCAGCCCAGCCTCAGACATCTGCTGTCTCCCAGCCTGCAACTTCTGCACCCACGTAACACCAGGTCACCTCCAACACACGTGGATCGCGTCAGGCACAAGTACATAACTGCAGTTCTGTAAAAAACAGAAGGCTTATGGCAGCCTTAGGTTTTTAGCCTGGCTGTGGAGGGAAAAATGATACCTTAACTGGCACAAAGCCTACTGGTAGAAAGTTAGCAGCTCGACATATTTTGATCCAGCAGAATGAGTAAGTTTACACAAGCTCAGTGCTCTGTGTTTTTAGTGTACCACCAAAACATGGTTAGAGAGTACACAAGTCTTACCATTACTGACTCCTTATCTTTAAAATCTTCTATGTGTATTTGATCCAAGCCCTTTAAGCACCCACTCAGTGTGTGCAATCCTGACCTCCCAGGACCGGTGTTATTTGCACACCACAGAAACAATGGAGCCATTTGTCTTGCAAGTTCGACTGGGCAGGGGAGACAGCTCTCTCCCTCGCTGGCCCCAAACAGGGCATTTGTTTCAAGAAATCGAAATGACTGATTTTCAGAGCCTTTAGACACTAAGGTTATTTTCCTCTTTCTAAATTCACACAACCCTTCTGAAGCCACTGGCTACAGAATGGACAGGAGAAAGACAAAAATATACCAGAATACATATACAAAGAGTGTATACACTCTTTAGTAAATGCAAGCCAATCCAGGGGAAATACTTGCAAAAAAAATGTAGTGTTAAAAATAGCAGGATGCCCACGGTGCTCCATTAAGAATATTGATCACAAACTGCTATTTTTTTCTTGGTGTTTCACGATGTAAACATCTAGTCATTTGCTTTCCATACTTTGGGAGCAGTGGACAGACTGTCAAGCAAAGACCATTTCTGTTCTCCCATATTTCCATGAAGCTCTCAGTAAAAGTCATTGATTTCCTAAATGCTCACAGAAAACAAATTTGCATTTAATATCAATCTGGTGCAAATACAGTGTTTCCTCCTTTACACTAATTGGGCTATTTAAAGATATTTTCATCAAATGCATGATAGAAACTTTTGGATTGTACCCCTTGAAATGTTCTGCTGATTTTTTGCTAACATTTGGTAACAAATCTCATGAGAGCCTTTAATGGAAATAAACATTTTTTTCATGTGTCATACTGCAAGTCTTCAAAGCCGAAGTTTATAACAAAGTCTTAATGTGACTTTAAAGCTCCCAGTCCTTTTCTAGATATCTGCTTTATGTTTGCTCACATTGCTGACTGCCCAGAGTTTGGCTGGCTCTGACCAGATCTAAGCACAATGGCAAACTGAAATGACGCAGAACTTACTTCTTCCTCCTTTGAACTTCCTTAACAAATAGAAATTTAGCAGCATGTGCATCAGGAAAGTAAGCAACAAGAGAAAAGAATCCCCCAAACCCTAAACAACCAAAACCACCCACTCTCATGCCAGTTGTTTTTTAAACTGATTTCTACAGTTAACAAAAGAGAGAGACTGGGAGTCCTGCAAGATGTGTTCTACCCACATGAACAGCACTTCCTGGAGTCAATCAGTAAATTGTACTTCCATGAAAAAAAAAAAAAACAAACCCAAAACAAACCAGGAAAGTAAAGAAAAAACAAAAGTCATATTAACTATGTACCTCTAGATATCAAAAAGGAGTTACTAGTCTAAGGGAGAAGAGAGGTTGACAATAACTTCATATGTCCTTTATGATCCACTAATCCTGAGCTGATCAGAAGAGATCACTGAAGTAAACCCTGCAGTTTAGCAACATCCTGCCTGCTCTGTGGGCCGTGACCTTGGCTCTGCAGTTCCTGCAGAGGCATACCTTACCTCTGAAGCTGTGTGGAGGTCTTCAAACAACAAGTTTATGGCTCTGCTCCACAGTGCTTGCACAATAGTGCTCTGTTTTCAGTCACATATTTGTGTGTCAACAGCATGCTACTGCAACTCTGGAATTGAAATGAAGTGGTGGAGTAAGGACCTTTCCAAAGCTCTACCAGCAAGAGGCAGTTCCACTTGTACAACTCAAAAAATCCTCTCTGGCACTTTGAGCTGATATAAATCAGCCCCTTCCTTGCAAAGATGCTCGCAGCAACATGAGCCATCCCAAAATGAACCCCACCAAAGCAGTGCTTCAGTCAGATGAGCCACCCAAATTCCCCTTCAGGCAGTCTCAAGACACTACTGCTGGTGCAAGCAAGAGCTGTAAACAGAAGGAGGCAGGACAGAAAGGTAGCATCCTCAGTTTAAATCTCTTTGAGCCATTGTACTCACTTCCTAAGGCTGCCACATTGATCCTCCTTTCTGAGAAATTAGTTTTAGCCTATAGAAACTATTGTAACTCAAAATTTGTTTTCATAAGACTACCACATGAGTTATAGCCATTCTATTATGAAATGAAAATATTTAGTCTGCCAAGAACTAAGGGGGAACATAACATTAAAAAAAAAAAGTGAGCAAAATACCATAATTGGACTTTTCATGGATACAGCTCTTAAAATGTAGTTTACTTTAAAACCATACTGCACAACAGAATATAAGTGTTTATTTAAAATTTTTCCTCTGCTTAGGTTTTTGTATTATTTAAAACTTGTCCCATATTAAGAATTGCAAGGTATGGAAAGAACTGTCTATAGCATTCCACTTCCATTAGGCCAAAGCTTTTGCTTGCCAACCAACTATGAAGTGCCTAAAAAAGAAAAGTTTTATGCTTTCTCTGGCCATCACACCAGTTTGTTTTTACTGCCTGAAACATGAGTAGCATGTCTAGATAACTGAACCCTGACAATTAGAAAATCAGACTAGTCAGTGAACTGTCATTTGTTTCAAGCAAGGAGACCTTGTCAATTCTACCTGTCAAGTGAGTTTGGGCCAGATTGATAAACATTGCAAGAAAACAGAATAAAACCTGTTCTCTCCACGAAGCAGACTTTCATTAAATTTCTTTGCTCACAAGTACACGATTAGAGAGAACAGCACAAAGCTGTCCACAGGACTAGACTTTATTACCAAAACTATTCCAGGTCTTTTGTTCAAGCTACTGCTGTGAATGGGAATGACTAGAAATTCAGTTTCATGCATTTCCTGGCAGATAAGATGGTATTTATGAGTTGCACTAGCATTCCTACATTTGAACCAATAAGAAGTATGATTGGCAGCAACCCAATTTCATTATTCTTAGATGAGTCAATAAGTGTGGAAAGAGAAATGAAATGGGCAGCCAATCAACACACACAAAAAAATCAGATATTCTGAGGCCAAGAAAGTATTTATATGCTGATGACTCAACTATTGCAGCAGTGTATGCAGCAAGAACAGGAAATATACTATTGAACTCTCTTATGACAACAGCTTTGATGTGAAAGGCCAAAACAGCTTATTCTCCCTGCTGTGATTCAGAAAGCTGGAGCTGTAATCCTGGATTCCTGTGGAATATATTCACAAGAGCTTCCGAGCTCATTAAAGGACATCAGAAATACAACGCTCCTGCAGGATACCTGGTAAGTAAATGTCTTTTAAAGACTATGGAAAGAAGCACAGGTGACAAAAGTTGGCCCTGAAAGCTCTGCTGCTGTTTGACACACAACGTATAAAAGGCTCATCCACTTCTGCAGTGTTGGACAACTGCTGCTACAGGGTAGGCAGAGAGAAGAGCTTCTCCATCCTTCTATTGTGACATGAAAACCTGTTATGTTGGAATACTGCTGATAGCTACTCTAGAACAAACTTTCTGAACTGCGAATCTACAATTTACCACAAACTCTCATGAATATTTGTGTTGAGACTCAAGACAGATACTTCTTTACAAAGTTTAGGAACTGCCTCTTCTCTGCAGCCTATTGTTTTTCTTCTTGCACAGCAGATGTTGTGGAAGATGTGGTGAGAGCAATGTATAATACTGTCCTGCAGCAGTAATTCTTCCAGCAGATATATGCTGGGGCAAGGCTATCAAATTAGCTGTGTGTCTGACTTTAATGACGCTATAAATGGGTAGAAACTGAAAATTTATCAGTGGATTTAGATTAGTTAGCTTCAACAATTTTTAGTATCCAATACTGGCAAACCTGTAGACAGAGACAGTAAATATATTAAACTGATGGCCAGCTAGGCTTAATTTTCTTGATCCCCATAGCAGTACTCTACAAATCAACTGAAAACTTCCAGTACAGTTTCAAATCAATATAAAAATTAATCCCACACCTCCTACAAGTAAGGTGTTGGTTGATGCAGGCTCACAGAGCATGCAAGAAAGTGCCAAAAAGTTTGACCTTAAAAACAAAAGTGAGTTATCGTTTGAGATAACAGCAGGACGAAACCCCCTCCAAAACAGAAAGCAGCTCTCACCAGCCCCTTCACCACTCTGGTCCGGAAAGAAATTTCTGGGAAGAAAGTGAAAAAAACCCTGTTTATTCACACACAATATGCATGCAGACACAGCAAAGAAAAAAACAAATGAATAATATCAGATAATAAATCCCCAAAAAGGGAAAACCTCAGTAGAAAAGTCCCAGAGAGTCCCTTCCATCTGGTAGCCTCCTGAAGCAGGGGGGGTCCCGGCACAGGCTGCACCAGGCCTCCCTAGGCCCGGGAAGGGGAATGTCTCTCCGATGTTGATCCCCTCCTCAGTTCCAGATGATGGCACAGGTCCAAAGAAACGAAGAAAAAGGCAAAAAAAGGAAGGGAAAAAAAACTGTCCAAAAAGGCAAGGGGAAGAAAAAAAAAAGAGGGAAAAAAACCCCTCTCCTTCTCTCCGCCGTGCATGCCTTGTCTACGGCAGCTGGGAAGAAGGGCAGAACCTGGGGGAGTCACCTTATTTATGTACAGTCTATTGGGAGGAAGTCTGCTGTCCTCCGTGCGGGAACGTAACCCTGTACTGAAAAGTCTGCTGACGATAGGGATACTGGACCGTGGGGATAAGATACAGTCCCCCAGGAAATACCACCCCTTATTCCATATCGTCAGCTTAGTGCCCAACCAATATATTCTACCTCTGCACACACACACATTTACACATATATACAGCTATGTACAGATAGTGACAGTGACATTCAGCGAACAGTGGTATTCACATGTGGCCCCCACCCAACATCAGATCTCCCTGTGGGACACAACGTGTTGTTCCATTTTTCTGCATTACCCACCATGTACAGCCTGGTCCCTGAGCAAAGACAACCCCACGGATTGGTCTGTCTGTACCAGAGGCAGAAGCAATCCAAACAGTTTTCCCTAACAGTCCTCTGGCCTGTACTACTGGGACCTTGTCTCCATCTGCTTTATGCAGGGATTCAGACTGGGCAGGGCCTGCCCGGTTGGTGGAACCTCTGGTGTTAACTAGCCAGGTGGCCTTTGCTAAATGCTGTTCCCAATTTTTGAACGATCCCCCACCCAGTGCCTTCAAGGTAGTTTTTAATAGTCCATTGCACTGCTCCACTTTGCCTGCAGCTTGTGCATGGTAAGGGATATCGTACACCCACTCAATACCGTGTTCCTTAGCCGAGGTGTTTATGAGGCTATTCTTGAAATGAGTCCCATTGTCAGACTCAATTCTCTCAGGGGTACCATGCCTCCAAAGGACTTGTTTTTCTAGGCCCAAGATGGTGTTCCGGGCAGTAGCATGGGGCACAGGGTAGGTCTCCAACCATCCTGTGGTAGCTTTTACCATTGTGAGCACGTAGCGCTTGCCTTGGCAGGTTTGAGGTAGTGTGATATAATCAATCTGCCAGGCCTCCCCATACTTACATTTGGACCATCGTCCCCCATACCACAGGGGCTTCACCTGCTTGGCCTGCTTGATCACAGCACACATCTCACAGTCATGGATAACCTGAGAGATGCTGTCCGTGGTTAGATTCACCTCTCAGTCTCGTGCCCACTTATAGGTGGCATCCCTGCCTTGATGGCCTGAGGCATCATGGGCCCATCGAGCTAGGAACAACTCTCCCTTGTGTTGCCAACCTAAGTGTATCTGAGACACCTCTATTTTTGCAGCCCGATCTACCTGCTCATTATTTCTGTGCTCCTCATTAGCCCTGCTCTTGGGGACATGGGCATCTACATGACGAACCTTCACAGGTAGCTTTTCTACCCGGGTAGCGATGTCTTTCCACTCTTCAGCAGCCCAGATTGGTTTTCCCCTATACTGCCAATTAGCCTTTTTCCACTTTTCCAGCCAACCCCATAGAGCACTGGCTATCATCCATGAACCGGTGCAGAGATAGAGCTTTGGCCACTTTTCTCTTTCAGCAATGTCCAGGGCTAACTGAACAGCTTTGAGTTCTGCAAGTTGACTCAATCCGCCTTCTCCCTCAGTGCAACCCATTGTATGGGGCTCCATATGGCTGCTTTCCATTTTTGTTTCATCCCTATAACCCGACAGCAACCATCCGTGAAAAGAGCATAGCAGGTTTCTTCTGCTGGCAATTGGTTGTATGGTGGAGCTTCCTCAGCACGTGTCACTTGTTCTTGCTCCTCTTCGTCAATGAGACCAAAACTTTCACCTTCAGGCCAATTGGTGATTATTTCCAGGATCCCAGGGCGATTTGGATTTCCAATGCAGGCGCACTGCGTGATGAGGGCAATTCATTTGCTCCATGTGGCACTGGTGGCGTGGTGGGTAGAAGGAATTTCTGCTTTGAACATCCACCCTAGCACGGGTAGTCGGGGTGCTAAGAGGAGTTGTGCTTCGGTGCCTATTACCTCTGAGGTGGCTTGGACTCCTTCATAGGCTGCCAGGATTTCCTTCTCTGTTGGAGTATAGTTGGCTTCGGACCCTCTGTAGCTTCAGCTCCAGAACCCCAATGGTCAGCCTCGAGTCTCACCAGGCACCTTCTGCCAAAGGCTCCAGGACAGACCATGGCTCCCAGCTGCAGACTAGAGCATGTTCTTCACTTCTGGTCCTGTCCTGACTGGGCCAAGAGCTACTGCATGAGCAATTTCCTGCTTGATCTGGGTAAAGGCTTGCTGCTGTTCAGGACCCCAACAGAAGTTGTTCTTTTTGTGGGTAACCAGGCATAGAGGGCTCACAATCTGGCTGTATTCAGGAATGTGCATTCTCCAAAAGCCTATGGTGCCTAGGAAAGCTTGTGTTTCCTTCCTGTTAGTGGGCGGAGACATTGCTGTGATCTTATTGATGACTTCGACAGGAATCTGACACCATGCATCTTCACTCCCAAGAACTGGATCTCTGGAACAGGCCATCTTTTGGCCCCTAACACACCCAAAAAGCCAGACCCCCTCAAACTGCCACAGCGTGTAAGTGAATGATTTTTTTCAGTATTGTTTCAGAGTCAGATAAAAAAAAAAATTTGCCAAATAAAACCAAATCAAAGAAGGTGTCTCTTTTAGAGAAGCATGGGGAAGAGATACGGAAGTGCAGGAGATTCAGATTTGTACCAAGTAATTTATTTCTCACAGATCCAAAGCTGCTAACTGCTGTTAAGCTCTGTTTTATCCTTCTGCTGGAGAATGTCATGCAGATTGCCCTTTTTGCCTACTAAACATTGCAAGCAGGACAGAAGCAAATTAATGCTGCTGCAGCATGTACAAGCTGCTATCTGTCTTTTAAAATTTTTCTTAATATTACCATAATACTTGGAGATTAAGCTGTCCACTGAGTGTGAACATCTTTCTCTCTGTCACTGGTTATCTGTACAGCTGGCTCAGTAACTTGCTCACTTGTTTCCTGCTGCAGTCTCACACTAACATTCTGCATACCATGTCATACACAGCCCTTTTTAATCTCTTGCATAGACATCTCATGGTTGGTGACTGCCAGATACTGACTTTTATGGCTCATAAAGTCACTAGTGGATATCAAATTTAATATGTTCAATTGACATCAATGATGTATTTTATCTCTTGCTCTGAATTACTATGTATCTGGCATTTGCAAGATCAAAACTAATACAGAACAGCAGAAGAGGCTATTTATTAGCACATGGGAGTTTCTGACATAACCCAAAGGCTGTGGCTACCGGACAGTACACAGTTAAAGGACATACAGTGCAACACAGTGGCTTCCAAGCATTGACACCTCTGATAAATCAGCTCCACTGGAGAAGCAGCATTCTCGCTTTCAGGGAAGAAGCCACCTTGTGCAGGCTAATACTTACCCTTTTGAAGACAGGTCATCTTTCATAAAACTAAATGAGCTGCTGATGCCTTGGATGAAGCAGCTGGAAGAAAGGATAAGAGAGAATGCAGGCTCATAGTAGAATGGAGGTACTTAAAACCCAAACCAATACTCCAAGCTTGCAACCACTAAGGAAAATCCACTATTTACTGAATGCCCCTGGACTGAGCAAGTTTCTTTGCTGGTCACAGTTCACCCATTTACCCTACCAAGCAACATGAAATGTAATGCACTGCCAAGGCAGGGTGAGAGGTGACAGAGCTGGAATGGCCTCCTCCATGAAACCGTGTGTGCCCAGCTCACAGGCAGCGGCCAGGTGAGTTGGACTGCTTTTCTCTGGCTGTGGTACCAGTGTGGTGGAACAGACTGCTCCAACATAACACAGTAAGCCCAAGAGTTATGAGCAGTTGGGAATGGTGTCTGTGCAGCAAAGCCTTCCAAGCACCATAGAAGTATAATCATCTTCAGATTATACACTTATAAGATCCTAAGTATGCAAAGTCGAATCTCCCATCATGTCATGATTTCATCACATTCATTTCTCTCAGATCCTCAAGTCTTACTGTGTGCCAAACAATTATGGCCCTTTCTTGTTGTGTTTTATCATCTCCAAGCTTCTGCTGTAATCTGTAACCCATTGCCAACTAACATTTGTACACCACTCCCCACAAACACCACCCAGGAAGGGAGTAGACACAATATTTTATGCTCACTTGAACACAACTAGCCTGTTTTCACACTCAAAGACAGATGGGACATTTAAAGCATGCAAGTTGCAGGCACAAATCTGCATCACACTCTGGTCACCAACATGGAAATTTACCCCATTCCCTACAACCAGCATTCAGGAAACCATGCTAGACAGATTGTCCTCTATAAAACATCATGTTAAAACCACTTTTCAAGAAGAATGCCTATAACTGCTGATTTTTTTCCAACAAAATAAATATTATTGAAAAGATACTCAAATATTACTCTTTCTTCATTCATGGGACATGAATGGACAACATTAATGATCCAGCTCCATAACCACAGCTTTCCAAATGGGAGTTAACAAACTCTGGGACCAGCAGTTTGTGATGTGATTTTTCTTTTCTTTTTTTTTTTTTTTTTTTGTATTGGGCTTCTTTAAAATTAAAATAGACTATTCAGAATTCATCTCCCACCAGCTACTGAAGCACCTTCACATAAAAAAAAAAAGCATTCACTTGAATGTTAGAGAACATGCATGAATCAAATATGGACCTAAAAGACATTTAATGCTATTTGTGCAAACACTTTCCAGCAATCACTCTAATTTTAATTATCTAGTGGATGAACCCTGCCTCTGAACGAATCAAATGGTGTTTTGCAGCCAGTCTAACTCTGCGGTCTGTGTCTCTTAGATCAAACTTCCTTTGCAGCTTTTGCACTAATATTTTTCATTTTGCACCCTAGTTTTATAGCCCCTCAATTTTTTCCTCTGTTTTGGACTTCTAACTGCTCTTTGTTTCTATCTATACAGTCAAACACAGCGCACACAAAATATAATGTGGCATATAAAAATGTGAAAATATATTCTGGGAAAGTTGCAAGCAATTTTTCTAGCAAAAAAGACATAAATAAAGATTTTAATAAGCCTCTCACAAACAGGCACATGCCTACTCATTCCTCCAAATTGTCAGAGCTCTTGAGTAAGACTTTTATATTCATCTTAGTCCCTGAAGTTACACACGTCTTAAAGTTAAAAAAGATAGACTTGTTAATAACACACAAATGTTCATAGACATAACATCTTTACAGATATCCTCTGTGAGCAGATCAAGCCACTCTCCATATGTATTTAAACGTAGTGGAAGGCTGGAGTTTTTAAATTGTCAGATCTGTGCCTGGGTAAGAGGGGCTCTATTTTCACTCTTGGAGCAGCGAGAGATTAGCAGCTTGAAATCACTTTGACAGTTTCAGTTACTCTCCTGCATACTGCAGGGAATTTTAATTCCAACCTGTGAAATTGTAATTGCTTCTCAAGAAGAGCGGAAGGATTCTGGGTAATGGCCACAGCCAAGCTCAATGTCAGAGTTGCCAGTTGCTGCCACTTCAGATATTACTTGCTGTTATTCAAAAATCACTCCAGCTTTCCATATGGGAAGTTGAACTGGGGAGTGAAACTAGATTAACAGAACCTGTCAGATGTTCAGAGATGTGCAAGGAACGATGTAACAGAGGTGAGTCTCCTCAAAAAATACCTTCTTTTCCTTCTTTCTTTCTTTTATTTTATAGAACAAGCTTTATATAAAGTACTTCTCTTTCATATTATATTTCTAAACAAGTATACCATTACTAGAAAGCTGCAATGAAAAGATTAAATGACAAAGTCCTCCTGCACAAGTAGAAAATGTGTTGTTCACAAGAGATTGAAGATGTCTTTGCTATTCAGGGTTCTGTAGTTTGAAAGATTCCTTATTGAAAACAGCCAAAGAGAACTCGGAGCTACCAAAAATATTTAAGAAAAATAGTTGAGGCTTTCCTGGTACCAAATGGAAATGACATTCTTTTTTTTTTTGCTCTGAAAAAAGGCATTGAATGTAGATTGCTTATTAGCAGGCACATCCTCTAGTGATGAGTGTGTTCAACGCGTGTGAAAGTGGGATCAACTGACTGTGGGGTAACTTCTCCTGCAATGACTAGGTTAAGTTGGAGTGCAGCAGATCTCTCACCCACTCTGATGGCTTGTTAAGAGGGAATACTTGCATATAAACAGAAAACAGTGACAAACACAATACTGCTCTGCAGCATAAAGTGTCAAAAACCCCTCACATAATCTAAAAGAAGGCAAGAAAACACTTGATAAACAACACTTCCTACTTATCAGATTAAAGCTGGGTTTAAGAATATACTGTTTGCAATGTCATTTACAAAGTCTTCTTTGGCCTCTTTCAGTATATTGCACTATTTCTAAGAAAATAAGCTGGTCCCATTAAAGTCAACGATGCACAGAATCTGAATCACAAGCTTCGTAAATCTCCGTAATAGCTGATGCAATGAGTCTGTAATTGCTACGATTAGATAAGCTAGAGTGGCTGACAGAGATAATGCTAGAGGCATAGAACATTTCTGCATAGATTACTCCCATCACATGCAAAAAATCTGGCTCGGATATAATGATTTTGCCAATCCACAGTTTTCCTGAGAATCTTGCAATCTGTGGTACTTTCCTGAAAATTTCAACTCTTAGAATCAAATTGGTGGGGTTTTAGTGAGAATTTTTCAGAAGAAGTATGTTACTGATTGTTACATATTCCTTGTTGAACAGAAAAGTCTGAGAAAAAAACACCCAAACAAACAGAAGCAAATCAAACGCATGGTTGTTGTTTTTGTTTTTTTTTTTCTTTTAAATCTCATGAATTTTGAGTCCTGGCTCATGACCTTCAGTGGTTGCAATAAGAAATATCATATTCGAGTCACCACACACCTGATTTCCTGACGACAGTTACATCTGTTTTTACAATTTACAGCCTGTGCTGAAAGCATCATGGTGGAACTTCCTGATTAATTGTCTGTAACTATTATAAAGTACAAAGCATTCCTACTAGGGAATTATTCCTCTGTACTGTAGAGACAGTGTTCTCATTTTGGCTGTTATAATTTTTTTCACTGGAGCTGGTATGGGGCTATGTTTTGAATTTGCTATTGCTGAGCAGGGCTTGCGCAGAGTCAAGGCCTCTTCCGCCTTTCTGGGAATGGCTGAACACCTGCCTGTCAAAGTCATGAAAGAATAAACTCCTGGGTTTGCTTTGCTTGCATGTGCAGCTTTTTGCTTTACCTATACAAGCGACTTCACCTCGACCCCTAAGTTTTGCCACTATTACTGTTCTGATTCTTGCCCCCCACCACTGGGGGTGAGTGAGCGCGTGGCTCTGTGTTAGCTGCCTACTGGGGTTAAACCACAACAGCCATGTAAGGCAGCTCAGCTCCATCTGGGTATGACACAATCATTAAAAAAAGCCCTCAACAGTTCCTGTTCTTATGATTTTGAACAGCCTTTGCAAGTGAAAGTTTGGATGAAGATTAAGAAAGGTGACAAGGCATGAACAAACAAACAGTATCATGCGGTCATGTGCTAAAAGAACTGGGCACACAGTCCAGACCATGACTGACCAGCACACTCTCAGGATTCATGGAGACCCTGTCATGACAAAAATGGCTTGAAGAAAGTAATTAGAAACTTTCATTGTGCAAAATGCAACGTCTCCACTAACAGAGTAATTCTGTCTTATACACAGCATGAGCTGGTGCACAAATAACAGAACATGTAGTTCTCTAAGCACTGTATTAAATCCATAGACTATATTAAATCTATCTTTTAACAGAACTCTATCACCAGAACGACATCTCACCATACAATTATAAAAACCCAATACCTTTAAAACTATTTCTGTGTAAAAAATAATTTCTGTTGTACTAACAAAGTCTAATAACTCATTGTGAAGTTGAGAGAGGCAGGATGGAAGGCAAAAATTCTTTTAGACATGACAGCAAAATAAATAGCAACAAACGACAAGCTTTAATGCTCTTGCAGTGTTCAATTCTAATGTAAAAAGACAGATATCAAACCACCATACTGCATTAAGCAAAATCTTTAGGAAAGCTTTAAATACTCTGCCTATAAAAAGTTACCAATATCACTCAATGGAAAGATTTCTTATAAACTTCATGCAGTTTTACCTGATACAGAAGTTATGAAAAGAGTATGTAATGCAAACATTGCATCATTTTAGGGAAAAAAAGAAAAAGAAAGATGCAACAAACTTTTCTGCCAACCAAGGATCTCAGGTTTTGGCAATATAGGCGTCCCCACAGCTTATTAACATTCTGTCCTTTGAATGACAGGAAAGGCATAGAGTGAGTACAAATTATTGCCCAATTTATATTAGCTTTCTTAAAAAAAAAAAAAAGATGTTGGTAAAAGTGTTTCCTTTGAAGATTTTTAAACAGCAGTTTCATTGTTTTCATAAAAGCCCCATTCAGTTCACAGTTCTGTTTTCATTCCTCCATAGTAAAACATAACAAGAACTGCCAGCAGAGCCAGGCTGACAGACAGGATCTTCAGTCCACTTCCTTCTTGTTGCCATGGGAGCTGCAAAGCCATCCATGAGCTGAGCCGTTTTTTCACTGGAATCTCAGCAGAAGGCTGTGCTTTCCAGTTTGTGCCATTCTGTGGTGCACGTCTGAACTCCTGTGAAGAAATGCACATATTAAGATTGAAACTGTGTTACGTATTTCTGATTGCACACACCAAATGCAATCTCCTCCTGAGGTTCAAATGAATATCCTTTTCAAGACTAACAATTCAACCTGCACTGCATCACCATCAGTTCACCAGTATTCCATACAGGAATCTTGCAAGTGCCGTACAAAATCAGTATTTCTAATGAAATAATGGGTAAATCTGCCAAATCAATGCAGCTGTTAGCAACAGAAACAAATCTCCAGACCTCACTGTCATCAGAGAGAGTTGTTTGATGATTACTTTTTTATCTATTTTGCTGCTATCTCACTACTTCCCCATTTTTGGCTTCTCCAAAAGAAATGCCTAACCAGTGATAAAGGGGACCACAACACTCAATCCTTTGCACAGCAGGGATCCTCTAAAGTCAATCATCGTCTCCTGGTGTGCCAGCTCAGTGGTGCTTGAAAATCCTCCCACTGGGCTTTTCCTTTCCCCTGACCCTCAGGAGGCAGCTGTGCTAAAACACTCACCTTCTCATTCAGCATATTGAATCCCAGTTCCCTGCTGTGCCTGCCATTACCGTTCCCAACCTGACTGCAAGCACCAAGATCCCCAAGAATACGAAGTCTTTTAACTGCAGCAGAAGTTACAGATGTTGAGTCACTATTTCAGCAGCAAATCCACATGAAAAGAATAAAAAGCTCTTCTCTCTTCCACCCTTCTTCAGTTCAGCATGCTAGCATTGTAGCTACTCAAAAGGAAAAGCATCCACTGAAACTGTAATCTAATGACATTTGCAAGACATGCAAGTGGTAAAGGTGTAATTAAACAAAGGTGCAATAATGTTTCATCATAAGATTCAGTATTTCTGTTGATAATTTTTGTTTTTCCCCCTCTATTTCAATGATCTCTCAGAAATTCAACTGAGTTCATCTGGCTTTTTAATTGGTTTGAAATTTTCTAGTTAGAAAAGATTTTTGATTAAACCATTGTATGTTTTTCCCCTTTCATATTTTGTATAAAACAAGTCAGGGACCAAGAAAGTACCTATCTGCATAATCTTGTATTTGCAAGAAGCTGAAACAGGGCCACATGAAAATACAGACCAGATGCCCACTCCATTTTTTACCAAACATATTTCTGGGCAAACTCAAAGAAATATCAAAGCTCCAAAAAAGGTGCCTGCCCATGAAAGTGTGACAGCACAATTCAAACCTTCTGTAACTGCCTCCTGTTTTCCATTTCAGCAATCAGCTCCATTACAGCAATTGTAGAAGGAAAATAATGATTGCTACTGGTTTGGTAAGTAAACATCAAAGGGGCAAATGACAGCCTGGAGTAAGTGCTATTCTAACATCTGAGTTATTGCTGATTTAGACCCCAATTCACACAGGCAAAAGGTTACTGACCAAGGGAACTATGAAATGAGGATGACTTCTCACACACACTGCACCTAGAAGACCATCAACAGGGTAAACAGAGGAAAAGAAACATGTAAGCACATTGGGGTGTAGTTCTTCACAGTGTGAGGCACAGTAACAACACTACTCCAGGACTTCAGTCTATGTTAACTTAATCAAAAACTATTGTTAAGTTATTAATTACAATCGATTTCTAAGGCATCTGAAATTTTAGTACTTGGCCACAGCTATTTTATCCTCCCAAATCAAAGCTGATTAACCTCTGCCTGCAGATTAAACTGAAAAATATACAATATTAAGGATTTTTTACAAATGAATCAAAATTCTTTTGCTATTTATTCTTTCTAGACATTTATAAAGCTTTTATTTTCTCTGTAGGTCTCACAAATCTCTACTAATCTCCAGTCACAATTTATGGCAATGACCTGTTTCTACATGTATTGTTGGTCCATTAACACTAAGGCTAAAATGTCTTAAAGGGATGCATAAGGCTGTAAAAATATCAGTACAACTAAAGTTTTATTTCTTCTGATATTTATTTTTCACTGATTCATTACTTAAGATTTGGCTGACTACAATCAGACTGTTGACTCCTAATTGAATATTTCTACACTGCATTACAAAAGTCAAGGGTATTCAGTTGTACAAGACTAGATGCTATGCCTTGGCAAACAGATAAAAAGGGCCAGTACCTCATAAATGACGTTGTAACTTTCTCCTCAATGCTCCTCTTTGTGCTCAGCTTCAGTTCCTATCTACATGTCTCTGCGAGACCAGGGAGAGCCAGCAAAAGGCCCCAAACCCAAGTTACAACTTGTAAAATGTTGTGAGAGATGTTTTTTTAAATCTTCCCCTTCACTAACAGTTAAACACATAGGTGTTTTTCATGCATCTATTCCTGTTTCTGTGCCGTAGTTTTCAGCTGTGGTTTCACTGGCATTTCATTTATGTTTTAGTGTTTTTGTATTCCAACATAAAATCAAATAGCTGGTATTTAAACCTCTACTGCAACATGCAGTGCATATGCCTTAGGCAGTGCTGCACACTGCTAGTAGGACAGAATGGCACAAGAGATTTTAGCAAGGTTTACAAAGGTTCAGTGCTGGTGAATGCTACTGGTCAGTTGTCCCAGTAAGCATTTCATCTAAGTCAGCTGTAAAGTTGTGAGACTCATTTTTTCCTTGCTTTATCATATTTCCAATAAATGAGATGACCATACTGATACACTAAACCCATTTTTAATTTTATTTCTGTAGATGAGAATTTATCTCACAATATTTTATTAATATTGAAACTTAACTGTGTTGGAGGTACAATCCTCATAATTTCACTATGCTTTTGTTTTCTTCCTATCTTACATTTTGAATTCTGACACGTGTTTCTACTGATAGTCATATTTTCTACACTGCTCAAAACTTTCAGTTTTCCACACTATCTCAGATCATATAAGAGAGTGTCAAACAATTTAAACCAGAAGTTTTGCATACATTAAATACTACTCCTATTATCTTGCTAACCTGATTTCTTTACAAATTTTCTCATGGATTGAACTGTTCTTATATGAACAAAAAGATCACAGTTTTAAAACTGAAGTGACCCTTTCCTTAAAGATGTACTGCACATCTTACCACTTAAGACACTAGTGCATTTCTGTTTGATAACATACATCTCTTCAGGTGATCCTGCCAAATATTTTCTTTCAAGGAAAGTAAAGCATATGTTCATCTTTTCAAGGAAAGTAAAGAATACGTTCATCTAATCCATGGTTTTTAAGAACTATCCTCTAGTTTGGCCCAAAATTCTGCCTTGCAACACCGTCACATGGGTAATACCACTGGCTTCCATGAAAATTTCCCTCATTATCATGACAGAACATGCATTTGTAAAAAAAGGTTACATCTGGTTCCCTGCAACTGAGAGGCTCTTTTAGAAAATGACAGTCTTTTTGTCCCCCATCCTGAGACTCATACAAGAGCTTTTAAACCCAGGATAATCACTCAGAGACACCTGCAGGTGGATGCCTCTTCCTCAGTCTGTCGTGCAGCTCTGTGAGACATGGCACAAAACCCTCACCAGGAAGAGGAGTTCTGCTGAGCTGACCATGTCACTGCACCCTCTCCCTCCTGAGCTAAGGGCTGCATGGCCCTTGCTGCAGACTGGACAAGCTTGGCCTGTCAAGACTATAAGCAGTTCTTCCAGGAACACAAGTATCATATAAACAGCTGTAATAGTGAAAACCCCTGTATATATAATTTTGTGCACATCTGGTGTAAAAAACCTTAGTGGAGGTAAAGATCTTGTTTTTTGCACTAGCATTTACACTGGTCGACTCTCCATGCTCTCACTTAATAGAAATATTAATTCTGAACAGCCCTTATTTGAATCTCTATCTCTAGATAAAATATTCACAGTGCATTAGCTTTCCAAGGAAATCTTGATGTGATTTCTGTAATATTCTGAACTGATACAGCTGTGATATTTACCACACACAATCACTAGTCAGAGTGCAACAGTTCCTTAAGCTGAGCTCAGAAATCATATTATTGTAGCTGCAAGAGTCAGAAAGATTACCATAATGATTCATTTCAGTGGAATTTAGAACTAAATTCAAAGCCTCTTTTAAACAAAAAAAATACCTGGAGAAAACCCTAAGGTAAAGAAGTTCCAAAAATATGTTTATACTAGTTTCAGTCTTGATAGGCCCCAAACTCTTTGGTAGACTTGTTAAGAAGGAGCATTGCTCTCACTAAATAGGACCACAAGGAAGGAAAAGGTACTCTGAGACTTAAAACTATATACTATTAATCAAAACGAGGGGAGGAAACGAAGTTACCAAACTGAAATGCAAAGACAGACACTTTGAGCTAAGCATCTTGTATTTCCATGGAGGCAGCCTTTCATCTTGTTTTGGCAGTCACAAAGTAAACACAAGACTTTGCTAATAAGGTATAATATAAATTATTAAAACTTCTAGTGTATGATCAAATGAATTTCAGATTATTTTTTGAATAATTCTGCCTTGACGACTGCCAGGAGTAATATATTTTGTGTACTCTTGCACAGACCCATTGATTGCTGTCTTTCTGAAACTCCAGTCCCAGATTAAACCACCGTGCATGAAAGAAATATATAATCACATCAAAACCTAAGACTTGGCATATGTCGATCACAGCCCAGCTTTTTGTAAGATCTCACTTCATGTTAGTCAACAAAGACATAAGAGAAACTCTTTAGCTCTGAGCTGAGGTTTTAATAGATTCAAAACATTTCTTACATGCAAATTTCTTTTATGGCTCAGGGGCACTGTTAGAGCTTGAAGTGTTAGCTAACTGCTGTGAAAAACTACTTGACTGAGCATATCTCAAGATAAATTAGACTTCTGAATTTTTTAGCCCAACCAAGTACATCACACACTTGTACTACTGGCTTTAAAAATATGGACTTTTATATAATCATGCACAACAAGTCTGTGTGACAAATTTAAAGAAAACATGTTAAAATATGCATTACATATCCTGCTGCACCATTTGAAACTCTGGGCTATTGCACTTTAAAGGCATTTTTCAGATTTAAAAGAACAAACAGTTACTGAAGGTCATATGGATTACACATCCAAAAAATATGTAATTTGAATTTTATTGAATAGTTCCGGAAGACACATTTAGTTCTGTAGGTATTAAGAGGGCTCCTTTGATTTATTACTTTCTACCAGGCTTCTGCAAAGGCAGAATGCTGATCTTAAATTACAAAATAAACAGCATATAAACTATTCTTTTCCTAATGGAATTAACAAGGTAATTCCTGCAAGAAGCATCCCTGCCACCATGTATTTCAATGAATGCACACTACTGTTCTTTTAGGAGAGAATGCTGTCTACAAGCATGCTTGTGTCAGATGTTATCAGCTGTACACCATTCCTAGGAATTCGTTGATTCCCAATACAAAGAGAGTTTACTTACCCATTTTAAGAAATAAGAAACCTTGAAAAAATAAAACAGCCAGGAACTTTTGCAAAGGAAGTTCATATTGTTTCTTCTTTTTGTGCTTTGAAAACGTCCAAGGATGGAGACCTCGACCCACAACCTCTCTTTTTTACCCTGCTTTGACCACCTTCATGGGGAAAATGTTTATCTTCACATCCAGTTTGAACCTCTCATTTCCACTTAGGTCCAGTCTCTCGTCCTCCCACATGTGCCACTGGGAACACTTGGCTTGGTCTTCTCAGTAACCTCTGCACAGGCTCTGGGGGGGCTTCTGCTGGGGTCTCCTGAACCTTTTCTTCTCCAGGCTTGAACAAGCCTGGTCCCTCAGACTCTCCTCACAGGACAAGTGCTCCAGCCCCTGACCATCTCTGTGATGCTAAGCTAAACACATTCAGTTCCCAATTCCTAATTTACATCAAGATCTCTACAAATGACCCAGTCAAAGCAATACTCCTAGCAGCTGGACCATGGTCAAATACAAACATACATGTAATAATGGGAGGCTATAGAGACTGATTGACCTAAAGCTCATCTGCATTAAATCTGACAGTTTCTTCCAGTTTTCGTCCCTTATAGAGATCATCTTTAACCAGGGCCTTCCCCTGACCTGCACAGCAAGTCGGCAAAATCTCTGTTTGCTCCACTAACACCTGCACAGGCTGTCTGATTCCTTTGATCAGCATAGAAAAAAACACCTTGCTCACTACTCAACTACCTTTTACCTTGATTACTACAGTCCCTCCTGTCCATTCTCCACTCCTTTTACTTCTCCCCATTTCTCTCTTTCATCATCTGACCATGCGGCCTCTCAAATAAACAAAGGCAGAGATGCCACTAGGAACACAAATTTGCATTGACATGCTGCATCATGACTTTCATATGCCATGTCATACAGACACACATCTGGAACTTCCTCCTCCCACATTTAAGATTAAATTCAGATTTTAATATTCCTATTTAAGAGTATAAAATGAATCAATTTTCTCTCTGTAAATTCCCACCATTATTGTAAGGCTCCACTGGTGTTTTTCTTGGCAGACATCTCTCTCCTCTCCTCTCTTCCATGTTCTTACCTAAGGGTAGGCCCTTGCCTACCTACTTGTTTTTCCTCCCCCAGTCTTTAAGTTTATTTCCTCAAAATTCATAAAGCACTTCGAAGTCAGACAGAAGGCTGAGCAACTGGGGCTTATTAAATGACTTCCTTTGTGATGTACACTTTGAGGAGGACCAAAAAGCTCAACTAACAAAAGCAACAAAGAGAAACAAGCAACTGAGCACAAGCCAAAAACCACCTCCAAAATGTTTAAAACACAGTCTTGTGCTGTTTTTTGCTATACCCACTTGTTTTAGACTGTTTCTTTATACTTACCTATAAATGCTTCCAGCCAGGAGTTGACTCTTTTTTTACATATTTGCATTTGGTGCTGCTATTAAACTTAGTGACTCAGTACCCTTCCAATGCACTGTCAAAATAACCTGTCATTCAAGCTTAGACACAACATTTTAAAAAATAGTGTGATGTCTGGATTCTGAGCTTTTTTTTTTCTTTTGTAGCAAGGTGTGTCAATCACTATGCCGGGACAATCAAGGGATGTGACAGCCAGCATTCCAGCCGGCCCTTGCAACCACAACAGAAATGAGAGATCTTCTAAACAGAAAAGTTTGTGATTCAAAAATCACAGTCATCCAAGTAATGACTTGAAATTAAGAATGAACCTAGCAGCACACTGTAGACAAATCCAGGATGGGGTTCTGTCACTATTTATCTCCCTGTGCATAGCACAGTTTTATGAAGGAGATGGCAGGTACTTGCTCTGGGCACTTATCTGGTAATTAGCTGGCTAACAGACAAATCTGTTTCCTAGAGATCACCAGCACAGGCTTCATGGCTTTGTAAACACATTACAGTGAAATACAGCATGTACATTTACTTGTAGTAACACTAGATATAATTTTTCAGTGTGCATTTTTCAGTGTGCAGTCTGTCTTATTAGATACCATTCCACAGGATTCCAGCTTGCTCCTTTAAAGGTTCACAGAGCTTTTTTTTGTTGGGTTTTTCGTGTGCTTTTTTTTTTAAGAATTTTAACATTGCGTTTATAATACAACAATTTTCCCAGATTATTTTGTTGGATGATGGAAGAATGACAGCATGTGAATGTTCAAAGACTGCTCTACAAATGAGAATATGAAATAAGATATACTTTTCTTACAGCACAAGCTTTCAGAGACCATCACCTTTTTGCTTCCCTTTTATATCTTGAAATAATAATGACAATTATATGGAGGTCAATGGTAGCTACAGGGAAAGACACAAAAGGTTTCCATCAGGAGGAGTACCCTAGTAAAATGAATAGCTAGATCTGAAAATCTACAGTCATGTCAAAAGAACAACAATATAATGCAATGATATTCACATATCAACACTGAACTGCTTTTACTCAAGGGACATTGTCTCTCAAAATCAGGAAAGGTTTCAAAAATTTTTCGCATGGAGCAAAGTAACATAAACGGATATATGTACATAGTCTTGGCTAAAGCCTTCCCCCTTAATCCAAGAATATGCTATAATACTGATTTTATGTTATTTTCATTTCTTCCTACAGAACCAAGCAGTAAAATGAATGTTCCACAGAGATTTATGTAATATAACAACCTCAGAGACGAAGGACACAAATTTCTTACAATTCAACCTCATGGATAATAAACATAGCTTAAAAAAGAGCATTTTAAATATTTTGCAATGATACTAGGTTCCAGAGTTTAAAATTCCATACCAGTAGGTATCTGTGTGATCTATATGCCTCCCTCGTTTTGCAGGCAGAGAAACAAATAAAGAAGATTTAAGTGTCTCGAATGCCACAATGCAAGTCAGCAATCAGGTCTTTATAATTCCTGTCTCAGATTCCAGCTGCCACCAGAACGCAACATAGCCTGTAAAACTTTTTATGTCTGTCAAGTTTAAGTTTTAAAACATTTTCTTAAAGCCAGGCAATGCCTTAATATGTAGTCTCCTGACAGTTTCTCTTACATTGATTTTCACAGACTTTTCTGCCCAGAATTAAACACCTCCAGTTCCTGGAAGTGCAGATGCTCACCAAGCACAGCTGGAATCAGACCTTGGCAAAAAGAAGCATTTCATGTAAGCCTGAAATGTAACAGTTAATAAAGTGTGACTGATCTTGAACAACTTTGTGGGTTCCGTGATAATACAAAGGTTTTCTTTTCATATTGTCATGGCCTCTTTCCTATAAGTATCCTTAGTTGTTTTAGGAGGTCTCCCACAGTGCCAGTCAGCACACTTTTGAGCACCTGAGGGAGTGACTGGAAATCTGGGTCTCCTTTTTAATTTCACATTCAGTCAAGTTCAACTGCAGTTAATGGAGGGCTCTCTCATGGAAACATCAAACAATAGTTACTTTCTGTGATTAGCAAGCCTAACTGCTTTAACACAATCTCTCTATCCCCAGTCACTACAAATGATTCGTCAGCCCTTCCCCACAAGAAAGATTACATGAGAAAAACCTTTCTTCGCTTGCTGTGTATTTTATACTAGATAATCATGATAGCACCTTGGCGCTCTGTCTAAGACATCAAAGAGCAGCAAGGATCCAATCTGCAGGCTGGAACAAATATCTACCCTCAGGAGACACTTCGCATCATTCAGAGGGTGGTCTGACTAAACTTCTGTGGCTGTACAGGATTGAAGTGCCTGAGCACAAACTTGCACCCTGTCATGCTCAAATACTGACAATTTGTACCCACTGGACCTCAGTCTTTTCCCACATGGGTGTTACATGGTGTGCTCTGTCAGCTTGTATCTGGTAATTCTGAGGATTAGCTCATGAGGAGAAATTCAGTTCCTCTGGAATTAACCATGAAGTAATGTAACAAATACTTATTTCCTCTTTTTCTTTGAGATTTCATCTGCTGAAGTTGCCTTAAATGCTGAAAAGTCACCACTGCAACTTGCTTGAATATGTGCTACAAAATTTTAATATTTTTTAAGTATCTAGTTCCCAGTGTCTTTAACTGGCCATCACCAAATTCGTTCTCCAGACTAACCTTCTAGCAGACACTCTGCACATCTGCCTCATCTTCATTCGTGAAACAGGAAGACAAAACCTGCATTTCAGGAGGATAATGTAAATATAAACTTATAACTGTTTCTGAAGCACTCAGAAATTTAGTTATAAGAATAAAATTACTAACTCCCTTGAAAGTGAGGTTTAAACTGCATGCAGGAAATAAAACTAATACTACACAAAAAGCAACAGAGAGTAAAAATATCTAACAGTAGCTAATAACATTGAATATTATGAAAAATTCATTTATCAAAAAGGTTGTCAAGCACTGGAAGAGGCTGCCCAGGGAAGTGGTTGAGTCACCATCCCAGCAGCTATTTAGATGATGTGTGGATGTGGCACTTGGGGCCATGGTTTAGTGGTGGACTGGATCTGTAAGGCCTTTTCAAACCTAAAAGATTCTGATTCTAAAGTCTCAGCTCTGTGCACAGGGGAAATAAATTTGCGCATGTATGTGTGTGAAAATACTGTATAAGCACCTAATAAAAGGCTGAAACACAGTACATTTGGCATTTACATGGACATGAGGAGTGTTAAACTTTTCTCTGTTTAGAAAAGGCTACTGGTCTGTAAGAATACAACCCATAATATTTCAATACAGCTTTCTTTTATGTTTTGCTGTCTCTAGGTGAAAACAAGTATTAAAAGCAATTGAGTCCTGGACAGGTGGTGTCCTCCAAACCATTTCAATATCTCTCCCCATCCTAGTAACTTCGGAGCCTACTCACTTCAGCAATGGGAGAACAGTCCAGTAAGATTCAGGTCAAGGGCTGGTACAAAAACCTCACCCTAAATCAGTGTTCCTGTTGAGAGAAAGGCCAAACTGCAGCCTCAATGATCTGTTTCATGCCAACACCCCGCTGACCAGTTTGTACTCCTAACACTCCAAATCGTATGAGGTAGTTACAAAAACCAGGGAAAGAAATTATGAAAAAGTGTGAAAAAAACAAATAAAACAGAAGATGACCTGAAAATGGCAAACATGTACTAGGTATCTACATGGGTGAGAAATGCAAGCCCACAAGATGGTAACTGTGGGGCTTAATCTAGTCTTTAACAAATCGATGGGCTTGGATTTTAAAATGTTTCATGTCTCCATACTAAAGCTTAACAGCACTACAACAGTTTTCTTTTATCACACAAGATACTCCCCCAAGTATAATTCATTCCTTTCCAGCTATTAAGATTTGCACATCTGGCTTTCCCCTGTGGTTCTGTGACAAAATCTGATTATGCTACAGAATCTTAAGCACTCCTCACTGAAAAAATAATGAACTAACATTTCTTTGGACAGAGACACATGAGCTGAAAGAGGAAAAGAATCCCTGTCATTCTAAGCACTATTTCCATCATTTCACCAAATTAAAGTTCTTGTATTTTGAAAAAAACTATCTGTGTCAGAAATGGATATTCACAGCTGTCCTTTTTGTATGATAATTATGTTATCTGCACTTATCAGAGATTTTGTATGTGAGAATTGCAAAATAGCTTCCATACGGATGAGATAAATCACAGTCACACTGACTGAAATGACTTACAATCACATATGAAGTCATGTCAAAACAAGGACGAGATTTAAAAAAAAAATCCTCTAGTCCTGATAACAAGACCCTTTCCTCAGGACCAGAAATCCATCTGGTTGATATTATGCATAGGTAGTTTTTGTAGTATGTGATTTTTTGACAAAAAGAGCTTAAATATACTGCCTACACATCTTTGTTCCATCAAAAGTACTTTGACAAACAGTTCCAAGCCACTCCAATCCAAAATTGTTCAAGCAATTGTTGGAGCATTTGTTCAAGTTCCACCACAGTATACATATATAGGTATGAAGACGAATCCATCAATTTGAAAGCCAAGACATTTAGTGAGCGATTTTCTCATATAATATTGTTTCAAGGACTCCTTGGTTATACTGAGACTAAAGAAAAATAAGTCATTTCCATGAGGCTTTTTCTTTTTGTTTTGCATTTGACATCAGGCTCTCTAGCCAGGTTTCATTCTTTTCACTGTTCCTTCCACTATTTATCAATCACACATCCAGCTCACGTTGCAGTTCTTGGGTGGCCAAACCTTTTTGAGAGGTCACATGAGTCTACCAAGAGCCTCCATGACCATGCCTTGCCAATCCCCCAGCCAGACAGAAATGCATCATGTTATTAACAGCTACAAGCTCTCCTTCTCCACACATCACTTATGCTCCCACATATGTGACACTGACCCGGCAGCCACTGGAAAAGAGGGTATTGAATAACACCAAATGAGGCAGGTGAACTCTCTAGGTTGTGCCACGCCAGAGGCCGAACGTTTCTGCACTGGAATAATGACAACATGCTCACACAACTGTGGAGAGGGCTTCTTGACAGGCCAAGTCCCACAAAACAGTGTTTCTACTCCTAACACCAGGTAAAAAGGCAAAATGGAAACTGTCATAAAGAAGATACTGATAGCACAGCGAAACCAAAGCTCATTATAGTATTTGGTGACTTAAGTTGAGACAGAAGCTTGGAATTAACTACTTTCTTATGGGTTGATGAGCCACCTAGGTAAAAAATGGTCTGCTTTCAGGTTTTAATTATTCTGTGTGATTGCCATCACCAAGAACAACTAAAAATGTACATTTAAAAAATTATAAAAAAAATTTAAATGTATGCTTTTATTTTACAAATTGTTAGCCTTTTTCTACAATAAAGAATGAGAAAAATCCGTATTATTTCTTTCATATCATGGCGGCATTAATGAACATGTAATTCAACTTTGGTTTTGACTTTACACCACTGTATCCTAATTAAAAATTACTTCACACCAGTGCTTGTTACCGTAGTGATTAAAAGCTGGAGCACCACTGCAGTACATATACTTTCCTCATCATAATTCTAAAGTTCAGTTTTTTATAGTATCTAGAATGGAAGAAATACGTCCTAGATAATAGTTTTATTATTATACCAAATCTGAGTTATGGTCCTGACTCCAGGAAAAGAAATGAAAGCAAATATACTGAAATTTTAACATCCCATGGGTTTGAGTTTCAAACACAGAAAAGCTATGCTTTAAGCCTTCTGACTCTTTTGGAACCTCAAAACATGATCTGTTTCTCATGCCAACCTGTAAGTCTGCTTAGAGTCAACTCCCCATGAAAATGATCAACAAGCTTTGGAATATGTGGTGATGAAAAAGAAAGGCATAATACTGAAGGGATCCTGCAAAAAGATGCACTAATTTTATAGCACTGATTTTATTTTAGTGGTAACATGTATAGGATTTGGGCTATCTACACTAACACTACCACACCACCACCATAACCCTTCATGCTAACCTGAGAAGATCTTTCAGTGCAAAATTCCTTCATCCCAATCGTAGACCAGACAATTACATCAAATCCAGTTGTAATTTCTTGCTATTATGAGTGACAGGCATTAGAATAAATCAGTAGAAAACGTTTTTGCATCTTTGAGAAGGGTTCTAGCATCTGAAATAATAAATGATAGGTGGGGGAACTCTTCAAGTGATTTAAATACACAATGGGAAGTAGTCAGAGGAAGGTTATCAAGATTAGTGTACTGTACACTAACCACAAGTAAAGCTGTCTTTAATGAAGTACTTAAATAACCAGTAATTTTTCTAAGTGTTTCTTTTACTTAATGATCTTTGACAAAGCCCACAGGAAGAGCTTGCTTTGGAACTTGCTACAAGAACTGATCCTAAAGTCAAGTTCAGGAGTCAGGTCTGGTGAAAACTAAAGGGCAATGAGCCAAGTTCCTTAAAGTGAGAATGCAGACTTTTAAGGCGATTATTCCTCCTGTAGTTTGAGAAGACTCCTTTAAAAATATTTTAGTGGGAGAGATTGTAGCAGTAGGGCAAGGGTTTATTTCTATTGTTGCATGGTCCAGTAAAACTGCAATAACATTCATTAACATGATAAAGGATCTAGAGGGAATGTTTAACCTAATATGGAATACTACCTGCACAAACATGAAGTTACTGTATGCGACCTCTGAATAAGTTTCCAACCTTCCTCAGATGCTTTAAGATTCTGTGGACTGTCTTTGAGGATACAATCATTCTACTGCATTCAACAGTCACAGTAAGTTCTCTGGGTATCCTAGTGCAGTTAGGAGTAGAGCTTTGTTGGACTAAATAAATTTAAGGCTGTGAATTTCACATCCACTTCACTGAAGTATGGTATTTGAATATTTTAAGATACCTTTTCTCCACTGTAGCA
Organism: Climacteris rufus; assembly: GCA_013398175.1. Classification (NCBI taxonomy): domain Eukaryota; kingdom Metazoa; phylum Chordata; class Aves; order Passeriformes; family Climacteridae; genus Climacteris; species Climacteris rufus. Next base: position 988,629 of record VZRZ01008690.1, read on the forward strand.
CCAAATAGCCATCCTTATTACTCAGCTGCAGTTTAATTTCAGTCAAAGATATAGTCCCAGAAATACTGCCTTTGAATTTTTATATGCAGACATCTCTCCGAGCTGTAAATGTAGTACTGACAAAACCTTACAAATTTGTTTCTTTCTCTTACTGAAAAGTCTTTTTCCCTTTTCCTTATCTTATTACCCTTGACATGACAAGATAAAAAAAAAATCTCTAATCTAATGTTACTGACAAGTATATTAAAAGCACAAACATAAATCACTATATCCAAATATTATAAAGGTCTGACTGGGAAATTATGACTGCAAATGGATCTTGGTATCCTACTATAATTCACAAGAAATCCTAATATTGCCAGATCAGTTCAATGTTTTTTCAATAGATTTGTCAGAACTAAAAAAAAAGTTACTTGTAAAATTTATGTATATCTTAGCAATTCTCATTATCATAAAGGGAATAAGCAAGAACACAGATGATTATTAGACTATTAGAAACCCATTAATCTACTCAGAATCTAATAAAAATTTTGAACATGTAATAATAGTAAAGGATACAGAACACAGCAGTTTACCTTTAACACGGTTTGCTTATATATTTGAAATGAGATACAGTTTAAAAACAGTTTTTAGTTAAAAAACAGCTTAATCTCATGACTGTAATTTTTATTGCCCTTCAAAACAGTCTCAAAGGTAATGAATAATTTCACTTCAATGGTTTTGGAGCAAATACATTTCTAAGAGGCTGAAGTTCAGCATTGCAGCACCTTGTATGTGTAAAATCAAATCTCCTACTGACCTTTCATTTGGTGATGCGGAAAGCTGTATCATGAGCTCCATGTGCCTTTTTTGTGCTGCCCCATTCAAGTATTCATGTAGAAAGACCATTATGAGTACAGCTTCAATAGAGGAGGAACAGAGAGAACATCCATCCCAGACATGGATATCTGATGCCTCTGACTGTGAGTTTGCTTGCAGGGAAAGGAGAGAGAGTGAAGGAATGGAGAAAGAAATACTGCCCCTGCGTGCTTTTCGGTGATCTAAGGAGTACTAATAAAAAGAAAAGGGATAACTAGATACTACAAGCAGAGATAAAATGTATACATGGGCTGAATAGCCTTCACCCATCTTTGTATTTAACTATACTGGAGAGGTGTAAAAGTCAAATCTGTAATGACTTTTGTGGATTATAAGTAGATGACTTCCAAAACAACATAAAAATTGAGAAACACTGTGTCTGCTTTATTTTTCTCCTGAAAGCCAATTGACAGTTACTGAATTTACAACCTTAAACAATTTATAACATTAAACAATAAGGGATTACTAAAAACAAATGCCTTTTGATTCTTCCCAAAGAGTCTGTTTGTTAGAGATCTGATGGAAAAGGAAAAATACTTGAAAAGGAACTCCTAAATATTACAGGGAGTGTCAAGTAGTTAAAATTACCACAGCTACACACTTTCAATTTGTCCCTATGCCAAGAGAGAGCAGAGCCCAATCACTGATCTTGTAGGGCAGCATCAGTAGGTTAAGTACTAGAAATAATACACAAAAATGGCAGAACTATTTTAGCACTTAAGAGTTTTACTTCTGGAGGCAGGTGGGGTAGAACATTTTGTTTCTTATTCTCCAGAAAATGACTTAGAGTTGAATCCTGCCAGCCATTACTATTTTAATTTATTGCATGCACAGCACACAATTAACATAATTATGTAATTTAAAGTGATTAAACAGTGACATTCAGCCAAATAACACTGTCTGTTGAGGGAATGAAAAGTAAATAAACTAAAGTTCAGATCTTTTCACCTGAAATGGACTTCAGTGAGCATTTGTTTGAAAAGGGGCTATGTAATATGTGTTGTTTCAGCTGAGCTTTGATCACTGTAGTTGAAATTCAGCCCTGCCAGAGGGATGGGCAGAAAGACAACATGTCCACTAAATTAAAGACCTCAGGATAAAACTACTTGGTGAAGGTGTTATGCTGGCTCTTGGGTTTGCTGTCTTGAATCACCTCTATGTATTTTAGCCCTCTAAGCAGTGCAGAGAAATGTGTTGGATCAAAACACTTGAACTACCTTCTGTTCCTGTTTGCTAATCATCCAATAGCTGAAGTAGAATGTTTGTAGAATTATAGAAGATAAGGCTGGAAACAAAAAGTTCACCTAGCCCATACCGACAATGCAAGGTGGTTGACCTACATCTCAAGTGCTTGTCACAGATACTGGCTAAATATGTTCCTAAAGATCAGCATTGATTAAAATTCCCCAACCACTACAGCCTGTCCAAGGCAGTGCTTCTCTAAACCCAGCAAGAAAAATCTATTCTGACCATATGAAAGAATTCATCTCACGTTTTACATGCTAAGCTGAGAAATGGGTTTTCAAGAAGAAAAATTCAAGTCAACTCAAATAAACAAAGCCAACAAAGCATGCAGATAATGTGTAGAAAATCAGCATCTAAGGAACAGCACGACAAATTTTTGTTCTTTTTTTCCAGAAAAAAATTAGACTTTCGAAGGTCCTTTTCAAAAACATCCATAGGTGGCATTGAGCCCTGCTCTTCAAAAGGAACTATCTCTCTTATTACATTAACTTTATAGTGACCTTCATGAAATAACTTAGGATAAGAAAAAAAGATTAATTAAGAAGGATTTTACACCATCTTTTATGACCTCTATTTACAACCAGGAGGGAATATAAGCAACACATTAAATAAAACAGATTAGTAAGTGCAAAATCACTAAGTACTTCTATGCCTTGCACTACAAGCAGTTTTTTCAGAGAATCACAGAATCATGCCATGCTTTGGCTTGGAAGTGACATTGAAGATCATCTAATTCCAACTCCCTTGCTGTGGGGACACGGACACCTTTCACTAGACCAGTTGCTCAAAGCCCCAGCCAACCTCACCTTGAAAAGGGACAGGGCAGGGATGGGGCATCCACAACTTCTCTGGGTAACCTGGTCCAGTGCCTTACTCCCCTCACAGTAAAGACTTTTTTCCGATTATCTAATCTAAGCCTACTCTCTTTCAGTTTGAATCCATTCCCCCTTGTCTTGTCACTACCTGCTCGTGTAAAAAGTCCCTCTCCAGCTTTCTTTTAGGCTCCCTTCAGTTACTGGAAGGCCACTACTGGGTCACTGCACAGCCTCTGCTTTTTCAGGGTGAACAATCCCAATTTTCTCAGCCTTTCGTCATAGCAGAGGTGCTCCATCCCTCTGATCATCTTGGTGGCCTCCTCTGGACTCACTCCAACAGGTCCATGTCCTTCCTTGCTAGGGACCCCAGGGCTGGATGCAGCACTCCAGGTGGGGCCTCACCAGAGCAGAGGGGCAGAATCCCCTCCCTTGCCCTCCTGCCCACACTGCTTTGGATGCAGCCCAGGACACATTTGGCCTTCTGGGCTGTGAGTGCCCATGGCTGGGTCATGTCCAGCCTCTCATCCACCAGCACCTCAAGTCCTCTTCAGCAGGGCTGCTCTCCATCTGTTCATTCCCCAGACTGGCTTGCCCTGACCCAGGGGCAGCACCATCCACTTGGTCTTATTAAACCTCATCAGATTACCATTGGCCCAGCCCTCGAGCTTGTCCACAGTCCCTATGGATGACATCCCATCCTTCAGGTGTGACAACTGCACCACTCAGTTTGGTGTCACAAAAGAGGTATCAGAAAGAGGGAGAGTGCAACTGAGCTAACAAAAGGTATGCTCCTAAGAATGCAAGAACACCAAGCAGCGCACCATATTTTCATAAAGCATGACTCGAAAATGATTTTACATAGAAAATGTTCCTTTTGCTTGGTCAGTATGCTTCTCTTTAATAGAAATTTCCTCACATGTTTCTCAAATGGCCTTTTCTAGGATTTTGTGATACAAAGATCCCTTTGCAAAGAAGCTTTACAAGAGAGGCAAAAGGTGTGTTTTATATTAGTGTATCTTTCCTCTTTGGAAATTCTGATGTTTCATTAGCATTTCTCATACTCCCTGCAGTTTCTGTTTCTGAAATTTTAGGAAAGATGCCTCTACTCAAACTCATATGCCATTTTTTGGTCTAAAATCTGCTTTCTTGTTCTCTTTTTTCCCTAAATCTCTAATCGCTAGTTCCCATTCAGGAACCAAATTTTCCACCACTTTGAAACTCCAGCATATTTAAAAACTGTGCTTATTAACTAATGCACATTTTACACATTTCCTTCCAAGTTCTTGAAGGAAGTTTCCAATACAGAGATCTCAATTTTGACATGATTTCTTTAATTTCTGTTCCAGCAGAAGATATTTTCTTCCCCGTTCTCCATTTTATTTTGCCTGCAAGTAAAGCACCTTTTTACCTGAGATCAGAGAGTTTCCTCTAAGCTATGCTTTGTTGAATTTTCTTTCTGGCAGGCTATAAAGAAGTGTTTGATATATGCATCTTTCCTGTTTCTTAACATCAGAAAAAAGGCTGGGTAATGTTTAGAGGTCATCTTTTGCTAACATAACTAGAAAATACTTGTGTCTAACTGGAAGACCAGGAACATAAAGCTTCTTCATTAGAATCCAGAAATATAATGCCACAATAACCTACTGCAGGCTATTGTGGCAGTTAAAATGCAGGCAGGATGGAAGAAAAAAGATGAACAAGCAGAATGACCAAATAATTGGTTGCTAGCTGAAAATCAGTGGCTCACTCCTCATTTCCTCCAAAGAGCCCAATGACTTGAATAGCTACAAGCTTAACAGGCCAACTGTGGGTATTTCCAAGGCCTGGGAGCCACAGAGATGTGCACCAAGATCCCAGATTTATAAATGGAGATATTGCAAATGGAAGCTCCCAGCAGATGCCATTCACAGGGGAAGTGTTAGACATGGAGAATGTCATCACAGAAACCAATGGAAAACAGAAAACTGACAGATGTGCCTGTATTTGTTTGAAAAGAAAGGCATAGATGCATAATTGAAAGATGAACTATGAACATAAAACAATCATGACTAGGGATTACACAGCCTGTAAAATTTTTTTTTTTCTCTTGTATTAATTTTCCATCTGATTAAAATTTCCCACCAAAGGCCCTCAGACTCATGGGGCTTTGATTCTGGCAATGCATTGCAACTCTGGCAGGTAGCCAGCCTTTTATTTTTATCCCTCAGGCCTTTGGTCTCTTCTTCATATATTTCTCATCTTGCAGTATTTTTTCCCTCTACAGTCACAGAACATATGTAAACAACTACAATTATTTTTGGAGTACGGAAGCATAACATACTCTATTTCTGTTTCTAACAAGAGATCATGTTCTTGCAGATTCTTACTTTTCAATGATTAGTTTTGGGCAAACATTGGTCTGTAAACAGGATACATTTATTAGGTATTTTACTTTATGCTGCTGAGAAACAGTCAAAATCCCTAAATATGGCCAAATAAAACTAATAAAAAATTTAAAATGTTTTTTTTTTTAATTAGATTACATTCAGACTGTTGACACACACTGCTGACTTTTCAAAAATATTTATTCAATGATAATACACTCAGTACCATGTGTGTTGCAAACCCACCTCCAAATCCTCAGACATGTTTTACCAGAACATAGAGAACATGTTAAATTGCTTTTCTGAATCTCAAAATGCTGAAGAAGTACACCCTCAATGCATTGTCAGATGCAAGCCTACCTCAATGAAAGGATGTAACATCTACAGCATTTACATATTTTTTTCTTGTGAAACATTAGAACTAAATCTTGACCAAAGTTTTCAAATACTTATTCACTGGTATTTGTAATTGCAGTTAGTAACTCATGGCATGTTTGTTTTGTCTGAATGTTCATTCTAAGCTCACTGCTTTTTAATGTCCAGTTCACATGCATCGTATGTTAGATTGACTAGAACCAAATCCCAAAATGCCTTTATGCATCTGTTCATGCTTTACTGACTTCAACTTTCACTTATATATCCTCTGCAATGTATGTCTTCTAAACATGGTTCTATTACTGAATCAGCAACTGCATTTTTTAAACCCAAGTAAGTCTGTAGTAGATATCAGTCAACTGAAGCTTCCAAGTCTGTTTGCCCCCTCTCCAAATAGCCCTCCTATGAAAATGTGCAACTTGGAGACATCACTCCCTTTTAAGTGGCTTTTATGAAAAATTCATGTTGAAGTAAAAAAAAAAAAAAAAAAAAATCCTGGCAAATACTTGTGCATTTTGCTACTTAATGTGTCCACTACAATTACTAAATCTGACTGCTTTGACAGATTTTTAACCCGAGCTGATGACTTCAAGACTCTTCTGTCCTTCCTGTCTCAAATTCTGCCACTCTCTGTCGCCTTATTTTTACTGTTAAAAATAGCTAGCTCTATACTAGATAGTTTTCAAGGACTAGTGTTCTATAAACATAGCTATGTTATTGTAGAATTATCTTGTTATTGCATTGCTTTCTCATGGACACAGATCTTTGATGGACATTTCTCTTGACCACTGTAATTGAAGGACGGAGAACTAATTTTCTCCAATGAACAGTGATTTCTAAAAGTGTATATAAGAATTAAAAGAAGGTGGGTCTGCCCCCCTTCCTTCCTTTCCTCTGAACGTGAACACAGCTGGCTCCGGCTCTCTTTCTTCTGCGTCTCCAGCATTCCCACGGTGATAAGCGGCGATAACTCCCGAATTCAGCCTAACACTACTGAATGTCAAGACCTTGTTCTAAGCCCATCTACTTGGTTACAGTTTTTTCCTTAAAAAATATAACAACTGTAAGCCATTCTACATCACTAGTCCATTAATGGATATACATATTAGCTGTGTTTTTCACACACTGAAAAAGCATGAAATAAAGATAGGCTAGAAATAATCTGAATTAATTCTATATATATTTGCCTCCCTACTTGTCACAGATATACAATGTGTAAATATTTTAAGGAGTCTCCAAATTGTCCTTTTCATTTTTGCATTTTGCAAGCCCTCCTTTCCAGTCAAATCTGTTGACTCCAGTTGGCGACCTACTTCTTTTATTTCCTTGGATCAATTTGCCGCCACAATCATGCAGCCAAAAAGGTAAAAAAAGGCAAAAAAAGGCCTACAACTGTCCCTTCAGACACACATGTTGCACGTGGTGCTCCCTCTGAATTTGTCAGAAAAAATTATTGAGGATTATGTATTAGATAAGAAACAGCACAAAATTGCAGATAAGCTCTGACCGTTTGGAGTTGCTTCTCCTCACAGCATCTACAGAAGCATCTCCTTGCTTAGGATGAGTTTGTGACTTGCTTGGACATCCTCATATTATGGTGCTCTCAGTTTTTATAACTTGATTTTTTAGCCATGTGATTAACTTCCTTAAAACTTACAGTTTTAAAAGCTTGCACTCTTTCTGTGAACATTCCACATTAGAGAGAAGTGCAGCTGTGATGGATTTTGAAACATCTTTTACTGTGTCCTACCAAGTTAATGAAAACACCATTAATAACAAGCAGACCCTAATTCTTGCTCATTTGTGTGCACAGTGGAAAAGTTATCCAAGATTTTGGTTCTGCAAGATGCAGAAAACCTAGTGGAGACACTTGGGATCTTGTTAAAGATCTTTTGAGTTACTTTAGAGTGAGTATCTGAATTCATACGTTCTGAGTTGCTTCCTTCATCTTCCCCCAACCTGCCACCTGTGCACTTAACAACATATAAAAGGCTCACATGACAAATGTTGCCTCTTTTATTTTGTTCAAAGCATCTTTGGTTAGAACTACATGTCTTGAGCACATGTAGCCAGAAGTGTTTCCCAGCATCCAACCCAACAGAACAACCTAAAGAGCTTCTTCCAGCCAGCCAGGAACGCAAGGTTACTTGCAGCAAACTGACGTTTTTTTCCCCTAGAAACTTAAAAAAGCTCCTGAGTTGCTATTTATATGTATGACTCTTCAGAAGGAACTTCCCACTAAGAATTTCAGTTCGTGTTCTATATATTATACATTGGCCAAGTGTGATTAAAAGCTTTCAGCTGCAGCTTCTATGTACCAAAGATGTTCCATTTACTGAAATACTCAGATTCTATTTTTTCCATTATACAAAAATTCCTGACATTTCCAGTGGACCAAACATAAATAAGATACTCCCTTGAAGGAGCACTGGTAACCACAAAAGTAACGAAAAGCAATTTGCCTTATTATTTGCTTGCTGCAGCCATTTCCTGGGGGATTCCAGTTACTTGTTCATTCCTATCCAAAGGGCAGGACCTGATCTATATATGTCAATGAGCTCTTATGGAAATTATCAGTATCCTTGATTTTAATAATTTTATCTCTCATTTTTAACATTAAAAAAATCAGTCAAGAGTCTGCTTGCTTGTCCCCATCTACAAGCTTCTGGCAGCACATACTCAGCTTAATGACAGGCTTGGTTCTGTTCCAGTAGATTATTAAAAAAAAGTTCTGATGCAAAAATCAGCTGTGTTTAAATAGCCACATAGTCCAAGCAGACAGTTTGAGGGATTTGGCTGTTTCTTCCTCTTACAGACTCTTATCAGGCCAATATACACATACTCATAGACAGTATTAATGGAGAGCTTGGTAATGTGTTTGTGCTTAAGTTTCATGACCTGCTGAACATATTACAGTAGGTGCATTACAGGGAGTGCATTATTGTCGCTCTGTTTCCAGAGCCAGGCTTATTCAAGAGACTAAGGAGCATGGCTTCACACTGGTCACCTAAGGTATGCCTGGATTATATATTTTAAATATGACTACTTAGAACATAAACAAGGATATGTATATACTTTAATACATGTCAGCGATTTACTGTAAAAGCAGTAAGGTGGCTGATAAACTGCCAATTATCCTTCTTCCATGTGCTACATATTTTTGGAGATCCTAACAACAGTGCTGGAGAAAGGACATCAAATGATGCTTAGAAATGTGATACACATTTTCATTTCACACTCCATCAGTTTTTACAACTAGAGCTCCATGAAATGTATGAGAATACTTGGGTAACAGCCATATCTACCGAGGTGTAAAATAAGAATCAGATTTCTTTTTAAAAGAGTTTCATTTTCTTTACATGACTAAATCAGATGTTGACCTTTTTCCAAAATATATTGTAAATAATCCGTACCTCTACCCATCAATTAATTCTGAATCTCTCAATCGTGTTTAGACCTGTTTTAACAGACATGTAATCAATATACATTTTTTAAAAAAACAGCCTTGTAAAGTAAACTGATTCATCCTTCCACTAAACTGAAATGCATTGAATTACATACTGATGTTTAATCTTTTCGATTGTAGTAAGTTCTTTCCCCATCTTACACCTTGAGAGAAGAAACAAGTGTATTATTGCCTTTATAGTCAGCATAGTAAAGCTACAGGCATCAGCAAAAACATATTTTGAATTCAGATTTCAATCTGTCAGAAAAGATTAAAGCTTCATGCATATATAAATGGGAACTAGAAAATGATAACAGATACATAGCATGGAATAATTTTGCTTGAACAGCTGCTGATTTACCAGTGTAGTAAAGCAGAAAATGTCTTTTACTCACCTCTGTTAAACCAGAAACTTCTCCTTTTGCTAACGGTCTGGAGATGGATGCAGTGTGAACTCTGGCATCTGATACTGGCTGCCCCTTCATAAAATGTTTCCCAGCTTCATAAATATTCACTTCTACCATCTTACCCATTAACAGAGGATCCTTTGGCACAAGAACCTTTTGAACAAAATAAAGATATAGTTACTAAATACCACAAGCAACATCAAAGTCTCCAGTTTCCACTCAGAAAAACAGAATTTTGGTAAGCATCAGAGAAAATCCTAAAACTTAAAACATTTTAGTCACCAGCGTACACTACAGCCCCTGACATCCTTGACCAGTAAGATCTCCAGCTTGCATTCCTCAAGAGCTTTCCAGTATTAGTTCAGCTCTTTTCAACTCCAACTGATTCCATGAGTTGTGTTTTTTGATTGATGAGAAAGTTGGGCCTGAGTTGCAGCTTTTGAATCCAGACCCAAATAGTTCCCAAGGGCATTTGTACTACACAGTTCTAACAGACTGCTGTAAAGCTTCCTACTTTCATGTCTATCTCATGGCACTTTTTAAAAAAAAACGGTTTTGAGTCTGTTAAGGCTTCAGGACAGAAATTATACTCTTGTTTCTCTCTGCACAAGACTTTACTTTGATTGTGCAGATCCTTTGCAGCTGAGATGCAAGATTGACAATGAATGCCTGGAAAAACAGACGAGTGTGCTTCTTGCATCAGCAACTAATTTTCAGCCACCCTTTCCTGAATTTCCACAACCATGATATCACACAGTCCCAGTTCACAAATAAGACAGCACATAACAGATGTTCCTAGGTCATGCATTTTACAAAAGAAAAAGCCCAACATACAGGAGTAACATTTTTTTCTGGAAGAATAAATTGAGTAAAAATGGCTCTAAAATAGGCAAGCAATTGAAAAAAAGAAAAGAGTAATAATTTCCTGATAAAATTACATTTTTTGCACTGTTGACAATGAAAAATTGAATCACAGGGACTTATTTGAAGCTCATCCACACACAAAATCACAAAATGGGTCAGGTTGGAACGAACCTCAGAGGGGTCATCTGGTCCAACCACCCTGCTCAAACAGGGTCATCCTAGAGCACATGGCACAGGGTTGCATCCAGGCAGTTCTGAAATATCTCCAGTGAGGGAGACTCCACAACCTCTGTGGGCACTGTTCCAGTGTACAGTCACCCACACTGTAAAGAAATTCTTCCTCACATTCAGGTGTTACTTCCTCGGCATCAATTTTGCCCTTTGCCTCTTGTCCTACTGCTTGGCACCACTGAGCAGAGCCTGGACCCATCTCATGGCACCTCCCTCCAGATACTCATAGACATTGATGAGGTCCCCTCTCAGCCTTCTCTTCTAAGAGCTGAACAGACCCAGCTCTCTCAGCCTGTCCTTGTAAGAGAGATGCTCCAGTCCCTAAATCATCTTTGTTGCCCTCTGATGGCCCCAATCCAGTAGCTCCATGTCTCTCTTGTCCTGAGGAGCCCAGCAGAACTGGACACAGCACTCCAGATGCAGCCTCAAAGGTGATGATCGTATCTTTGTATCTTGATTCTTTGATGCTGAAATTGAAATGTCTTAAAATAGCTTTATTTTTAGACTACATGTGCAGAGGATTTTCAGGGAAAAATTCTGTGCCAACCATATTTGGAGAGCATTTTGTTGCCAAACACTGCCTCTCCATTTTCACCTATCACAACTGTTGATTGTCCTGCTTGGAGGAAATCACCACCAGTGGTTTCCCTTCTTCCCTGAAGGCTCAAGGTATTCATGTAAGTGTTTCCAGATCCTAGAATTCTGCTGAGCTTGCTAAACATCTTCCAAGAAAAGCAACATCTTTGCCATTCAGAGACAGGCAAGCTGAGACTAAGCAAACACAAAGCCAGGATCCTAATGCTGAGAGAGAATTTCAATGTGACTGGATCACAGTTCTTCCCATGTAATTCATCATGGGCAAATTTAAATCAAAGGAAAATTAGGTATTTAAGCATAACACTGGATGTAAGTATTTGTTAGGTCTTGGTATCTCCACACGCGAAAGGGCAGTAACTAAATATAAACCCAACTTCAGAAAAAGAAAGTTAAGTGAAAATAACTGGGAAGTACTGTAAAAAACTGTTAAACAACCAAGCAGCCAGGCTGGACACACACTCAGACATTTTTTTGATGTAAGTATTTGTTAGGAAAAATCCTCAACCATATTTCTAAAAAACTAAGTTATACCAACAGAAACTCATCTTGGCTGTTGATCTGTAAAGCAGTCTTGGGTCACTTTAGACTACTCTGTTCAATGTAAACTATATCACCTAAGCCTCCACAAATGTCAGTTGCAGCTCTGCCATGAAGTCTGTCAGTGTAGCTCTGTTGATGTGGCTCTAATAGCAAATTCTGTTAGTATAGATGAGATCAGCGAAGAGAGAATATGTTTGGTAACTATTTGAGTTAACAGAACACCACACCAGGACTCTGAGCTTCAGCTTCCAATAATATATAATATGTTATTTAGACTTTAGAGTGGTTTTCAGTTTACTAGCATTCAATTTACTGCTATTTAATCTTAGTCACTAGCACCAAGTCCTGTGCTTACCTCGGTGAACAGAGGATATTATCCTTGTGAAATATACCACATGCAAGATTTTAGGAAAAAGATTTATATTTGCATAATGGAAAGTAATTTTTCCATGACAGCATTTAAAATTACTCCATATGTTACTATTTGTATTTTCAGTATTCTTTACCAGTCCCAAACATGAGCAGTATTAGGTGCTGTACACACCACAAAACATCTTTTCCCCCGTACATATTTTCATTTAATTAATTAAGCTTACATTAAAGAAGCACTGAACACAAAAAAAACCAAAAAACCGTAAGAAATTTCTTTTTAATCCCTATATAGAAGACCTTGTTCCTCAAATCTGACTGATAAGCTACAAATGCAAGAAACAGAGATATATAAGACTTAGACAGAAGTTGGATATGTAACCAAAAAAAAAGGGATTTATCAGAAAAAGAGAAAGAGAAGAAAAAATAATTAGTGACCTAGATATTTAATAGAAACAGGTATTTCAAGAATAGCAATGCTACTTACTACTAAACAAAAATAAACAGATAAATAAATGCTGTAACATAACCCCAAACCAGAAAAAAGCACTACTGGTGACTACAGAAGCACAACTGTAGTCTGTAGTGCCTCCAGGTTCAGAAAACTGAATACCTACAGGTAGCAAAAGCAAGCTGTAGACAGCTTAGTGCAAAAAACATGGAGAATAAAATCATGGTGATTCAGAAAAATCTAATTTTATTGGTTTTAAGCAAGTCATCTGCTTTTGAGCAAAAACACTAATTTCGTGAAATAGATGTTGTACTTCCTTCCTAGCTCAAAGATAATGTTTTTGTGTGTCAAAAATTTATTTATAGAAAGTACATAGAAGGAAATGACTAAAAACAGAAGGAAAGGATTTCATTCAGGGGGACCTAGACAAGCCTGAGAAGTGGACCCAGGAGAACATAATGAGGTTCAGTAAGTCCAAGTGCAAGTTGTTGCACCCAGGTTGGGGCAATCCCAGGTGTAAGCATAGACTGTGAGAAGAACTATTTGAGAGCAGCCCTGCTGAGAAGGACTTGGGGGTGCTGGTGGGTGAGAGGCTAGACATGACCCAACAATGTGCACCTGCAGCCCAGAGAGACAAATGTAACCTGGGCTGCATCAAAAGAGGTGTGGCCAGCAGGGCCCCTTCCAGCCCAAACCGTTGTATGATCCTATGAAATACAACTTATCATGCTGAAGTGTTAATCTAAAGAAGTTTCTAACCCTTCTATTGTTAGATTTTTTTTTTTTTTTGCAAATAGCATTGCCTGAAAGACTTTTCAGAAAGATATATGCAAATTGTTATGATTCAACTATTCAGAAAACAATGCTTTGGGGACAGAGAAATTAAAATTACTGCAATAATTAACAGCTTCTAACATAAACCATGCTGTATATTCAAACATCCACTCTATATTTCTTAACATAATTTCAGGTAACAGAAATAATTTACAACACAGAAACGAAATAGCTCATAAACAAGGCTTGATGGACACACATCTCCTGGAAAACGCTTCTTATTTCTTCACTAGTTTTTTTGCACCATGCCACACTGTGTTGCTGAGATCATCAGAAAGCAAAAATAAAACAAAAAGATGTTATTTGGTTTATTTAACTGTACCTGCTCATAGAAAGGATTGTGAGCAACATAGTAATTGCAGTCAAAGGATTCTTCTGTTACCAGAACTCTCTGCCTCTCACCAACCTGGAAAATAGAATACGAGAGATGACTCAGAAAGCAAAACCAATGAATTATACTGAGAAGAGAATTTCAACTACAAATGCTCTTAGCAGAAATAATCAGATTCTCGGAGGAATTCTGTATCAGCAAGAAAGTAGAGAAAGCCCTACTTACAAGAATCTAAAACTGACAGGGTTAAGAGTCAGAATCAAGGGCTAGAACTGTGGTGTTGTAATGGCTTAACATGGAAATCCAGTTCAGAAATAGAAACTGATTTTTATTTATTAACATGATAGCAAATAAAAATGTCGGATGTGCACGAAGTCCATTACATCTTCATTTGACTAATGAAAAAAATCTGCAACCGATCACCAAAAGGGTATCTTTTTTTTAAAAGTCACACTTGCTATTATACCTTCCTGGTGATCACGCAGTAGTTGGTGAGACCACACCAATTTCCATGAGAGTAGAGCCAACACTGCATGTTACAAAGACTCAAGAAGAAGAGTTTTTAAAGCAACTCTCAGACACAGCATATTAAATGCAAAATAAACACTGGTCTAAAAAGGCTTGTGTTTCAAGTACACCTCCCAACTTCCAAACACACTAACACTGTTTAAAGGAAGGACCAATTTTTTAATTAGTTAAATGGAAGATGCCAAGACAAATCAGTTGTATGTATGGGCCAAGAAGATAGGGAAAAAAAATCCAACTTTCCCCAAAGATCAAAATCCCCCACGTAACACCTCTAGTTTTATCCATTACTGAGTTTATAATGAAGTGTATAGTTTAATTTCTGCAAACCTGGAAGGACATTTAGCTCACATTTTTAGTCTGAGACCATCTCTACTTTTTCCATCTAAATGTGCTCTAGATTTTTTCCAAACTATTTGACCAATGCATTCTGCAAATTACAACTGTCTAGCAAGTTAAATTTACTCACTGCTTTTATTACTATATTGAGACTCAACAAAATTTCACATTTTACTCTGAAGTTTTAATATCTATGAGCAAAGTTACATTCAAGACCCGCCCCTCTCCCTGAAAGATTTCCACCACATCCTAGTGGCAGCTGTTACACGCAATTAAGACCTGTGTCATAAGGTCCATGTGAATTAGCAAGATGAAGAGCAGATAATAACGTTTTGATTTTTTAAGGTACAAGCAGTAAAATATAAGATTAGGATTTTTTTAACAGTCAGTGGCAGAAAATAGAACATTAAGAAACAGGAACTGCAATATCACATCTATATTACAGTGTATACATATTTATGCACACACACCCTTACTGTATATATGCATATATACACACAATATATATATAATTCTCCACTTGCTAAACAGAAATTATTCACAGAATGATTCTTCCCTTCCCTGTGCATTTCTATGGAACACTCCTGAAGTAAACCCTGGAGAGCAAGGGACATAGCACCCAGGTCATTTCCCCACAAGGGCAGTCAGACTTCACTCCCCAGGACCACAAGTGTGGCATACACAGCAGAAGGGGCAAAATCCCCGAGTTCCAGACCCAGTAACAGAATCCTAATAGCAGAAAAGATGTATACTTTTGCATACTTTTAAGAGGTGACTTTTTAATAGCACATTTAGAATTTCCATTCTCTAGGAAGTGTGCAACTACAAGTAACAACAGATAAAATGTACTCAAATTTTAGTAAAAATTCAGTGTAACCAACACTACGGTTGGTTAAACTAACAGTTTTTTAAATTATTATTTTCAAGAAAACAGTTATTAAATTCAAATCCTCAGAGGAGTTTTGCAAAGCATGTCAATAAGGCTCTCGAGATAACTACTCCAGTAATAAGATTACGGAGAACATTTCCCCTAAACTGAGAGGTTTTGTTACTTCCACAATATTTGAGACCACAGCTTTTAAAAATCACAACTCAACATCTGCTGTAGCACTTAAGTGCTCAAGTCTCATCTGTCCTGCAATATTATGAAAAAGAGGAGGACAAAATATTAGATAAGCAACATTCACCTTTGGGCAAACATTGTACCACTGAAAAGCACCAAGGCCAATCACCAAGTCATGTCCTCACATTGTATTTATTATTTACTGATACAAAAACTTAGCAAAACCGGCTCAAAGCAATATTGGATCTGTAATTCATTTCACAATTGTCTTGTGGTTCCCTGGGTCTCTCTGGTCATAACATTCTGCCTTCATCATCACTAGGAATCCTGCCTGTGAGGCAGACTAAGCTACATTTTGTTATCTTCATACTCTCAGATGACAAAATGGCAAGCACATTATGCAAATACAACAACAACAATAAATCAAAAAATCAAAAAATCAGAGGGAAGAAGAAAAGAACACCTGTGTTAGATCATTTGATATAAGCTGTGTTTCTTTCAGAGACACGCTTCCAGCTTTTCTCATCTTTGCTTCCATGACCCAAAAGAGGTCAGGTCTCCATGTCCCAGTGGGCCAGAGGGAACTTCTCGGAATTTTTTGGGAATGGGAAGAAATCAGGAAGACTATATTCGTCACACAGCATCAGAACTGCAGGATTTAAATTGAGGACCAGAAGTGCAGAGGAGCCAAGCAGCCTATACCAATTTACAATACATTCATACAGACAGACACACACATACACACAAGACTAGGATGGCACATTGTAAGGAATGGAACTAAACCCAGTAATGGTTCACTTGCTGAAGTTACTGGATCTGTAGTGTTGGCCAAGGCTGAGCTCCCAGAGAGAGACAATATTCAGCTATTTGTAGACTCTTTTGCCATAACAACAGAAAAGGAAAGTTCCATTTAATGAGTTAGGCCATTGTGTATTCATGATCTACAAGACTAATTGGCTACATGCATTTGTAGGACAGAAAATTACTATCTATCCTGCATCCAAGTATAATTAAGGAGAAATGTAAGTACGCAGAACGCAGCTTTGGTATTGAAATTTGTTCAAAAACTGGAATATGTCACCATTTCTGCAATTATTCCCCTGGGATCTCTAAGTGCCTAAGTTTCACCTCTCTGAGAATTTAAATATGCAGAAACCAGATATGATATCTAATAACAGTCATAATTATAATAACCTTTGATGATTTTTTTTTCAGGCATGTACCAGCAGAAGTAGTTCAGAATCTTATTTTTATTCCTATTCTTTCATCTGCTTCCACAGGTACACGAGTTCCAGCTCTCAGGGAACTACAATTCTGCCAAAGCATCCAGAACTGAGGAAACTCAGCCCTGGCATCTCAGTTTGGAAAAGTTTCCTACAGAAACATTATTTTTTTTTTCTTTATGGATGACAGCATGAAAATACTTATGAATGATAGCAAAAAAAGACTTGCCCAGCAACCTCCCCCACCCAAAGGTGGACTGGTCACATCATTTACACAAAGGCAATTTGTTTTCACCCAAAACAATTCAACAAAGGCTTCTAGTCCAATCACTTCCCACACTGCAACAGTTACCAGGAAGTTTGTAAATCTCAGAGTTAGTAACCAAATCACTTAGAAACTTCCATTTCATTTTCATTTATCCTACAGGAAATTCTTACACGATAATTCTTTAACTCAGTTTTTCCTCTACCAGGAACCATGAAAAGCAGTTTTTCCAGTTGGTTGATTTTATAAAATAAATGAACAGTTAGAAATGTCCAAAATCCTTCTCGGCTGCAGTCAAATTAAGTTTCTTTTTTAAACCAAAACTGACCAAATCACATAAAACATGAGACTGATTTTTAAACACTCCAATGGTTTGGGTGCAAAGGACCATGCCTTTTCACGTGCTTTGACATAATATTGTTACATAACATCAAAAGTGGGGCCTGCTGCGATTATACTCAGGTTATGTATATCCCTAAGTTTTTTTTTTAGTTAATGAAGACTATGATTGCACCAGTTTTGATTTATTATTTATTACAGCCAGATCAAGTGGTACATGATCTTTCTTAACATTTTCTTATCATTATTTTATCTGAATTTGATTTGCTTTGTTTTTAAGAGCCTCTGATTGGCAAAAAAAATATAAATTAACAACCATTGTATTTCTATACTTCTCCCATAGAAGAAAGCACACTGGCCATGCAGCCTTTCCACTGATTTAGAGACAATGGCTAAAGCCTCCTTCAGGCTGAGTTCAATTTGTAGTGGAATTGATGAGCATCTCTCTCCATTCATGTTGAAGGAGGCTGGCTTGGATTCCAACCCCAACCACCATGGAATATTACTTAGTACAAGGAGCCACATAAAAATCTGCTTTCCTGTATTTGTTATTTAAATACATAATAAAGCAGGCAACGAAAAATACACACCATTGCAATTTTATGTGCGTAGGTTTAGTAGATTATTCTGATGTACAGAGTATTTCTGGTAAAAATGCATATTTGACCTTCAGTAAGTATAACAAAGTTTAAGCAAAAGAGATTAAGAAAGTGTTTATTCTACATCAGTTTTGGTGTAATTCTTTCTTGATTTTTCAGTTGCAGTCTAATTATTTTAATGAAATATTAATAATTATGCAGATGATGCATTCTTCGCTACAAAGCAGAGAAGAACTGTTGGACTTTTTATAAATCATATGAATCCTTCTGTAAATAGAAGCCAAATTTCTTGAAAGTTGTAATTAAGCATTCTCTAGGTCTTTATTTATATATTGTAGGTGTTTTCTGCTCTGGACAGAGAAGGTAAAGTGTGCCACAACCTCCCTGGAAAAGAGATGAAGTTTGTAGAAACTTATAACATGGTCCTGTTTTGATGGTACCAGAACACATCTCTTTTCAAAATCTCCTTTGTACTGCTTTGTCCTGCTTTGTCCTGCTATGCAGCACGGTTCCTCCAAAATTTAGGATGTATACATCCCTCCCTTTCTGAAGGCAGTATTGGAGACAAAGAATGGACCTGTCTCAGAGCTTTTCTACAAGGTTGTTAGGGATTTAAATGTGGATACTGGAAAGCAGTAACATTAAAATAGTTCAGTTCCTGAGCATGACAATTTTTATTCCAGGATAAAAATACTTCTCTAGCACACAGTATAGACAGCTGCCACTTCACTAAGGCTCATGTTACAACTGCTGTCCAGTTCCAGATGGGTGCTTCCTTTCCTTTCATATTATGCTGAGTGCATAACCCTGTACAGAAATGCAGCAACAGAGTGACATGAATATTTAGAGTTCTGTACCTTTTACATCATACGATAATCAATCAGATTAATCTTTACAACACGTGTATGGCCCATTTTACACCTGAGGAAAGCAACAGAGAACCTGACCACTCCAGTGCTGCAGAGTAAGCAGCAGAATTCACCACACGGATTTCAGTTATTCCTACTTTCTCCTCCCAAACCTAGACAATGCTTTCTCAGTCCTACAATGCCAGTAATTAGCAACAAAACCAAAATTCTCACTCTCTTACATGGATCACACAGCTGTGCATACTCTCAAAGTAAGTATGTTAAAAGACAGTGGATGTTACTAGACCATGTACCTGTATCAGACTGTTTCGTAATTATGTCCAGTGCACCTAAATTTTACCATTTCACACTTGCTATGAGTCAGTGTTTTTCCTGTACATATATTGCTCAGATTTTTTTCAGCCTTGGAAACAGCACTGGGCAGCTGTCTTCACACATAGGAAAGTACTTAGCTGTTAACTAGCAAACTCTGGAAACCCAAGTGAAAAGCAGACAACATTCAGCAAAGTGTCTCATTTCACTGTCAACCAATACAGCTGACTGTGTTAAATCATCATTATTAAACTGCTCATCTTTAAACAAAGCTGCAGAGATTTTATTTTAAAAGGATTGCATAAAATGTACAACTTATGAAATAATATCTAAGCAAATTTTTTTTTGTTTGTTTTGTTTTAGGCACACTTGCTTCAGACACACTGCTCTTTCCACAGCATCATTCAAAATTCAGAATGGACACAGGCAACAGATGCCCACAGAACAAACTCTTTCAACCATTTTCTAGGCTGGCTTGAGGCTGTGCAAGCTGGAAGGAAGGATTAGGTATAAATTAAAAGACAGCCAGCTCTAATAGTACACAATCAGCATAACAAAAAAGTGCCTCAGACCTTCTGCAGCAGGCACTGCAGCTCATTAACAGCAAGAGAACACCTTCTCTTTGGTCCCCTTACGAATTTCTAGCCATAGCTATGGGGGAGGGAAAAGGCAAGGAGAAAAGGAGGTGAGAGATAGAAGTAGACTGCTTCTGCTTTCTTGGCCCACTGCTCACGCTTCAGGGTAAATAGATCCTTTCTATTACTGTGCACCTGCATCTGACTGCTTCATTTTGATTTGGTCTCCTGCTGGGAAAATGTAGCTTCTCCCAGCACATACAAACCCTGCCATGCAGCTTAGATGAAAATTATATTCAGAGATGTGAGCGGTGACCTAAAAATGACAACTGGTCCTCAAAATATCTGATTCCTTTTAAATTTTGTAAGCTTGCATTTTGCTTGTCTCTCCTTTTCATTGCTTAGAAAAGGGGTAATAAAAGTAGTATGCTGACAACTCTGTCATACTACATTTTTAAATTTCATTGACTGTGTACAATATTATAAAAGGAAAATAAGTTTTCTGAAACGGGAGATATATATCGCCCCTGAAGGCACTCCCTCTTCTTGGATCTTTCTGTTGTAAACCTCAGCTTAAGCAGTAAAAGAATGAGGTGTCAGAATCTGGCTTTATTCTGTTTTCTTGGGCTCACTGAAACACTGTTACCACGTGTGCAAAATACAATTCTGATTGTTACACAGAGCAGTGACCACAAAGCTGGGAAGTTGCTACAGCAATATAAAATACAGAACTGGTATTTGAGACTACCATGTAGCACAAGCATCTGAGCAACTGCCTTAATGTGGCAAAAGCCTCTCCCCCCTTCTCTTTTTCAAATGATCTAACAAACCCCATAAAACTGTGGCAAATATCAGCAGAGAAAGTCTAAATGAAAAGATCACCTCAAAACAGGAACAAGAAACATCTGAGAAGGTAAAATATGTTTAAGGTCTTCCTTTCGTACCCGTAACATTTCACAAACAAAACAAAAAACTATACAAAGTCTCTAACCTTAAGGAAACTTGACATTTAAAATGTAAGTATAGGAAAGCATACTAACAGTGCTGATCTTATAGAATGAAAGATGGCCTTTAGGAAAATCTTTTTAAAATATTTTCAACTTCCAGCCAATCTGGCAATCAGATGGATTACGGTGGCATGAGTAAACAAGTATTTGTTTGTGTCAATTTTATTGTACTTTTTTTTCTAACAAGCTAAGCCTGTGGTGAAATGCAGCGACCAAGCTTAAAAGTAGGATGGTCTTTGTTAGGAAAGGCCATCTTTTATGCTTCTTCTGTGAAATTATTTAGAATTATTTAAGATTGAGTGTTTTTGCTGGAAGCAGTTCCTTAGGATACACTGTGTATTTCCAAGTGATTTAAGCACAATATGAAGTGGTAGTTGCTAAGGCAACAATATGCAATTCCTGTTTCAGTGATCTCTCTTAACAGCTGCACAAGCCCAGGCAAGTATCAGTTATATGACAATTTTTAAATCAGCTTGGTAAATACCCTATCAAATAACTTCTCCAGGAATTGCTTTAGGAACTTGCAATACCAAACTGTTTACTCAGACTGATGCCTTGTCTAGAGTGTGGAAACAGAAGTGCTCAGCAGTGGCTCTGTAAGAAGGGTGCTGATGTAGCACAGACCGGTGCAAGGCCGGGCTCAGCATCGCCAGCTGTGGGAGACGAGTGCCAGGAATAATAAAAGGCCCTCACGTAAGAGTCACTTCAGTAAATCACAGGCCAAACCACAGGTTGCTTCCTCACAGACAAAACAAAGCAGGAAAAAGTTAGGAATAGACGAGAATATAGGATTCAAGAACAGAGATGACACTGATACAAATCATTAGTCAGCACTGTCTTTCCTGACATGATGCTGGGGTCCCCACAGTAAGTCTGGGTGCTCCTAGAATACATCTAGAGCGTGAAATTTTTAAATTAAATACACCAAAAAGACTGCTTAAAATAAGTTTGACTTCTCTCCAAAATATCACCACAATTTTTTGCTCATCCTATGATGGAGGCCAAAATCCCTGTTCATTTCATCTGAGAACAAAGTGAGAGCAGATGGGATAAAACAGAAAAAACAAAGGTCCAAAATGACCCTGCATGCAAAGCCAAACCCCAAATCCACTAAAAGCTCTATTAATACATTTAACAGCACACTAAATCTGCAATATATCAATGTTGCAAGTTAATTAACTTAGAATACAAAATGGCGGCACTGAGAGAGTTAAAACAGGATACAAATATGTATTAACTTTCTTTTCAAAAGAATATAAAAACTCCTCTTGCCTACACAAATCACAGGCTACTAAAAAAAGCATCTGAACACCATCAGAACCTGATAATGTTAATGAGGATAGGATAATGATATTATTTTCTTTTATTTTGAAGGCAGACACTATATGATCAAAAATTACACACTTCAGGGGGTTTCTTCAATCTAAGGCAAGGTAAGACCCTAGAACTGCTGACACTTCTAGCAGCACAATGCTGAATGACAAATAACATCAAGGGCTTAGAGAGGGACCAAAGTGAGTGATTCATTAAATAATGATAAATGTAGTGTGATTTTATGTTGTTTCGAATTTAATAGCAACTACTGTCAAACTAGTTGCGATGCATTTTACTATTTTTCAGCTGTATGCAAATTATTTGCATCTAAAAAAGGTAAGCAAAAGAAACACCTCTTCATTACCATACTAGAATGATAATTCTGACCAATTCTTTTATTATCCATTCAAGAAAATTAACAGAAATCAGTTTGAGATAACTGTAAGATCAATCTAGAACAAAAAGAAAGACATTATGACTATGGACTAAGATTTTTTTTCATGTCTTCTCCATAACCTACTCAATTCTCAACGTTAAGCATAAAGTTATCACAAAAACTTCAAGTGTGTGCTGTTGTGTGTGCCTCAGCACACTATCTTTTGCATGACATCAGAAGAAAACATGTCAGATTAAAGACTTGACTACCGAGTAAATTCTCTTCGGCACCTACACCACTGTGTGCAACTTGCTCTTTAAAAAAGCCCTTGCATAGCTCAGACAGTAAGAATACTTAACAAGTATTTAAAAGACACCATGAGTTTCTACAATGCTTCAAATTAAGCAGCACCACCCTTTGCTATGGTTAGATTTTAATAACACAGAAAGGGGAACCAACTGTACAATTTAAATGCAAATGAAATTAATTATTGAGATGGGTCAACAAGAAACATGCTTTAATTTCTAACACAGGTTTTAAGACCCCATTATAAACTTCCGTAATAAAAAAATTACAGCTAATGCCAAATATGCCTGCAGAGTTCTGTGCATATCACATCACTGGTCAGATTACTGTGTTGCCACCTAGCAGGTTTCCAATTCCACACCAGGTGTATTGGTTATTTTATCAATAAAGCCAATAGAATGGTTTGGACATATACACTAAACAATACAATACCTAGACAGGCCTGAAACTTCTTACAGTACAAAGTCTTTGCTAACAGTGGAGTACTAGGAAAAAAAAAAGATCAGCAATTGTGTGACAGTTCTTTTTAACCCACTGTGTAGGTAGGGAAGGAGAGATTATTTCAGTGTACATGAAAATGGGGATTCAGAGGGAGTTTTACAGACTGTTCAGAAGTCTTGAACAGTCAAGAGAGGAGCAGTCCTGCCTGTTTCTGTGATCCTTGACGACCATCCACAAAGGATGTGAAACAGGGCCTCAAGAATAAAGAATCTTCTTACGCCTCTGTGAAAAAAGCCAGCACATGCAAATAGAAACGTGCCATGTAAATTCAACAATTCTCCAAGGAAAAAAATATTTCAGATTTCTATTTATGCTCATTCCCTTTTGTAAGTTATTTCCCATTAATCACAGTCAAAAAATAACAGAAAATCAGAGGCACAGGAAACAAATCACCATTCATTAAAAGAAATGCATTAATGAACGTGGCACACTAGGCAGAAATCACTGTTGTAGTCCCTTAACTGCTGTAAATCCTGTATTCTAATGTTCTCAAAACCTGAATTATGAATGTATCAAAATTATATAGAAACACTTCTGAGAAAAGTTCACACATTTACTTTTGCCATTGCCTTTGTTCAATCTTGGATCATAGAGGAATGTCAGTAGTATGCAGCAATTTATCGCCCTATCCTGCCCTTTTTCCTCTTCTGTTTCTATCTTTCAGAGTATTATTTTCTCCGTACTTGACTGGAATGAAAAAAACTGAGTAAGACTAAACAATGTTCCCAGTCCTGAGAAGAACTCTCTAGCAATTGTAGATTAAGAACTCAAGTGCAGCAAGATTTCTCCTAGCTTCTTTCCTCCTGCCTACACATCATTGAATTGCCCAACACATAGTTTTATTAAACTTTCCTACCATGCCTGACCTAAGACAATTGTTCATTTTCCCTGAAAATTGTTCTGCTCATGAAGGGACTCTGTGAACATGTTTCATGAATGCAAGAGGAAGCAGAAGTCATTGTTTTAGTTTCCTCCATGCTGAGATGCTGCAAACATGGAGGAGGAAAACTGATGCCTGCTGGAAAAAAATGAAGCTTACTATTTTCCACTTTTAAAATCTATTCTCCTTTCCCCTCTTACACCTCTCCCTTACACCAGTAAAGGCAACAAAACCATAAGCTGTCAGATTTCAAAGGCAAAATGCTGGTAATTGACTCGAAAATGCCTTTTAAACAACCAAGAGGAGGCAAAAATTATCCAGGCCTAGGTCTTTTTAGTCTCCCTTACATTTTAACAGTGAGTTATGAATTCTCGAAAAAGAATTCTGGGTCAGAATCAGCCTTGCACCATTTGTGTTTTATCTCTATGTCAGAAGCAGCAAGAAGAGCATAAACTAGTTTCCGTGAGGTGATTACACAAGACAGGTATGTAAGACAGGAGAAAAGAGTGATACTAAGATTTTACACTGCTTTGTGAAATTATGAAGACAAAGTTGCTCGGCCAATAGCTGTACCTGGCTTCATAAACTATACTGGTGAACAGGTTTGGGGTAATGCAAGTTTTATATTGCACAAGCAAAAAAGATTGTCAAGAGCACCAATAGGGCTTTGGGAATATTATTATAGAATACTATAATGAGAAAGAAATGAGCACGAAGCCTACAGTCTAAAAATAAGAAGACTGTTGGTTAAAAAATTTAGAACTGTGCCTTTCTCCTAAAAGATGTGGTAGAAATGGCCTCACAATTCACCACACTAAAAAATGTCATACCGTCACATAAACTAGTTACTTTTATTAATTCCAGCAAATATAAAATTTTAGGCTGTATCTCCTGCATCCAAATGACTCTCCACATATTTGCACTTTCATCCTACTATCTTTCCTAGCTAATATGTCAGAAATGATACAAACACCTCACGGTCACACAGGTTTCTCCAGCTCTAGAAACCTGACAGGGATTACAGTAAAGATGGGGATTGGCAATAGAAAACTGTGCAAATGGTGGTAACAGAACTCAGCAACACAAAGGCTTTGCACTCCTTTTGCAGAATTAAAGGGCAATTTTTGTCCAAAGAGAAATTCCCCTCAACCTTCAAACCAACATTTTAACTATGAATATCAGCAGCTACATCATTAACATGAAGTTGGGCATATCCTGATATTGCTTTTTAGTTTTCAAGATAATAAATTAAAACAACTTAGAGACTGCCAAAAAAGCCCTGCCATTTTATATAGTGGATTCTGGTATTCCATCATGCTTGAATGCCAATAGAGAGAGTAGAGCTTTTGCTGTATTTTCTGAGGAATACTGTTAAACTTTACCTCTGAAGAGTGCTTCTGATACAGGAAATATTTGCCCTTTCATTTGTTCTGTATAATCAAGGACAGAATTTCTTCAGGCACTATGTGATGACTGGCCACATTTGTATTTGAAGCATTTGAAAATATATTTTTTAACTTCTGTCATAAGAATTATGACCATGGAATAAATTTGGCAAACATTTTTCCAAATAAATTCCTTTAAGCTACAATGCAGTGAGATAAGCCAGAGCGTGTGCCACAAATGACCTGATAGCCCTTCTAATGGCAAAGAAAATGCTATCAAACCAAGAATTCATTATAGGTTTATCCCAGGTTTGTTTCCTTTTATCAAGGCCAGATGGCAAGGCAGGAAATATAAAGGATCATGACTGCTATGACCCTCACACAACGGGAGCCTGTGACACTGCTGAAGTTCAGTATTTATGAATGACATTAACAAATGGGGCTGATTAAAAGACAACAAGGCATTCATACAGAGGCAGGGAAGATGAGGTGCCTGGATAAGCCATGTAATAATTTCTCTGTCATATAAAGAGTCCATTGCCCAAAAAAGGGCCGAATTCACAGGTTTACCTTTAGTGGCAATAATTGTGCACAGTTGATATTCCCTCTGGTCCAGGGTTGAAGAAGAGGTAATGCCTCACTTTCTAGGAAATTATTCATGACCAGCTTCAGTGAAGAAGAGGTTAGCCTCTCAGAGAGGTTGAGATGAGTTATATGATCCAAACTCAAGAGAGCATGAAATAAATGCAGAACCTGGGAGAGAGGATATGCCATTTCATTTACACAAAGAGAAAGGAGATTGAACGAGGAAAGAAGTCAGCAACAGAAAATCTGTTTATGAAGGAAGCGGATCAAGTAGAACAGAGTATCTGGAAGGGCTTTTTGCAAAACACAGATCAAATAGCATTATCTGCTCATACTTCAGGCTTCTCATGCATCAAGTATAAATTATTGCATGGAAGAGAACATGCTTTCAGAAGCTGTTTATTGAAGAGAGTCAGGCAAAGAGTTTGCTGCACAGCTCTCAGAGAGAATCAGCTTTAGGCCTTGTCACATCAATGATTTATAGGGTGACACTAGGGAAATCAATTAAGCTCTCTACGCGCCCCAGTTTTCCCATCTGTAAAATAGGGGCAAGCTGTTATTCAAGCAGAGTGCTTCTCCATTTTATAGTCTTCCTTCTTGTGTTTGGGTGCTCGTTATTTTGCTAGTTTCTACACAGGCAAAAATATTAGTCTCATGTGGATGTGCTTTTTATTTTAGCATTAGAATATACCTATTTTTACTTGATTTTAACTGTTTTGTTTTTATATAACTTCATGAGTACTTCTGTAATTTTAGCAGCAAGATCAAAAACATGGCATACAATGTGAAGAGAACATATATTTTTTCCTACAACACAGATCCTTCAGGAAGCTATTAAAGAAATCTCATGGTAGGCATAGATAGAAAATCCAAAGATAATGAAGTCAGGCAAATGTAGAAAACTGCTATTTATTTTCACTTTAAATTCTTTACCAGTTTTGCAGCATTTTAGCACTTCAACAGTTAGTGATTCTTTGAAAAAAACTGCATAGAAAAAGATAATTGACAGAATACATTATAATCCTCAGGCATTTTGGAAAAAAACACATGCTTGTCCTTGGGCTACTTGTTTCATAGATTTTCTTTGTTTGTTCTCTGGTGCCCACAGAGTAAGAAAATCACAAGTCAGAAGCAACATCTAAATAAATACCTTGCTGAGGTTTTAGACTGGCAAAGGAAACTCAGTCCAGGGCAGTGGTAGCCTTCCTATTCCTACAGACAGACTTGAAATACATGGGCCACAGTTGCCTTCCTCTTTATACTAGACTACACTGCTTAAAAATGTGGTAAAAGACAGAAAAAACGCCCAAAGTAGTTCAGAAGCATAAAGATCTAATTATTTATGAATGACTGTCAGGAAGGCTTATATTTATATAATGTCTTTGTCTGTACTAGGAAATTTACCCTTTTGCCTGTAGAGGTAATAATACATTCAACTTGCAAAGTGGGAAGAAAACAACTACGGAAATGTTTTAAAATATAGTTTCTCTTTCAGTATCAAATGCTGCAGTTTCTTCTTAGAAGGAAGCCAGCACAAATGAGATTGGCAGATACAGTAATAAGGATTTTTTCTGTCCCTGCCACCTGAGCCCTCTCTTACACTGTGACTTGCATGAAGGATAACCATGTAACTGCGAGGCCATCAGAGTCTGACTCCAGCTCTTCCATGGTTTTGAAATTTTCCATCAGACAGCAAAATTTCAATAACCAGGTTCTTCAATTATAGGAGGACTGGGAGATTAATTTAACGTGTTTAGATACTTGTCTTGCCATTGCAAATGTAATCTTCTTACTCAAGACACACCAGCTGCCTTGGGCATCAGAAAGAAAATTATTATTCTGCTATGCATGGAATGGTGCACAGGACATTGGCTGAAAATAAAGAGAAATGATGGTAAAGCAAACATCAGTCTGTGGTTACATTGAATCCTCGGCAAATGGCAGATGACTGAACTGGCAAATCCTTTTATCATTGCAGTTTTTACAGTAATCTCAAATCTCTCCTTTATCTGCTTTTTTTTTTGGCTTGTTTAACAGAGAGACTGATGATCAGTGAAGCAAAAGATTTAGTTTAAAGGTGTCAGCTAATGTCTACAACAGAGCTGCCATTGCTCTTCAAACTGGCTTTACAGATAAGAGCTGGCTGCTCACTGGGTGGCCACAACAATATTATTCAAGAAAGTATCTCAAAGTGTTCATATTGGCAACTGGGCTACAATGTACCATGCATGTGTCCAGAAATGTTATCTAAAGTCACTGAGAGGTTAACAGTAAATATGCACACTTTGTATACAAGATACTATTGCAGGAGAACACTGTGGCTGGGTGGTCTGATTTAAGCAAACCAAGCTGAGTCATATCATGAAGCCCTCTTTTTATATAGTTTTGTTTTGTCCTTAACAGATAATCTTTTTAGCTTTTTTGAATATAAGGTGCTTTCTGTTTTTAATCCCATGGCATTATATTTTAAAAGAAAATACGTCTCCAATCTTTGTAGACTCCCAGTTATTTGTAGACTTTAGTTGATTAAGTTCTCCTTCTTCCACAGGTTGCTCTTTACACAAACTATACTTTCTCCTCCCTGGACAAACACTCTGAAATGCTGCTGCATCTCATTTAGCCAGTGCAATTTTATATCCAAAAGCAACAGTGTAAATTATAGACAAACAAAGCCAGACTTGAGTGTAATCTGGAGACCTAAAGTATGTAGCTGGCTGGGTGACCCTATGTGGCCTTCAACAGTTCCTGGTTACAGTGACAGTGTTTTGCATTTCTGACTGCTCCAGCTGAGCACTCACATGATGAAAGTCACTAATTCTCTCTGAACTCACTGTTACATGAAATTCTGAAAGTACTGTATTGTTGTCAGGTGTGTGTGTGTTACTGAAATAACAGACCACACAGTAAAACTGATTTTACATTAGCCATCTAAGTTTGAATAACATTTTTGTCATTTAGGTTAAGATGGGATAAGATATCTCAAGTAACAACAGTCAATGTTTTCACAAAAACAGTCTGAATCAAGATCAAAGCATTAACTACTTGTTTTCACTTCTCTCATGGTTTGAAACTGATTTCTATTTCTTGTGCATTTGCTTGAGGCAGTTAAAAATAAATGATCAGTTTAAACAAACCATTTGAGAAGAAAAACAGATAGAAAGGCAGACTCTATTCAGAACTTCAATGTATTCCAAAGAGAATTTCAGTGAATGTACAGCAAAACCCCATAATTTAAATAAATTCTAATTTTATGACAGAGTGTTGCAGCCTTTCTGAGAATTATTTTCTTTAAAGACAGTATTTGCTGTAAAAGAGTATGACATAGGGGAAAAGGATAGTAAGGACAAAATTCTCACTAGGAAATACTAAAATTAGAGTAGGAAGACTGTTGTAACTTTCAAAACTTTACATTGCATACACCTGACATTTGGATTATGTAAGAAATACTCATCAGTTTAATCAAAAGGAACCTATTTAAAAACAGAAGGACATCCTACACAATTATTTTATTATTTGGCTTGAAGAATATAGGGATTCCTCAGTACAAGTGTCCTGGAGCTGCACATAAGCTGTGCAATGGCAATGAATCAGCCACAAAAATGTAACACTTGAAAGTAGACAGATTTCTACTTTACAAAATGTAATACCACATATTTCCCTGCTTTCCTGGAATTCCACTGACAACTTAAAGCTTTTAGAATAATGGGTTTCACACCCTGAACACATGCCACAGAAGGCTGAGGGAGACACTGCACACAATTTGCTATATAGGCTGGAAACCTAAACTTTTGGTTGCATCATATAAAAGAAATACATGTACAGCAGATCCATCTGACATTTTCACACATATTTTAGAAGATCTCTTCAACTTCCTCATGATTTCAGTCTACATTTAGTTCATTACTAAGTCCTGCAATTGCAGAACTAAAATTAATCAGAATCCCATTTACTATCTGAAGAGCACTCAAAAGTCTATGATTTTAAATTAATTTATGCAAAGAGAAAAGCTCTTCTCTTTGTAAGTATAATTCTAAGCCATATAAATCGAAAGTAAAGCTTTAAACCCGTAATGACCCCTTTTCCATCCAGTTTTAAATGGAATAATTAAGCAATAACTTCCATTCCATCTAAGTACATGCAGCAGTGATGGGTGTCTGCTTGCTGACTAAAGCCTGAAGCATTTAATTGATCTGTGGGAGCTGATTATTGCAAGTACAGTCATATGGCATAGAAGCTATCTACTTTTTGCTAGAAGAAATCTTTCAAAGTAATTAATAATTTTGGTAATTTAAAAAGATTATGCATAACTATTCACTATGAAGAGACTTAAGCTGTAGTCAGCAAGCCTGTTACAGATTTTTAAAGATAACAGTATCTGAAGGTGTACTCATTTGGGTTGTAAATTTGACTCTTCGGAGTAATAGAACGAAAATGAGTCATTGGGCAAGAGCTCAGTTCAGAGCTCATGAATTATCCCTGGATTTTTCTGGAGAGACTGACAATAAGGCATCCCTCACTGACTTTGCTACAATCTGATACTTGCTATTTATATCCTTGCAGCACTGTTTAGAAACCTCCTAGGTAAATGAAATTCATACAATTGCAAACAGAACACATGCTTTCAGATACTCTTCATAGCTGCACACAAGAACAGGCCAGTATTAGAAAAGGCAGTCTTTTTGAAGAATGTGTTCAAAAGTAAAGAGGCATACAGAGAGATTACAGTCTCTACAGATATAAAGGTAATATCTCTACAATATGAACGTACCTGCCTTGGCCAACTGCATTGCTCACTTGAAGATGGTATGTAATTGCTAAAAACCCTGAAAAATCTCTTCTATCAGACAGTCACAGGGTGACACAAAGGAATTTAGAAGACATTTGTTTGGAAGTTCTCCTCTTTCTAATGAATAGCAAAGTAAATTCACTTTGAGTATTGCATCCATTACTTGCTATTAATAGATATTGCCTCTGGAGTAGTGGAATCAAAAGCAGATGGCTCTTTCCTTAGCATCTCAATGCTCAGGTGATATTGAAAGGCTCCTCAGATTGACTTTCTAAAACAACTAAGAAAAATTACAAAATGTAAATATCCAGTCACAATCATGGAGTGCTTTGCATATTAGAACGTGAATACTACTTGGTTTTCTACCTTACGATTCGCTTAAAAAATGATCAGGTCCTAAAACATCTTGGAACAGAGAAAACTTGGTAATAATTTTCACATGAAAAGCAAGCTGTTCCCAGCCATCCATTTCCTCTAAACAAAACTTTTCCCATAAAACAGCTGAAAAAGACCCCAAGGTCATTGAAAACCCATTTCAGAGGTCCTCAGGGGATTGCCTGTTCCTTGTCACTAATGTGGAGCTTTAGATGGAAGGTGATCATCGCAAGCAGCTACTCAAGAGATAACACTGACCACACAGACCTGCTGGAATTTGGATTATCAGAACGCATGCCTTACAAAAATGAGCATGCACAATTAGGAAAAAAACAAAGATTAAAAACCAATTGTTTTCTTTTAACTAAAGACTGGGATGTGGGAAAGAGGGGTATGGTGAGTTTATTCATTGTTGTTTTGCTGCTTGCTCGTTTTTCAAACATCTGTCAAAAAGAAGGGCATAGGAGAAAAGTCAGAAGTACAATAAATACTCCTTAATAAAGCACTTTATACAATAAATTACCACTGAATAAGATTTTGCATATATATATATATATATATATACACACATATATATACAGGACAAAAATATTGTCACATCCTGGTAATGAAATGGGAATTGTTCCTAAGAAACAAGCTGCAATATCTCAGATTTGTTGGAAGCATCAGATGGAAAACTTCAGCTATCAGTTACACATCCATCTTTATTTAACATATTCATACATGATCTGGAAAAGAGAGTAAGTAATAGAGACTTGAAATTCATGCAGGAGATTAAAATGGAGGGGATAAGCAAACCCTGTTAAGAGAAAACAAATTGAACTATGTATAGAAAAACAAGATGCCCATTCTGAAAATGTCAGCTAATCTATTTGGAAATACATAATCTGAAACACAGATGCTCTCTGGGAAACTTGGAAAGCAACAATGCTGAAAAAGATTGTTGGTACGACAGAACACTGGACATGAATTTGTAACACGACACAGTCGTGGAAAATACCACAAACCTACATTATATTAGAATAAATACGCACAGTATTTATATCACGAGTGTGGCACCACGCCATTCAGCCTGAACATTCCTTCAGGGCCTTGGAAATGAGAGTTGTATTTTTTTACTCTCGAAACCAAAACTACTAACACTATCTCACTCCCCTGCCTTCCTTTTTGAAAGTTTTACTAAATTAAACCTACACTAAACTAAAAATCACTGCAATTTTCTAAGGCTTGTTTTGCCAGTATTGAAAAGAACTAAATCACAGACAAAAGGCCAATCAGATGTGAGCAAAGTTCTGCTTTGTGGTCAGTGGACCTGGGCTCAGGTCCTTCTAGAAGTTAAATTACAGAAAGATTTTGGAATTCTGAGAAAAACTATTGACACTGGAAATCTGGAGCTGACAAGTAAAGAGGTGAGATCACAAGGCTGACAAAGACAAGGAAAAAAGAATAAGAAGAAGTCATGCAGCTGCGCATCACTTTTGGAAGATATGGCAGGACAAAACCACTTGTCAAGGAACCTCAGTGTATGTCAGTTAAAACCAGACCAACCAAAATATTAGAAAAAAACCCTGTGCCACATGAGCCTTCATTATTGCATGATATATCACATAAATAGAATTCTTTTCAATCTGTAGCTTTTTTAAGCCTTGTTTAGTTTGAAGAAGAATGATGTTTTAAAAACGTATTTCTCAGCGTGCATTTAAAATTTTTATTAAAATTACTAATACTTTGGTTATCTCCTAAAGCGTGTTCCTGCTGCAACATATCTTGCCTTTGAGTGTCAGGTGACACTTATGCTCCTCAGAAAGACAATACAGTTTCACCTTGAAACTGGACTGTCATATTTTAAAGGAAAACCTTTTTATTTTCTCTCCTCAGTCCCATCAACTTCAAATATGTTGCTCAGTACCTGAAGCCTGTCTACCATTCTTTTCATTTCTATTAACAGTTTGCTTGTCTTGTTTTCTTTTTTTTTTAATCAAAGTAACTTTTCTTTCTCACAATTAAGGAATACTAGATGCAATTGTTTCCATCCCCATTTGAGTTTGTGCCATAGTGAAGTGAATTTTGCAGTTTATTATCTAATTTGTATGGTGTCTGGCACCACACATGTACAAGTGATCAGGAAAAGGCCTTGGAATTCTGTCTCAAAGAGAACTGAACAAGACAGTTTTACCTAGCACTAATTTTTATCACCCTTAACTTGACTGTAATAGTGTATATTAAAAATAATCAAATACACTTAGTACATTTTTTGGAAGTTCATTTATGTGAGAAATGGATGCTTAAACCCAGACCATACTGGCCTCCCTCGATCAGCTTCACAATTTATTTGGACTGGAAATTGTCAAAAACCCCCATGCTATTATGTAAAAATAATAAGTAGTATCTTTTTCAGCTTACATATAGAAAGAACTTTGGCAAGTATAAAGCAGCAATGAGACAAAGTCAGCATGTGCTTGTCTCTACTGACCGATCCTTTAACACCAATGCTTCTCTTTTAACTGTATCTTTCATAGAAACCATCATAAATTAGGCCAGTTCTGTGTTTGCATTACACACACAGTTCATCAGGCAGTACTGGTTCATATTGTCTGATGTGTTATGAATGTACTGTTGGATGACAGGAGCTTTACAAGAAGACAATCAACTAAACTAAACTATTCCAACTTTTAGATCATATATTCATTCAGCTGCTCAGATTATAATGAGAATTAGTAGAGGAAATACATATTCTGGCATTTCTGATGCTAATTTGCTCATCAGCAGCTGCAAAAGTCAACTTTCTAGATTTTGGGGGTAAAGTGACGATCCAGTCTAGTATTATTTCCCTCTCCGACATGAGCCAGCTCAACAAAAGGTCCAAGTTGTGTTGCTGCTAGAATTCACTTTGGATTCACTGAAACCTTACGGGTAAAATTTGCAAGAGTCACCTTCGACACAGAGTACTCTGTCCCAGCTGACAACCTAGCTGTATCCCAAGATATACACTGGTATACTTTAGGGAGCAACTAGCTGTAATCTTTAGTTGGCAAAAGACTGCAGCCACTCTTGGAAAGTTACTTAATCTACAATTGTCTGTGTTTACTCTTGCCAACTCGGCACTCACAAACTGTCCTCTAGCCCAGATGACAAATAAATAAAGGAATATTTTGGAACGTGTGTCTGGCTTGTAATTCAAATATCTAAAAAGGCATTAGCACTAGCACG
The DNA here is from genome assembly GCA_013398175.1 of Climacteris rufus. Classification (NCBI taxonomy): domain Eukaryota; kingdom Metazoa; phylum Chordata; class Aves; order Passeriformes; family Climacteridae; genus Climacteris; species Climacteris rufus. The sequence continues at coordinate 1,023,188 of VZRZ01008690.1, forward strand.
TATCAATACTATGCTGCCACTCTTCTCATTTTACAGACGGAAAAGCTGAGACTAAGCTGAGAACAACTATCTAAAATTTAAGAGAGCTCAGATATTGCCTCCCAGGCTCTTGAATCCACAGGAGTGCTAAGCACAGGCAATCTCTGCATCCAAGGACACTTGCTCACTTGTAGTGAATATGCCTAACAGAATCGTACAGCGGTTTGCCATCCTGAAATATTGAACTATTTCCGAGTCTCACTACCCAAAACCTGTGTCCCAACAAGCCTATTTAGAGATAAACAATGAAATTACTTCCTGCCTTTTAATATCAGTCCTTTTAGACTGTTCACTCTCAAACTACAGTGACTAGAAATATTTTTAGAATATGTAAATTGTACTAAAAAATCCACTCTTACTTTGAAGGCACTGGAAAAAAATCCCACTTTGACATAGGAAAAGACATGGGAACAAAAAAAAAAAACAAACCCCAGATCTTAGAAGTGTTTGATTTCTCTCTTGATTATGTTACTGAGTGATCAAACCTACACATAATTCCAGGGAGACTATTTGAAGGCAAAGACCATTTAGCTACAGCAATAGATCCAATATAAATCTTTCTCTATTTCTTTATTCATACCCCCACATTTCAACTCAGTTTGTGTCTAAACAAGACATGTCCCTGTCAGTTTACATTCACAGTTCACCCTCATCTTTAACCTTAAATCTAAGCAGAGCTGATAACCTCTCTTTCAAGTCAACATGTATTTTGTTGGATTGATCCAACCTCTCTGCCTTTAATAGAACCCAGCAGCAGCTGGTTTCAAACTGCTTGAAACCTTGGAGATCAAAGTTTGATGAACCCCTGACATTCCCCCAAAGAATTAGGATCTGTGAAGAATGTATGTACCTCCTCAGGCTCAGATTTCAGAAACATAACAACTATATGGCAACTGAAATGAAGAGAAATTGTTTATTAGAGAACCATGTCAAGCATATTCATAATGCTACAGTAGGTATTTTCAATTAAAACAAATAGATACTTTCAACAAAGGCACACAGCCATCCTCACAACAAATTCATTTGCTAGAGTCTGCAAGGCAACTGGATTCTTCAGAGGTAATATTGATGGAAATTACTTACTACTAGTAGTTTACACAGATAGCATGTGGCTCTGCAGAATAATGTGATATCCTGGATTAGACTCAGATATTACATGAATATGTGAATTGCTCTTTTCCCTTTCTGTATGTGGAAAACTGACACATACTGGCATAAACCACACACAACAATTTGAGGTTTCTTTTGTTAGCCAGATGCTATCACGCTATCTTTCAGCAGTGCTCAATATACCACAGAGTTTTATTAATAATCATTAGGTTGCCCTTCATCATTTGATAGGAAACACCTACTACCTATTTTGATTGCAACCTAACTAACCAAAAAGCACGACTGTCAAGATCTGAAACAGTCTGATGAAATACAGAGTGAAGTAATAGCCCATCAAAAGTATTTCAAGAAAAAAAAGCATAAATTAATCCCTGCAAACAATTCCTGATTCTCCTATTGGATGCTTTGTAGTCAGGGTAGACATTTGCATTTATATGTTCAAAAAAGCAATATTTGTATTTGCTTTCAAATTAAAAGATACTTTCCTTTAACCCTAAAGTTAAGATTTTTTCACCCTCTAAATACACTTGTTGTATGATGACAACAAATGCAGTTCTTATAGATTTACTGAAGTCCTGTGTGATATATTACACAACCTAATTAAGATACATAGAAAGTCATGTCAGATTTGCATTTTTTATATATCTGTATCTATATACACACCAACATGCACACACTCTAAATCCCACCCTGAATGTGTAAGTCTTCCATCATCACCATTTATTTATCATATAGTCCTGGAAGACCAATCTCTCTTTGAGATAATTCACATACCATATGCAATCTCCAGCGACAGAAAAAGAGAAAGCCACCCTATGAAAACAAACAAAAAAGCCAGTAAAAGCACATTATCCTTTAAGGATCAAGAGCTCCAAGGAAGGAGAACAAGTGCATCAAGTTTTTGTGTGCTGAGCATTATCCAGGGTCCTTCTTCCCCTCCTGCATGCTGTGCAGATTCAGTCACCTTACCAAAAGGATGGAGTTGAGACAGCAGACTCAAAAGCATACGTGAAACACAAGTTCCCTCTTCCAACACAGGGGATTTTTACAAAAAAACCACAAGTTAGTGGATTTCTCGTTCTCCAGATACTTCTCCTCCATGCAACAAACACAACTAATGAGTCAGAGGCAGCAAATTGACCATCTGCAAGAACACACGTCACTCATAAACACGGCACCTCTTGTGCTGGCTGCTCTGTTCACAGATCAGGCCACGATAAATGACAAAGTGGGTTTAGGTAGAAATTTGACTTTTTCAGTTAAAGGAGGAGAGCACATGCTGTGGGACACCTAAGCTCCCGGTATTCTTTACATTATATCTCATGAACTACAGTGTTTATTTCTTCTCAGTTTATAAGCTGGAAAGTACCTTTCGTGTTGCTACTACGCTTCGTTTTGACTAATTTTTTTGGACTGGCTTCCTTGCTAAGCATAGATAAAAAGTAGCAAAAGCAAATCTTACCTTGGCAGGAAACAATTTCTAGCTCAGCATTCTCTACTCGGACACAAACAGTGAAATCTTTATTGAGAACATCAGATAGTTTTGAATATCAAAAGTTAACGTGCTAACTTACACTTGTTTTGGTCTAGTGTTATTTGATACTCTCCAAATTTTCACAGTATAAGAGGGTAAAGTTTAATTTTAATGAAGGTAGGTAAAAAAAGAATTATTGGTATATGTCAAACTTACTTAGCTACTTTTTAGAGAGCTAAATCACATTTAACTGTGAAATGTAATCTTCCTCAGTGTTCTTACATCCAATTATAAGTGTACAGAGTCCTAGAATTAATAAACAAACATCACATTTGTTGACTTATTTTCTATAATGAATTTCCCGTACTGACGATGTCTAAGAAGTTGTACAAATGGCAAAGAGAGACAGACAAATCTTTGTCAGCTGTGAAACTACTAGTGGAATAACCTGTCAGACTGTGATAAGAGAACCTCTAATGGTAAACTCTGAGCTTGGATCTCCAACTTGAAGTCCAGCTTCATTATGCAGCAAATCAAAATGCATAATGAAACAGGAACTTACTGTTTTCGCTGAACACATGAGCTCAATATCTTTGCAAATCAGGCTCTACAGTTGTATTCTATACTGTCAAGACATATTTCAAGGTAATTATTTAGATTCTACTTTCTAAATACAATTTTACTATATACTAAGTAGATAACTACAGCACATTAGCGTTTGTTACAGACACCACTCTTAAGAAGACTCCCTTTAACAATATTAGTAAAAACTACACTACACATTGCCAAATCAATCTACACTGAAGAACAAACTCATTATTATCAGCTCTCAGTTATTTTTTTGTGAAGAAATTGGCTGAAACACTTGTTTACAAACAACATGGTTGTAGTAGTCTGAGTAGTAAATGGAAAGTTCAAATTCAGACATGCTATCCATGTCTGCAAGAACAAGAACAACTTGGTAAATTCCTCAAGCCACAGATTATTGAAATATAGAGAAGTGTATTGGGCCAGGCTGAGCTGGAATTCATTTTCCCTTAGCAGCCCTCACAGTGCTGTGCTTTGCCTTGGTATCTGCAAAGGTGTTGATAACACACCAGTGTTTTGGCAACTGCTGAGCAGTGCTGGCACAGCACCAGCACTGTTCCTCAACACTCCCCCCCGTCAAGGGCTGGGTGCGGGTAATATCCACTACAAGAAGTCACCTGTTACGTGTCTGAGACTCAACATATCATAGTATTTCACAAGCAAAAAACACAGACAAGTTGTTAGGTGGGGATGCAGAGCCATTTAAAACTTACTGTAGGCACAGACAGAGCTTTAAAGAGCCAACATTCAGGATGCAAGCTTCCTATATGGCCAGTGGAAGGAGGATGAGTCAGAGTCTGAATGAGTCAAAACATCTGGATGATTTAGTGACAAACTTATGATCTTAGAAGATGCTTGAAAGTATTTGTGTCTCTGTATTTCAGGACATTTTTATTGTAGAAGACCTAAAAACTGAGAGGACTATACCACTGAAAGTGGGCATGTGCATACAGATAAATTCTGTACAAGATGTCAATTAAAGTACTTTTTAAAAAGAATACACCAGAAGTATTTTTCATCACATTAAAGCTACAACAGTAGAAAAACTGCAACAACACTGGATGTGCACTTCTGGGTCTCTGCTTGAAGCAGGACTGGATGTCTGTATATACATTACAATTAATATCACTAGAAAAAATAAAACTGGTAGAACAGGCAATGCGGTAAAACTGAACACTTTAGAACTGAGAAACCGGCGACAGGATTCCCTACCTCCACACCTCACCCACACGCACCAAGATTCTCTGTAGCTTTGTGAACACGTGCAAAAAAGTTTATATCATCCAGAGGAAATCACTACGTGAACCCATAGAGAGAGAGGAAATAATAATGGTCCACACCTAGCAAAGCCATAAAGTTTCATGCCATTACACTCTGGAACATTTTAGTAAAAGAGAGAAGATGGGCAAGAACAGCTCATCACATGAGGAGTCGGAAGGCCTGAGAAACCCACTGAGTGTGTGAGTGCCTGAGAAGGGAAGGCACTGCTGCCATGCAGCCTCAGAGGTTCCCAAGGCCTGCAGCTCCCTGGCTTTGCTGCCTCCATGGTGCCCGTGAGATGGCTCCCCCCCCTTCCCATGTAATGCAGGGGTAGCATATCAGATCCCTGCAGATCCTGGGAGCTGAAGGCAACAGAAAGAAAAGCTCTGACGTTCTGTCATGGAGATGACAGGACAAAATGGCCTGCAATAAACAACAGTTTGAGCAGGATAATTTGATGCATTGAGTTCTTAAGCTTTTCCAGACGCTGAACTTAGCTTGGGATGTGAGATAAGGGGACAGCAATTACTTCACTGAATACAGCGTGGTTTTGTGAAACCAAGAAAAAAGAACCTTTCTGTGAATGCAGAAGAAATAATCCACATGCTCTTTTTTATTTAATTTTTTTAAACCCTTTTTTCAGTCATCAGCTTTTAAGAGGATTCATGTGCAGGTCATATACTCTGCAGACTGAAACAATCAATGTTTCTAATCAATTTTTAGTAATTTTATTTTACATTGTTGCATTGCCACTGCAAAGCAAAACAAAAAATTAAAGCCAAATAAAAAACAGCAAGCCTACACAAAAATGTCTTTTCCTCCACCATCCTCCAGCAACCAGATTTACAAAAGTAGCTTTTTAACTGCTGCATATGTTTTTCAATCTGTGTAAAGCTCCAGTTTCATACATCATTGTGGCAGTTTAGCATCTCTACACTCACGAAAGAATATATGAGCAGAGTTATGTTTCTCTGGAAATTGGCCCCTTTTATTGGCACATAGGCAGACTCATAAGAAAACCACGCTGCTGGAGTACTTTCCATAAATAACAAGTTGTTAACCCACGCCTATTGGGTCCAGTCCATCCTTTCTAAGCAGTCACTTAATGATATTCCACATGCAGGGGAGCTGTGGGTAAACATGCACGGAAACTGCCTCTCTGCGATCCAAATGACAGAAAAATTGTGAGCCTCAGATTTACACCACACTGGAAAAAATAATGAGCACCACGAATAATTTTAGAGCTGAAAAAATTATATTTTTGCAAGTCTGATGGAACTGCATATGTTCCTGCAAATAAATACGCAAGAGACAAGGATCATCTTATTGAATACCTGAGCTGGTCTTTGTATACTGTACTTGATGTCTAAAATATTTATTGGTGTTTGCATTTTCTCTTGTGATACAGAAATTTAAAGACCATTTCCTTCTTGTTTAACATACTAATTTTAATAATACTGCTTCTACAATAGCATGCATTTAATTCTAAAGACTCTTCACATATTCTAAGAGAAAATGAAAATCATGTAGCAGAAACCAATGTTATCACACCTATCCTCTAAAGAAGCAGATAACATCTTTAATGTTATATTGCCATAATGCAAGACAAAAAATGAGACAGACCACAGTCACTTAAATGAATTCAGCAAAATACAGCTGGCACCAGCTGTTGCCTAAATGGCCAAACCTGGAACAACCCTACAATCCTTGTAGGAAGTTTCACAGGTAAATATGGCAATTTAAAATGTCCACATTACAACCACCTCGCAGTACAGTCACAAGAAACAGCTCTGTTTGCAGAATATTGTCATTAGTATGCTGACTTTCATTAGCGGTCATGCTAGTTAAACGCTTACATTTAGAAAGTTGGAAACTGACGAAATCAAAATACACAACTGAATCTTGAATACACAGACTCCTAGGTCTCTGATTACTAAATATTTGGCAATAAACATTACACTTAATTGACAGAACGATGTAATAAATTAATTGGCAATATGCTTTCCAAAATGTATTAATAATTACTAATGACCCACAACTATTAATCCCACTTCTCCCCCCCCAAAAAACCCCAAACCCTTATTATTCACTCTTTCTCAAAGAAGCTTGCCAGAACTTTCAAATTTCAGCACTTGTTTTAAGGTCAAAGCCAGTATCCTAAGGGAAATTAGATATTTCAGAGCACTCTGAGAAAAATGGTATTTGAAAATAAATTTTACACTTCATTTGTCAGGAACATCTTGAGGTGTTGTCAACACAAGAAGAATAATTTTCTAAAGATGTTTCTTTCCTCACCTCAGTTCCAAATTTCCAGGGATGGAGAAACTACTCATAAAATGAATATTCTATCTAAGGCTATGTCCCTTCCTACGTATAACTGAAAGAGAAGAACAGGGTCTTCTTTCTATATGGGACATATACATTCCCACATCTCCCTTCCAGTAACTGCTTGCCAATAAAGTATTAATGTGATTTTGCAAAATGGTCTACCATTTGAAAATTTTAATATTTTCCCTGTATTTTTTTTAATAGTTGAAAAATAAACAAAGTATAACCTTTACCTATACTTCAGGCAGTATATATATCTACTAGATTAAGAGATGCAAAAGACACCTATAGAATTCCCCTCAGAGACTTAATATTCTACTTCAATGGTCCAATGCCATCCTGCAAAATTTATATAGTATATTCAATCTTAGGATTTGAGAAATATTTTACAGCTTTCTTAAGTGACAAATACTCTTAAACAGCTTCTTTAAATTTTTTCTTTTTAATACAAAGCTGGACATAAACACTTCTAAGGAAATGTTACTTTTATCACTTCATAAAACACACAGCCCTCAGAGAACACTTGGTTATCTAAAACCTTTTAACTGCACTAGGGAGTCAATATCAAATATTCAAAAGATACTTAAACCACACCATGAATACTACTTCAGGATTGAATCAGAATGACAGAATTATTTAGGATTTTCTGCTGAACCCTAAATCAAAACAGAAGCAGAGGGAAATGGTACTGAGTGCTATTAGGATTTTTATTTGTTAAAAGACATTATTTAGATACCACTGAAGTTTAACAGATGAATAAAAATACCATCTCATTTTCTGCCTACTCAGCAGACAAAAGTTTTCTCATTTCTGAATGACTGATTCCCTGCCAAATGCCCTTCTGACTCACTTTTATTTTTGTAAGGAAATAATACAACTTATGCACTTACTTTTTAAGAACTCATTTGTGACTAAAGTTCTTTACATTATCTTCAATTTATAAAATACTAGTCCATGTAAATAAATTCTGAAAAAAACAGGCTTTAGACACCTACAAAAGAGGTGTCTACTCTGAGGCAGTGAGCTAAGGCACTTCTGTAACGTTTGGTTACCAGTTCCCTGTACTGCAGAACCCTGAATTTAGAGTAGCACTTTTTCACTACTTCACAAGTCCTTGTGAAAAACCCATCAATGCAGACATGGCTGATGCCAACTAGAAACAGGTGGGAGGCCACATGCAGGATGAGGGTGATAACAAGCTAATGGACATAATTCATTGCTCGGTGAGTACTGTGCATGCTATGCAGTACACAGGATAACATGAGATCATGTAAATGTAATTCAAATGTACAAGGGAGTAGGAGTAAAAGCTGTCAGACAACCATGAACATGGTCTTGCTGATTCAGGGAATCAGACTTTGTACAATGTACAAAGCCCAGCAGAGGCGATGAACTTGCTGCACCAGTGAACACCTGAGTCAGGCATGTGGTGTCAAGGCTCTTCCTACACATCTCTCATAAAATGGAGATTCACTAAACCTTGAAGGCTACTCATTCAAGTGGAAGTTTGGTGAAAACAGTGAGAAGTTGGAAAAACTGGCCAGCCAAGCTTGTCTGAAGACGAAGAAGTCTGAGGTATTGGACTACACTTAAAAGGAGAAAAAGCCTACGTGCTACAGCTGGATCTTATACCTCAAGGCATGCAAAAGACTCAGCAAGAATGCATGAGAACTAAAAGAAATAAATGAAGTTTAGGCAAGGGAGAAGAGTAGGTCATAAATTCTTGCCAGAGGGGTACAATCTATCTGTAGGATCAAATACAGACCAAAGCAACAGGTAAAAATTGGACAAGATAAGGATATACTCCATGAGAGGAACAACAATGCATACATAGGAACTCTAAGTTCAATAATGTGATTCTTCACCCAAGTGTGGTAGAGGAAATGAAGCTGTGAAATGGAGGCAGCCATTTATTACTTTGCCTGGGCTTGTATGCTAATTACACAAAGAGTGTGGCATTTGGAACCTTTACAATGTCCATGTGCTTGTTAGATTAACAGACTGACCAGCCCTGAAGAAACAAGTTTTAATCAGAAGCAGCCACAAAGTTGTGCAACCTGAGTATTTCTAAGCAAGTAATTTAACACATGACGACATGTGTGACATAGTTTAGTAAGAAATGTATGTTTGTGTTTATATATATGATGTCTATATACATGTACTGGGGAAGGAAAAGAGAAAAGGCATGTTTCTCTTGGCCAAATTTATTGTATATAAGAGAAATTCCTTGTATTTGGGATTTTTCCTACAAGCTATCCTGGTACAATTCCAGGCCTCCATTTTAGGATATTATTTCTGTTACTCTTTCTGACTAGAAATCACATGTAATCTGCTTTTACCTTCACTTGCTAATAATTTTTCATCCATTCTCTGCTAAAAGCTCTGTCACTCCAAAACCTTTTTGTACACCCCTAACCACAGTATGTTTTCTTCTTTCTCCCAAAGTCATTGTTTTGTTTCTTCTCTTCCAGGTCACCGGCGTTACAAAAATACTGAAATAATGAACAGAACTGAGCTGTGGGAGTTACTCTACAAGAAGATGTAAACAAGGCAAAATCTGGGTGAAAGTGGACCAAATAACACATCAGGGAAAAAACACAAGCTTTCCCCCAAGCACTCCTCTTCAAGTCATGAAGGTGTTAATAACTGCTATCAATCAGGTCTTTCCTCCACAGGCAACTACAGAGGTGAGATGTTTATCTGCTAATTAGGTATCAGTACTTCAATATGTTCTACCTTTTCCCTTCCAATTTTGACTAAAATAACAGCATTCTGTCCTCCAAGGCATAAGAAATCCCTTAACATGATCAGATACCACATTCAAAATTTGTTTGTGACATACAAAGGTCTGAGTAGAGAAATGTCATCACATCACACATACAGGATACGGATGCTTGCCCATTTCTAACCACTATCAATATTATACACAGGATGGCAGGACCCTTACTTTAACCACTTCTCTTTCAATAGATTGGTAGCTAGTTACTGTAATTGCTTGTTTTGTAATTTGTAACTGTTATTGTAATTCCGTGTTGATCTCCTGTGATTAACCTGCCAGCTTTAAATAAACCATTTTTCCTAGGATCATGATGCTTTTTTTCCACATCCAGTAAGACATCAGCTATCCTGGCTATACCTGAAGTGTTCCATAATAGACTTAAATGAGAATGGAGGATGTATCTTGCTAAGAGGTTTGCACTGCTCTTTGATCTGTCTGAACAAAACTGTAATGGCTGTAACTCCATGACAGAAACAGCTCGTGAGCAATTAAAATTTAATTTTATTTAATTTCATTTTCACTCAGAGGTAGCATTCACCCAATTTTGTATTATAAGCACCTGGTACAGTTCTATGATAAGATGGGAGAGTTAAGCATAGCATATCAAACAAAAATATCCTCCCAAAGTTGCCTGCTAGACCCAGATCTACTGTCAGCACCATTACACAAAAAACTTTTGTTTTCCGCACCTGTTTTTTTGCCACAATCCTGTATTCAACAGTGCTGCAGAGAAGAGGACCACTCTGCTAGGGAGTAAAGCTCTGAGAAAACTGGGTGATACAATAGCTGGGAAATGGATGAAACTGAGTATCAAGTGAACCTAACTACAAATTCAGACTAATTTATCATGCAAGTTTCACCTTTGTCACTCTCCTTGTTGGTAGTAAACTTCTGCACTATTGCAACAGCAAGGGAAGCTTCAGCAGCTTATATATATTTCGGAAAGGATGCTCACATGAGCCTGGTCATGACAGTTTTTGGGGCCTTCTTACAATACAGTAAATTTTGGAGGTAGAGGGCACCTATCTAATTACTTCAATGTTTGCCTTAATGGAGAAATAAAATGGAAACAACTTTCTTCATAAGATGCCTTTGTCCATAAGTTATAAACAAGTAAGGTTCACTTCCACCATGGAATATTGTATTTTAGTTGGCTTTGTTTGCTTTCTTTAGCATTGAAAGTACAGAAAATGCTACATTTTATTACAGGTACAAGGCTTACCTTTTTATTTTTACCTTTCATTAGGTATTCTACTAAAACTTCTGTTTGTGCATACTTTCATCAAAAACATTATCACAGTTTTCTAAGCATTGGAGGAGATTTGTATACTATTTGTGTTAATAAGGATACCCTGTGACCACTGATCAGCCTTGCTGCAATTGAAATAATAGTATTTATTCTAAATTTACTTCTTACTGGTCATAAGATATTTGCTGCTGATAAAGCACTGCAATTTGTACCAATATCATAGTAATTTCTAATTAAAAAATTCCCAAGCGAACAAGCACTTGGTATCTCAAACACTGTATTTCTTCTATAAGCACCTTTTCTTGTCCAAACTCTTTGCAGCAGTGTATTTTTCCCCATTAACAGTAAATCCCCATGAACTACTTATTATGTTTTAATTGCTTATGCACGTGTTTAATTTAATTTATATCACCATTTACCACCTTACTGAAATCACACAAGTCTTTCAAAGTTATAGCCACCTAATTCCAATCTAATGATCAAAACTGCACTATTGGATTTTTGCATTTAAAGGTTTTAAAGATAACAGACATAATGTCTTATTAGGCACAATGGCACGATTTCAAGGCTGTCCTATCAACTTCATCCTGACAGCTTTTCTATTTCCCACAGCTGCCTTGCTCACTTATTCGTTAGTGCACAGAAATAAAAGTATAAATCCAGGTAATGAAAACAGTCAAGCTGCTCATAAAATGTCATATTACTCTGAGACTGCACATCACTTCCCAAATAGTATCCTGTCAGTCACATGCTCATTCTTTAAGCGACGGAAGCACTGGCCTGAAACGTGCTTGGAAAAAAAAATCCACTCTAAAACAAACAAACACAGAGCCATCACCAGTCAAATTTGGAAATTTTCCCCTTAGTCCCATACTTACAAAGCACTCAATACTATTTAAAAAATAATTTTTAGAACAGCCATATACAAAATGGAGGGGAGAAAAGGTGACAAGACATCACTGTGCTTATTGTGTCACTGACAAATCAATAACTGGGATGTGTGGATATGGAGATTCAGTTATTTTTTTAGGACTATGATGGATGGAGTATGTGACACTAACAAATGTCAGTACATTCCTTCAATAGAAATTTATGCTGTCAAAAGCAGAATTTTAAAGTGCTGGGTTTGGTTGTTTTTTTGGGGTTTTTTTTTGGTTTTTTTTTATCTTCAGGAAACCGGAGTTAACAAGTTTGCAACCGCTGTGACTAATCTGTAATCTTGTGATTAACGTGCCTATTTAATATCTATGATATTCCTAAAAAGATTTAGCTCATCATACTTACTCTGAACTTGCAGTTTTACTGTTAAATATGGCCTCTAAAAGATTAACTTGTATCTCTCAAAAAGACATAAATCTGGTGACACATAAAGCACTCAGAGAACTTGCAAGATTTATGAACAACCCCTGAAAGCACTAACTGGCCAGTATAACCTACGTCATCTTTTATTAGAGAAACATGCTCACCTTTAAGTAGGCTTGGGGAACAGTGCACCTATTGGAAAATGAGAGACTCAGGAACCAAAAGTTACCTCTCTGCATGCCTAAGACAGTCATGGTTTTACACTGACTGGCACTGAACAGATTTTGCCTTGCTGGTTTACTTCACAAATTGAACATGTTAATGAACGCAGAAGCACCTCAATGCAAGCACCAGTTTTCCAACTGACCTCACACTACTGAGTTTCACTTTTGTAACATACACAAGAAAAAATAAAGACTGAAAAAATCCAAGTCATCATTTGAGTACACTGAGGAGCTTCAGAAATAACTGGAAAGACGGTCCTGTTTTGTGCAGCCTGTAAATCTGCAAAAATATTCCTGTGGTCAGTGTTCTCTATGAAGCTCTGATATTCACAGGGTATGTACACACACACCTATTACAGGTAAAATTAACACAGTTGGTCTTAACTTCAAAGCTTTCTAAATTCTTGCGTATGTGATTGCTATCTTGTACATCAGAATATACACAATATAGTCTTATTTTATGGCAACGAAATCTATACTTCTAGAATGTCTTCTTTTGCAGACCTGATTTCTCACCATTAACACTGCATTAATTACCATCTCTCACATTCATGCAATTAAAACAAATGCTGCTAAGTCAGCAGACTCTTTTGCAGCACAGCAGCCATGCTGGCCACCCTGGAAATTCACTGGCAAATACGCTAAATTCCACCTCAATGCTCTGACATGACAAAATCTCACTACAGAACAAGAGGAAACGGGCCATAAAAGCAGGTTTATGGCTGAGGCAATGAAACATGCCAGCACCATTGAAGCAAAACAACTTTAATGGCAAAATCAGTATATGGAAACTTGATGACTGTGATCTTAACAACAACAAGAAAATGGAGGCTGTAGATGTAGTCACCAGAGATGCTGCATTCCTGGAGCCAGCTGTTTTTTCAGACAGAGCAAGGAAGCTCACCTTGCCAGCTAAAGAAACAGTCACCTATATGGTTACTTAGAAGAACCAAGAAGTAGTCTTAAAAATGAGGAGCTGTTATAGAAAATAGATATCAGTATGTGTCTTTCATTCATCAAATATCAACATGCACGTCAACTAAAGGTTTAGCAACACCAAAACATGGACTCAGGAATATATTCCCAAGGATCTTTACATGCTTAACTGCTTCTTAAAAGCCTCATCTTCACCACAGATCAGAAAGGGTGAAGGAACATAAATACTTTTCAGGGTCTTAAAATTCATGTTACAGATATTACAACTCTCTTCCTTTCTTTTGGGTTTAATCTAGCACTTCCAAGCAGTGCCTACGGACTACCAAGGACCTGCAAGGCATCATTTAATAGTCAGGTGAACAGAGTCAAGTATCTCTGGATGTGGTACAAAGAAGGCCCAAATACAAAAAAATACTTTTTTCTCAAGGTCTGACCCTTACCAGAAATCCTTACAGTGGGCTTTGTATAACGTCTTGCACAGGTTTAAGATGACACTTAAATTTTGCAGGTTTAAGAAAGAAAACAGAAATACTGTTCTGAGCAACACATATGACTATCATTGTGAAATGTAATTGAGTGGCTTCACAGTAACTGAGTTACCTAATGGCCACCAAAATTTATGAACATGAAAAACAGGCTTTGGCAGATGACCTTGGGCTGTTTTTCTTCATTACTAAAACCTTATCTGTAGTATATGGCCTGGCTCCCTGGTCGCTCTCGGCCAAGGCACCGACCTCCAAAAGGCCCGAGGGCTCGCTTTGGGTGCGGCTGCTTCAGGGCTCAGCGTGGCTGTGTCACGCAGAGGCGAGGCGGCCCGAGGGGACAGCAGACAGGGCACAGAAGGAATCAGGCAAGGAGGCAAAGGGCGGCGAGAGGGGGTCTCCCCCGTGGTCTCCTTTATTGTGGGGTCGGGTGCGGGGATCCGGGACGGAGAGGGTCGGAGCGACACCCCAAGGGGCTGAAAGGGTGCAACAGGTTAAAAGGGAAGGGAAATAGGGAGGAGCTGGAGGGGATAACCAATGGGGTTCCGCACGAGGGGAGGGAACAGGGGTCCAGGGTCCACTTAAAACAGCGCAGGGGAGGGTACAATGAACAATAACTAATAAAATATCGAACATAACCGAGACGTCTAGAAGTGTGGGTAGGTCCAAGGCTCGGAGCACGTCTCCCTTCTAGAAGAAGGGGCTGATCTCAAACTCCAGTCCCGCCTATGGAGTCCTCCCCAAGGGAGGAGCCCCCCACAACCGAGGTGGAGCTGGAGTAGGAGGCGGCGGCAACATCCCTGGGAGGACCTCCCACACTTCTCACTTCTACTCCAAAGAGTAGAGCAGGTTGTCATTCAAGCAAGAGTAAAATGTATATACATATACAACCAGAATGTAAGTGGTATATCTGATAACTTTCAATATTATCCATACTTTAAAATAATTATTGTTACATGAAAGTCTCCTTTGACCAGCAACATAAAAAAAAAAGCCCCAGAATTAAAATTTAACATTGCAAACAACATCTTAAGATGATTTTTTCTCTCTTTTCCCTTTTTTTCTAAAAACCTTATATCTACTATAAAACTGACTGGGATGTTGACAAGAAGTGGGCCCATGAGATTCTCATAAGGTTTAAGGAATTCAAGTGCAATGCACCTGGGTTGGCACAATCCCTGGTATGAACGCAGCCTGATGGATGAAGAGAACAAGAGCAGCCCTGCTGAGAAGGACTTGGGGTGCTGGTGGATGAGAGGCTGGACATGACCCAGCCATGGGCACTCACAGCCCAGAAGGCCAAATGTGTCCTGGGCTGCATCCAAAGCAGTGTGGGCAGGAGGGCAAGGGAGGGGATTCTGCCCCTCTGCTCTGGTGAGGCCCCACCTGCAGTGCTGCATCCAGCCCTGGGGTCCCTAGCAAGGAAGGACATGGACCTGTTGGAGTGAGTCCAGAGGAGGCCACAAAGATGATCAGAGGGATGGAGCACCTCTGCTATGAGGAAAGGCTGAGAGAAATGGGTTTGTTCAGCCTGGAAAAAAGAAGGCTTCGGGTTGACCTAACTGTGGCCTTCCAGTACCTGAAGGGAGATGACAGGAAAGATGGAGAGAGATTATTTACAAGAGCATGTAGTGACAGGACAAAGGGGAATGGATTCAAACAGAAAGAGAGTAGGTCTAGATATTAGGAAGAAATTCTTTACTGTGAGGGGCATGAGGCACTGGAACAGGTTGGCCAGAGAAGCTGTGGATGCCCCATCCCTGCAAGTGTCTAAGATCAGGCTGGATGGGGCTTTGAGCAACCTGGCCCAGTACAAGGTGTCCCTGTCCATGGCAGGGGGATTGGAATGAGATGATCTTTCAGGTCCCTTAAAATCCAAACCATTCTGTGGTTCAGACTGCTAAATACTTTGCAAATAGAGAGAGAAGAGTATGGATCCACTACCAATTGTTTCCCAATAACTGAAGCAATTTACAAAAGATCAGAGGGCTAAGGCAAGAGCTTTATTTGGGACAGTATTTAAATAAAAAAGAGCATGCTCATAGTTGGAAGAAAACCAGGTAGGGATAGGAGTAAACCATTCCCGCTGCACTCTCCCTCAATCTACTGTAAATTAACCCAATTAGCTTAAGAATATTTTCACCTTCAATTCAAACACCTCCCTAGATCAAAATAGAAAACATTTATTAACTGATGCTTCCAACTGTGACAGAAATTACAGTCATTTTTGTAGTAGAGATGGTGTAAAAATGCAATCTAAAAATATGATTAAAAGCTCAAAAGATGAGTAACCCAAGTTCATCTTGGAAATGGCTGTTTGGATACTGCTAAAGAAATGCATTTGGAGTTAATTAGTTTGCTTTTTATCTGTTCCTCAATTAAGAACTTCCTACTCTCCCTTAATCATGAAACAGCCATTAAATTTAACAGACCTGTCTAGATGACCTTACACAAGAAGAATAAATTAACTGAACAGATTTTCTTAAAAATATGAGAATAGTTTTATTAAAATAATGGTACAAGCAACGTCCTGATCCTTCTAGACTTTGAATCGTATCAGACTAATTCCATATATAACATTTTAAATTCTTCCTGTAACTCTCATAAAGTATTTTGCAATGCTGGTTATTCACTTATTTCCTGAGGGTAAATTAATTCTTTTCACCCTTAAAAAAAAAAAAGGAAAAAAAAAAAAAGTGCCAATTCCTAACAAGGGAGAGAGCACACAGGGGTAAATCATGTAATATTTCAGTCATTAACACTACATCGCAAAGAATTAGCATAATGGGAAAAAACCCTCTGGAAGATGTGATTAGAGCACATTTCTATATACAAAACAAGGACTCATACACTCTGTGTAGTTCCTTTAAATCCTGCTCTGTTAGAATGTGGTTTTTTTTGTCCAAGAAAGTCTTCATGAGTCAGAGCAATTCCTTTAGTATTTTGCTTTTTGGAAAGTAATTTCAAGTTCCTGTACTACACTTTCTCAATGTGTGAATATTGCAATAATGAACTACAGAGAGCTACAAAGCTGTACAGGGATGTTCACAGATACCTGCTGCTTTCTGATACATTCTAGAAATATTTCTTCTTACAAAGGGTAGAAAAACCATGACAGTAGATCTATTGTGTCATCTTCATCCACCCCACAATTAATTCACTCAACTAGCAGCTGAAATGCCCTGCTTAAGCTTTAGTATTAAGTTAAAAAATGTCAATCTTTTTTAAAGAAAGACGTCCTATTTTCTCAGACCTCAGAAAAAACCCCAACCACACACAGAGTTGCTGTGTTCTAGGTTTGCCAAAAATAATGAAAATACACTGTCATAAACATAGAATCATATTCCCACTTATGAGGATGGTGGTAATGGGGGAAAAAAAAGGCACAGGCATCCTAAACCAAGTTCAAAGCTACTTTATTCAACAGGTGGACAAGCAGAAGCTTAGACAAAGAAGCTCACTTCAGGTGGCTAGAGAACTGAGAAAAGTTATTTTACACCTATTTAGTAAACAAAACACAGGCCTTAAGATGTCCATTAGCCACTTCGTCCACTTTAAAATTTGCTCAGAATGAAGCTTTGTCCATCATAAAGCAGTAGAAAGGCCAGCTCTCCCTGGTTTAATACAGCAACAAAATTAACTTTCAAGCACACAGCTTAATAAAATGATACTTTGCACCCCAAAGAAAAAAGTATTCTAGGGGCATCATGAACCAAATTTGATAGTGCTGTAAAATAAGATAATCCTTATATGTTCCCTAGAAGAAACAATGTATTAAACACAGATGAGAAAGGAACGCACTTTTAAAATTGGGGTGAAATGATACAAGTATGTGTCAATATTTTTAATCTAGATGCCTGACCTTAAGGCTAATTGAGAGTTCCTGCTGTCTGTACTGTCAGACAACAAAAACAACAATCAAAAGACAACAATAGTAAAAAGGCATGTTATCCTGACCTGCAAATTTCACCTATTAAACAACTGCCCCTGTTGATGTTGCAAATACAAAAACAATGGCATTCTTAATCTCAGAAAAAAAAATACCATGCAGCTGCAAATGCAGTTGTGCTAGGCATTAGAGTTCTACTGCATTTGCCCAAAAGTTACAGAACAGCTTCAATAGTTCCTTGAATTCTTTTACAGCACTTGAGCACTGATGACTATCAAAATAATTCCTGAAAGTATATGATAAAAATGAGGTGAGAGTTGACTGTCTTATTAAATTCACTTTTTCTGAACCTAGCTGCAGTGCAGAAGTACCTCTTCTCTTACCAATTCAAACAATCCTTTTTATTCAGAAAAATCATTTTTATGATATGGTTGTTCCAGTCCCTTGCATGGGACAGTCCCTTGCATTTGACATATCTGCTGCTATAGTGTTCTGGATGTTGACATCTGTTCACAAAGAAAATGACTGAGCTCAGTTAAGAGCTCAGGACGGAAACTTTTTGTAGTCAGTGCAAGACCTTAAGATACAAAACGTGTAAACCTGAGTCAGGTCTCATGGTTCAACTCATCTTGGGCGGCAGAACAGCACTGAGTAACCAATGGCTGGCTGAGCTCTAAGCCAATGTAACTTTTAAGAAATATGATTTGAAGGAAATTAAAACCATCACACCATTAATAACCATCTTCATTCAAAATCCCGCTATGTAGGGTCTTCCTGCTATTATTTTAAGCAAACACACAATGCCCTGGATATACCTGGACCAAAATCCCAACAAGTCTAGAGAATTTACCTCATTTTTTTACTGTTAGTAGAAAAAAACCTGATCAAGTTAACAGGAATGAACAGCTGATGAATCTGAGTCGTTCTTGTGCCTTGCAAGGACTGGACGGATACAAAAACCAAGGATCCCTTTCTTTTTTAGATCGATGCAGACAACAAATATAGACTGTTAATAAAGGAAGCAATGGAGCAAGAATGGGAAGAAATTGACTCAAGTCTTTTTAGAGAGACCACTGCTGGAGAGCCAAGTGAGGCTGCAGACTCCTTGAAGCCCAGCAGTACATTTTTGAAAGCAACGTTCTGGTGCAGAATTTTGTTTATCCTTCTGGCTCTTTCTTTCCATCGCCCCAGTGTGTCTGTCTCACTTCTTTCTTCCTCCTCTTCTCTCTTATCCTCTATTCCAGCAGGGTAAGAGGAAGTTTTTAAGGTGAGGTAGATGAAAGAGATGGCAATCATAAGGGAAGACACTCAGTCTCCAGCAGACAGAATTGTGGGATTCTCTCTCATTGCTGTCCTGCCAGGAGCACAGGACACAAAAAGATTCAGCTATGTTAGTATTATCACACTTCTGTGTATTATTTGTGGAAGGGGGAAAGGAGTACACATCTGTAAATATATTCAAGTCCCTCCTCCAACCCCTTTCAAACATTTCTCATGTGATCTGCTTAAAAGTCTCTTTTGAAACCCAAGTAAAGCACTGATAGTCCTAAATAATCACCCTATAAATGTTCACCTTTAGTGCTTCAGAAGCTGGCAAGTGTAAGAGAACACACCTAAGATAAAACATGTGGTTTCTACTCCAAGAAAAAGAAAAGTCAAGCCAAGTTGTTTCCATATTTTTCAACATAATTTAAATAACAGACCTGTTTTCTAGGCCCATACATATCCTTCAATGCACATATTAGTATAATTCCCAATCTGGGGGGAAGACTACTTAGAAACTGCAAACCCTACCACCCACCCCCCATTTGAAAGTTTCTTTCTTCTTTGACCAAATGCCAAGATGATAATTTCACATAAAAGAGGAGTGTAGGAGGGTATTATTGGCACTAAAGCATGGGAACAACCTGCGGGAGGAAAAGCATTTTTCTTATTCCTTCCTTAAGCATAACTTGTGAATATAAAATAGGGGGAGTTTGGACAGAAGAAATGTCTGTTTTAGCACAAAAAGGCAGAAAATAAAGAGGTTAGATGAGATATAATAAAATATGGGAGGAGTAAAAGGTTGACAAGAGATTACTTGGAAACAATGTAAAGAAAGAAATTAATCCTAAATTTAAATAAGGGAAAGCTTATTTTTTTCCTTCCTTACTTATAATATAGGAATTAGATGGCCCACAGGGATTTACAGAACACATGCTGTATGTGCTTGGCAAAGGGGAAAGAAACAACTGGCTGCAGGAGGCATCCAGGAATGAGACATAAGGATTATTCACATCGTATTCTAACCATCTGCACCTTTTACTTCAACAGACACCACGACAAGGCCACTGTCAGCACAACAATTGGGATTCTTCCCTGGCACAGACAGACCGCACTCCACAGAGCAAGCAGACATTTTTAGAGAAGTCTGGAAGGAGGCTGCTAAAACCAAAGGAAGCTTTTTTAGTACCTCTTACCTTTTAGAATACCACCTGTGTATTTATACCACCCCTTCTCATTTTCCTGGGAGAAAGTTCCCTGCACAGAAACATGGGGAGGCTTCCTTGCCCATATTATGAGCTTTTCCACTTAAAGGAGCATCTGGTCTTATGTGTGTGTTTTAATTAAATGCAATCATTTGTAGCTCAGGAAAATATATACAAAAGGCCACACTGAATCAACATAACTGCGGCCAGTGACATCTATATTCCATAGTTAAACAATAAATACTCCACAATTGTATAGTTCTAAGATTAAAAAGGGGGGGAAGCAGTTTCAATGAATTATGATCTGTGGTTCCTGCTGCTATTTACAAAAAAAAATCCTTTGATCTTTGCTATAAAGAACAAACAATACTTGTGCTGCAGTGCAAAGAAAGCCTGGATTTCTACTGAGTTGAGGCTGTATTCATTTATTAAGGAAGGAAAAAGGTGACTGCACAGAAACTAGTGCCATGAATCATTCCAATAATTCAGAACTATGCCACACAGCTGCACATATCTCTTAGAACCATATGCAAAACATTACTGTACACAAGAAGGCAGATTAGCTCAAATAATGGTCTAGCCTAGCAAGACAGACCTCTTTTTGTTGACTTGAATAAGCTCATACAACTTCAAATATGCAAATCTGAGCCCAGCTTAATTGTACTTGATTGTAGGAGATGCTGTGTATGACAAGAGATAGAGTTGCTTCTAGTCAGGAAAAAAGTGCCAGTTACATATAAATCACAATACTAATCAAATAAATGTAATCCAAATATCCCATTGAGAAAATTCCAAATGAGTATGCTCCCTTAGGTTAGTGTTTCAGTTTCCACCTGCTTTTAAATGTTTCCTTCTGGTTATGCTACCTTCTTCTGAACTGCCTGACCCACTGCCCAACCTTAGCCTTGCACAACTTTCATTTCCTTTGATTACTACAAAAAGAAAAGAAAAAAAGCTACAAAACATTCTGAAGTTGACTGTATATGTGGCACTTTGGTACTTCATAGTTAAGTAGCAAGATAAGAATTAGAGAATCCTCCTTGTTCCCCTGACCAGGATGAAGCTTATTTAACACCAGTTCAATAAATATGAACTCTACTGGCTTTGATGGACTTTCCCATACTCTCCATCCAAGATTCTCCTCCTGTAGAAATGCAGGGAAATTGTGGGACTACTGCACGTGTCCTCTACAGTGATCTTCAACTCCACAGTGGCATTTAGCTGAGGTATTCAGACAACTGTGACCCCACTCAGAACTATTGCTTTGACCTATTGCATATCTGACACTTGATAGATGACTTCAGTGAACTTCCTCTTCCATAATGCTGCATTTGTGAAAACAGTGTGTTCGAATACTCTCAGCGTGAGGTTTATGAAAGGCCAGTAAACTACCTTGGGCTTTTCCAAGGCAGCAGACATCTGACTGCTCATTAAAAACATACAACAGTTAAACTTGGACAAGAAGGTGCAGAAGAGGAAATGCATGAACTTTCATGAAGTTTTATCTAAAAAGACAAAACCCCCAAGCATTATCTGTAAAGGCTATCTCATTCAAGAGTCCTTCCAGTTAAAACAAGATTTCACATCATATTAATTCTAATGCAAACTTTCTCTCATTCTGACAGAGAAATAAAATCAATAATTTACTATGCATCCACAAAAAGACTTTATATTTAATTTGACCTTGCAAATATAAAATCAAAACATTTTAACCTTGTGTACTACAGTTAACTGGAAGTGAATTTTACTTCAGAAGATGCAAATTAAAATGGATTAACTGCCTCATTAAGCAATAATAAATAAAAGAAATCAAACCAAACCACAAAATAAAATTAGTACTGAGATTCATCTACAAAACCAAATGTACAAACAAAGTTGAAGGCTGTGAAAAAATACTGTAAACACTTGGAAATCATTGGTATGGCTTTATGTCAATGAAATACAAGCAGGAAGCTCCCCTTTAACTTAAGAGCAGCATGTCAGGGCAGTGTTAACTGTTCTCTTTTGCTTTGAGAGGTTTGGTGAACGCAAACATGGAGATGATCAGCAACAACTGAAATATGATCGTAAAAACCAGGTAGACGATGATTCAAACCTTCTTGGGATTTAGGATTAGGCAGAAGCAGCCAACTAATTACACATTCTGTTTGTTTTAGCTGAAGGAACAATGAAGGTTTTACAGTTGCTACATTCATCACACATTTTTTAGTGTTATATGGCAAACAATATTTATGTCTTTCCTCCAAGTGAAGCAGACAGTGAGTCTGGCAGGACTGTTTTTTCTTTCCTTAAGCATTTGTTTCTTCACATGCTGTTTTTCTCATATGTAAGTCTCTTGAGGTATATCTGAAGGCACATTCACCTTGGTATTCACAGTGTTTATATGAGGCACATCATTTACAAGGGCATTTTCCCATTCCCATCACTTTTTGAGGAGAGGGGCCATTGACTACAATGGTTTTGTGTTCTTTTTTTTCCTTTTTTTTCAATAAATGTTTAACTGACTGCATTTGCAACATTGCTCCTTTCATCATTAGAACTTTTTTCTAGGTTTCCTGTACCTGGGATATTTCACTGAGAGCAGAGAGAGCATACAACATACACAGGCACAAGTTCTATTTTGCAGAATGCTTTAAAGGAAAAACAGTAAAAGAAAGCAAGACCCTTTTGTATTTTTTAGAACAGGAGATCCAAGTGTATTCAAGGAGCAATTTTTTCTCCTTTCTGGACCCCAGAGGGAAACTTTTCCATGGTTAGGATGCACGCAGCATGCTGTGAGAAAACTCAATCCGAGCTCTGCCCCACGCTGCGTGAACATGGGGTTCTCATCAGCTGAAAGGACAGAAGATTTACTCATTATCTCTACCCTTTTTTTTATTCTATCTTACACAAGTGGCTATTTTTCTCAGATAATCACTGTTGGGCCTTTATATGGATATCCAGAAAGAGCCCTGCACCTTCTCCAGCTCTCTCACCCTCCCTGCTCCACTGGGAACAGCACCTATTGTAGTTACACAACTGAACACACAGACCAAGAAAATCACAGCTGAGAAGACACTTTCTTATCCTTCAAAACAATCTGCTCCCCCACTATATCATGTATGAAATTCTTCTAATATTTTTATATTTTTAGGAACAATAAAGGACTTCTTTCACCTGTGTAAGAAAAACAATTATACCAAACAGACATTTTAAAGATGAAAATGTATTCACAAAATTTCCAGAAAAAAATTCTAAGTAACTGATAAAAGTAATGAAGAGAATGATGCCCCCATCTTGCATATTTGTGCCACGACAAAAGCTTTCTTTGCTTCCATAAAGGGTATCTAATTCTAGAAGATAGTTTGTGCTCAGTTCTTAAGATACAGTTTGCTGTTATTTGGTACATGAACCGAAGAAGCCATTGGGATTCATGGCTTCACACACTGCTTTCATTATGCGTGCTCACTGCATATGGTTACAGTGTGGATATCACTTCCTGAAAACAGAGTGTTTGAAAATAATTTAGTCTTTTACATGAGGTCACCTATTCTCAAGGCACAATGTAATTTTTAATTAATGCAGGAGATCCTGTATCTCTGACAGAAAGACTTCACAAAAATGCTTACATTAAAAAATGAAGCAGGTGCTCCAAGTTTCTGCAGAGACACGTGCAGATCTTTGGTTACAATTTTTAAGTGCCTATTCATTAGACCCCTCATAAGACAAAGCCGTGCACAGAGCCAGCTGGCTTTCAGGTACTTTTGCTGCTGTCCAATGTATTTAACTGTGGAAGTGGTGCAGCATAATAATTCAGGGGCTGAGACCATTAGTGCAGTTACACCTTAACAAAACTGAAGATGATGAAAATGTTGGAAAGTGGAAAAAGCAGCAGTAAGACAGTCACATAAATACTACTTCACTGGGAATTCTGGCAAAAAAACTCCACCCTAAATTAATTTTGTTTATATGAAAGAAAGCAGGAAGGTTGCATTTGAAAAATTATCCCGTAATTTCAAATCTGACCATGCTGAAATTAAAATTTAAAAAAACCCTAAAGACACTGCTCACAACACACCACCAGCAGAGTTTAAAATACAAAACCAAAGAGAAGTTCAGCTTAATACCTTCTCCCCCTCCCCAATCATTATAAAGTCTTCAGTTGTAGACATGTAAGTTAAAATTAATTAATTGGTTATGGATACAAATTACTGTGATTGTTAAAAAGAGGTGTTGTTATATATCATGTTTGTATACAGACTTGTATTTATGGCATAGCCACACACAGCAATAAATCTGTAATATTTATATACACACGCTTAGGTGTAAGCCCAAATTTACACCCCCAGAGACAAGGGATATCACTACTAACAGGGCCTCACTTGGAATTCATCCAGCTTTTGAACCGTAGATTAAATACTATTTTTATTTTCTAGGAAAAATAAGGTAAAATTTATCATATTCAGGCAAGAACAGAATGCCAGGGTTCACAAGACAGATGGTGCCTGAGTACTACAGCAGTTGTCAGTTTGTTGTTCACTGCTGAGAAATACAGCAGAACAATAACTTTGGACTGGTATTTGACTTAGACACACAAATACATGTCAGCCAAGTCTTCTCCATACACTCATACATCTTCACATGCCTGTTATTTTTCCTTTGGGATGCAAATTCCTTTTTCCCCCCACAAATACGCTGCTAGCAATTTTTGAATCTGGCCAATTTATAGGCTTTAGCTTAGAAGTCAAAAGCTATTTTACTTTCCAGAAGAAAACAGGCTCATACCTCCTTTCCAGTATTTCAGTGGACCTGGGATTTTGAAAGATTATGGAAGAGGAGACTGTTCCTCAAAAATTACATCTGCCACCACAATACACGCACAGAGACATCCACTGGCAATTAACTTTCTCTTCTCATTGGCTCTATGTTTTTCTTTTTGTGGAATTATGTTCTCAGAATCAGGTAAACTGTAGTAAAGGAAAAAAATAAACCAAGGCCCAGGAGAGCTCTTTCTAAAGATAATTTGCAGAGCATTCTTCACACAAATGATGTATATGTATGTGATACAGCGGCATATTATCTACCACTAAAGACAAAACAGCTTTCTTGGAAATTACATTATCCTATTTCCAATCTGAATAACTGCATTACCTTGATTTAGATTTGAGGCATTACAGAAGTTTTACAGTAAGTAGTTTCACTTTCCCTAATTCCACAAAATGTTTTGATGTACAGACCCCATTTCTTACCAGACACACCGAGCTGGCACAATGTGCACAGCTGCCAACCATTTCTCCTATGCTGCATACCCTCGGAATCCAATCGATACTTCCAATGGGAATCCAATTGAGAGCTTAAAACTTAAAACTACACACATCACAAGAAAAGAAGTACTCAAAGATAGTATTTATAGAGGAGTTAGTTTAAAAGCACCAAAAATCTGTATATGGTTTCAAGGAAGCAAGAATCCTTTGAAATAATTTAACAAAATCCTCACATGCATACTTCCCAGTTTATTACACCAAATTCATTCAAACGCTGCAGGTTTTTAAATACGAACATGCAGAAATTTAAAAAATAGGTACCAATAATACCTGTTTTAAAAACCCAAACATCCTACAATAAATTGACATTTTCTTTTGATACGAAATTGTTAATAATCAGAGCAACAGCAAAACCAGAAACCAGTATATTAAATATCCCTGGAAAGGAATTAATTAAAGGTCATACCATTTGCTGTTTTGTTATTGGAAATCTTCATAAAGAATGGAATATGCATACAGAAGCAGGTACAACTTAAATTTTAGAGTATTTATTTATTCCTTACATTTCTTTCAGCATAGGGAGTGACAATAAAACAAAAATGAACATTAAAAAATCCAACCCAAAAATCCAACCCAAAATTTAGATTCCTCCATTCTCCCTATTGAAACAGAAACAAAAAACACAGTGGCCATAAGAGAACATGCAGCATCACTACAGCAACACAGGACATATTTCTACAGAATTAATTGACTGCACTGACTTCAGGAAGCGAAGTCATTATCCTGCATGGACTAAGATAAGATTGACTGGAGTTGTTCAGCTGAAAAGCATAGGCAGAGCTTGCATTTCAGAGGATATGGTAATACAATGTTTCTTCACATTAAGTTGCTTACCGATAGCTGAAAACATCAGTAATCTGCACGACAAATTCTTGTGGGCTATTTTCCTATTGAGGGCTATGTTTCCTAAGATGGCAAATACAAATTTGGAAAGAGAGGAAAGGAGATATACCATATAAATGTTTCACTTTTTAGGGATTTCTATCACCCATCCTGCAGGTTCTGAACTCACCCTTTGACACTACATCCCAGTGTCTGAATGACAGTATCAGTAATTTTTCCATTCTCTAGAAGACACTAGCATATATATTTTATCTTCTCTCCATGTTTTGAAGTGTAACACAGAACATCTTGTTCTGTAACAGACTATGTTGCTCATATCTCACAAAGCTCAGAGGATCCTTTGCAGAATCCTACTATGAACAACTGTCCTTTTTACCATAGATCTTTGCTATCAGCCATGTGTTGGGTGGCTCCAGCTTCCACAGGCCTCTGCAGCGATCCTGCGATTCCAAGTTGGAAGCTGAGTAACAAGAACACAAGGGAGCAGTATGCATATTGAAGGCTTCTTCTGAGCTTGCAGATCCAGGCTTTTATGAATGGTTTAGGAGAAGATACTCATTATGCCTGTTAGCAAGACTTTAACTTTTAGGCTTCCATAACATCTCTGAGGTAAACTTTAATTACAAAGATTCAGGCAAAATAAGGTGGGAGTTCTGTATCTGTGAGGCCACGGCAAAATCACTCAAGATCAGTTGTTGATTTATGAGAGAACTGTAATTCAATATTGATCGAAGTTTGATCAGTAGCGTGGCCATGAAGGTTTTTTTTAAATCCTCCTTGTCATGCGAATGAAGATGGTGCTTTTGTTATAATGATTAAGTAGCTTTTGTTTATCCTAATTTTCAGCATCAATACTTAATTTAACACAGATTACTGGTGAATTATGATTCTCTCAACCCCATATGTCTATTCTAAAAAGCTGTGAGACTGTAAACAGACAAGCCTTGTTTTTAAAATAAATGTACAAGAAAACATGAACACATTAGAGGGAGACAGAAAAAATAGAGTTCTGCAGAAAACTGTGGAAATGAGCAAACGTGAGATAGGGTACTCTCAGCATCTGCACAGTGCTAGACTTTAAGAAGCTTTATATCTTTATTAAATACAGTGATTGAATTTTCTAAAATCTTCCTCAAAAACTGTGTCTTGTTGCAGTATATCAAACAACATTCCAATGCCATTACTTTGAACCTTAAAAAGAGCTTTAAATTAAAATAATTCATGCCAGGTACCTGGAAAGAAACCTCATCTACTCTACAGAGAGCCATCATTAAGCCTGGTAGAAATAAAATTAGAACAGGAATTTTTGCTTTAGTTGATGGGGTTATGGAAGAATGTTGCTCCACCTTCCTGCTAAGTTATACACGGAATTCTTCTGTACCTCATTCTCTTAGGGTACTATTTTCACAAGCAAAGCAGAGGGAAAACACATATATATTTAAAAAAAAAGCACCTGCAAGCTCTGATAATGAGACTATATGAGGAAAAGTGAGAGAAAATGGTGACAAAAAAATAGAAACAAAACAAGAAAAAAACCCCTCATTTTTACAGCAGTCAATGAAAAACTGGTGGTTGTGATACTCTGACACTATTTTACTGGTGAGGAACACCTCAGAAAGCACACCCCAGTGTGACCACCAAATGTTGGACTTGGGGAGATAGCAACTGTGCTCACTTGATTTCTTATTAAGAGTATAAAGCACTGCTGTCTGTCCACCATTTCATGGAGTGTTAGACCCCTAGGGGGAAGGGAATTCAGTGCAGCTTATCATTCTGTGGTCTTTGAAACTTTAAGTGGTGAAGATTAAGTACCTTCCGAAACCTAACAAGTAGCTCATTGCTTTGGAGTCAGAGTACATCATAGGTCAATTTTCTTCTTAAGTTAAATTGTAAACTATGACAGAATGAAAGCAACCTAATGAGAAGTATAGATAATTGCTTACTTGTAAATTAGAAAACCAAATAAAATCTGAAACACTGAACCACTGCCTGTTGGCTGTTTAATTCCATACTGGGAGATTTAATTTTGCTAACCCAACAATACAATACCTTAAATACACTTTTGTCAAACTCTCTCAGAAGCTTTCAAATATGGCCAATTACTGACTTTGTCTGTTGCATCTATAATTCAGACTACTAATTTTTTACCAAGATGTGAATTAAATATGACAATTTAACAATGTTCTATACATACAGAATTTAAAACCTGATGGCATTCTGTTTCAGAGCATGGTGTTGATAATGCCAAGGTTGTGGCCCCACATGGGCCATTCACTTAAGCACTGGACTCCCTGGTCCCTGTCAGTCCCTTCCAACTCAGAACATTCTCAATTCTGTGATCTCATGCTATGTTTACAAAAGAACAAGGAACTTCAGGATATCATCAAAGCAGCAGAAAGGCATTTTAAGATTTACTTGAAACACCTGAGATGCAATTCAAATGCTTTAGACGAAGTCCATTGTTCCTAGCAAAAAACAGCCAGGAAAAAAACCCCACATAAGGCAGTGACTATAAACAGCTGACAGAAAGCAAAATAAAATAAAGTTAAAACCAGGAGTAAAGCGGAAATATGGGTATTCATAAATAGAGATTTATTTAGAGGCCTATGTAACTCTACACAAACTGTATGAGAGGCTTGTTGCTCTCTTTTGTATGCCTGGAATTTACAGGACTTAAATACACAAACACGTAACATCATGCACTTTTCAGCATAGATCATTAAAAAATCCTGTCTAAATTTTCATAGTTCAGAATATGATTAATGCAGCCTATCAGAAGCCAGATGGTGCAAAACCAGAGCCATCAATCAAAATGAAAAGACCACTGAGTGCTATCCGGAGCGATGTGCTCTCAAATGGAATTTCTGGTCACAGATCCTAATGCACGATGTGCAGGGGAAGCCATAAACATCGTGGCACTGCCCCTGAGGTACAGCCAGAAACACAGCAGGCTTTGTTAGGCACAAAACCTGCAGAATTAGTACTTGCTGCTGTAGGTTCTGACTAGAAAAGTTTCTGCAAGCCAAATATATGTACTTTAAATAAAAAATTTAAAGCAGTGTCTTTAATGAGTTTAATAATGTTTGCACTGATGACAGTATCTGTCAAACCGTGCACTTGCCATTTGATTTAATATGGGATCATGCCATACATAAACAAAGCAGCTGCCACTGTCTGTCTGACGCGTGAATTGGTATTTAATATCTGTTCCCACACCGGACTTACAAATGGTTCATCTTTTCAGCTTTATATTACACATTTTCTGCAAATGTTATATGGAAAACAAGGTTGGGGTTTGCAATGTAAAACAGTGATGGCTTACATCTTGCAAGGTTTTGTACCAAGCAGGCCTATTATTAAAAAAATTATCTTGCAAAAATAAAAGGCATAAAGAAGCATAATTCACCATCCACATGCTTCATAAATGATGCTAGCAATATTAAAGGAGATGCAAAAATGAGCAGCAGTGATAACATATAGGTGTTTTTCCCTAGACCTAGCATGACAGCACGAAATAAAGCATTTTTTAGCATGACTGCTTGTATTTGCAACCTGAAGTGTTTTATCGCAACACTTCTCTTACACGTGCTACATGTATCAAATTTCACAGAAATTTATTTTGTAAAAAAAATAAATCTCATGCTGTGTTTTAAAGACCTGCATAAACTACTTGCATATCCATCTCTTTTTCTATAAGGCTATGTGACTAGGTATGACTGCCATGACCGCATGAGATGCAGGTGAAAGAAAAATGAAACATCACCTAGAGCAGCATTTTTATAAACTAAAATGCCATCTTTAAAGATCAACTTCTTACTTGCTTTCAGTGATATTACAAAATGCCACATTTATCACAAAGAAATCGTAATGCTTTTGTGCCTTCAAGGAGTCACCCCCCTCCCCCCCATTTTTTATTCTGATAACCATGAGATACCAAACCTTAAATCCACTATTAGCCCCATAACCATCTTATACTTCACATAATGCAAATCAAAGGGAGATAGTCTCTAGAATCACAGGAAGAATCTGTAGTTTCTTGGAAAGATGGTTTTTCGGATGTTGGAATCTCATCAAAATTTTACATGATAAGTAAAATCCAAAGAAAATGGCTGCCATACAAGCCTTTCACACTGGAGTCTTTCCCTCAAAAAATGCAAGGAAGCATGTATAGTTTATCAATCTCTGGATGGGTACAGTTTTTTGGATGAAAACTGTTCATAAAATACCAGAACACAGAGAAAAAATAAAATGAAGAGCACACCATATTAAAGGAATGAAAAAGGCTTTGTTAAGGTGCACTTAAAATAATAGCCAGCTTTGTACCTCTCCTCCTCCTGACAGCACCACTCTATCCTTCTCATACATTAAAGCTCAAGTACAGCTGAAATCAAATCATGTGTTTTAGATGCTTTCTTGTGCCCCAAACTGCAACCTAAACCTCCATGGCATGTCCACACTGCAGGCTGAACTCAGCCTACTGACCCTGAGTCTCCATCCTTGATCAAGGTTGTAAAGTCTTTCAAGCCTACTGTAATTTATATGGGAAGAGTATATTTTAGTATCTGGAATATGTAACTTAATGTTGCTAATTTGGCTGTTAGCATGAATATAATGTCATCAGAACACTGACATCCTTCAGCACACATCCCACAATTCTCAAAAAAGATAAGCAATTGATAGAAGCTACAGGATGTTTTACTTGTTACATCTGAATAGAAACACACTGTCCCCTAAGATCATGAGAGTTTCCCTCAGACATAGGCACGCTGAGTGTAAACACTGAGAGCATGTTTGAGAGAACCCTAAATTTCACACACAGCAAAGATAAGACAATCATCAAGATTATTCATGCAAAATCCATGTGGTTTGCTGTCAGATTCTGAGACTCCTCCTCCAGCTGCTCTTCCAAGCAGAGCACTTCAGCTCACACTGAGAGTGGCCAAACTGCACTGCACGGAGAGACAGCAGGAGAATTTGCTTCCTGTGTAGCAATCTAAAGCCCAAATTGTACCTGTTGTCTTACATGGCCACTTTACTGGGACTTGTCTTTTCAACTGCATGATAACTAACCTCTCTTCATGCTTTTAAATGGGATATAGTACAAAGAGTAAGTAATAGCAAAAACGAATGGAGTATTTCTAATTCCAAGAGTTTAAAATGACAGCAGAAGATGGAATAGTAGCCAATGCTGACTTATTACAAATTGGGAAAAATGTGATCCCATCCTTTTGTGACTTACTTGAAATATGCCAGATTGTTTCTGGATAATACCTGGAATCAATCTCAAATCAAAGGTTTTGTTGATTATGGGGTTTTGTGTGTATGTATGTGCATATATGCAAGGTTGTGCAGAAGAATATATGTTATTATCAGACACAAACTCAGCAAATCCTCCTTCACAGCTTTATGTCAAAGGGTCATAAAAACACGATTTTTAACTGACATTAGGGAGAAGAAAAATAAATGGAATATCCTCACTCCATGCAAGAAAGCAAAAATCTTACCCAAGATTTTCGGGTACCAGAAAATTACTCAAAATCTTCCAGTAATAAAAGTACTGATGCCTACTTTAAGGACATAAAGACAGTTATGACATCTATTAGTGAAGATCCCCAAACATGGGTCTCTTGATTAAGTGCTTAGTAAAAGCAAGCACGTTCAAGAGCTTCGTCATAAGAATCCATCAATAGCAAAGTTTAAATTGTGAAGAACTTTACCAACACCTCTGAGGATGGGTTTCCACAACACTGTGCTCATGCACTGCTGCCTTCCCCTTCCACAGCCACTTTAATGCCATGACAAAGTACAGCCTGGAATTAAGGGGCTCCATAAAGAGGAAAAAAAAAAAAGAAAAACAGAAGGACATGTGAATAAAATAGAGAGAGAATAAAATATTAATACTTGAAGAAGATATTAACAAAAGGAAGAAACAGAAAAAAGAAGGTAGAGTACATACAGCACAACAATCCCCTCTTTTTCATTTTTTTTTAAGGGGAGAAATGGTAATAGAATAAAGAGAGAGGGAGTGGGGTGGAAATAGGATAAGGTGAGATAGGAAATCCAATCCATTACAAACTGCACAGCCACAGAGAGATATAAGTCAAATGAGGTGTTAAGGAATAGAGAAGGAAAGATACCAGAACTTGAAATATCCATAGAACTGCTAGTTAAACACTCCATCACACTGCTAACACAAGACTGAAGGGAGCTTAAAAAAAAACTGTAACAGGGCTTGGCCTGAAAAAGAAAAGTATTTTAGGTTTTTTTTTTTCCAGATTAGTTGCTGGAAAACTTTGGCATCACAGATCATTTTGAAAAGACAGAAAAAATAGCTGTCTAGCCTAAAACAGGAAAAGTCTCCCTTCTGGTTGATAATAGAGGTAACAATCCCAAACAATTCAATTAGCATCAGACAGGGTTAGACACTTTAAATACCCAACTACAGCAAAAGTTACTAGCATTAAATATGGTTTTAACCAAAATATAAATCATACATACCTGTCTGTCTATATTCTAGGTTTTGTGTAAAATAAAGCCAACCAACAAACCATTACCTTTAGAGCAATAAATTCAGGAATTGGTCCTTTGGTTTTTTTCATTTTCTGGATGGAATATACTCTTCAAATAAGATTGAAATTCTTTTATCATAATATTTCAGCTACAGAGACAGAACAAACATGTATTTTCCTGTAGCATATTCAGTGGAGAAGTAACCCCATTTGTTGCATTGCTTGCCTTGTTTCTTTGCCTATTCTCTACAAACCATGAAACAAGTCCTGATATTTGAACAGCCCTTTCTAAACTGTCTATAAATCAGCTTGCTCTGTGTTGCAGATGGCACAAACTTCCATGTAGCTTAGAATTAAGCAGTTAAGAAGAAACAGAAGCTTTTGAGGCAATTAGATTTTCTTCACTATTGTCAAGTAATGTTCAAGTGTGCCATTAGCACGAGGTCACTGCACTGCTCTTCCAAATAGAAATTGCTTTTCTTTTCCAGTAGTCTTCTTTGAAGCTTCACATCATCTCAAAAGCAGAAAACAGCTTTATGTAACCTCCTCCAAAAAGTAGTTCTGAACATGAGGGAAGGGAACAGAGAAGAATGGAGGTAGGGTACAATAAGAGTATTTCCATAAAAAGCGGTCATATCTTACATCTGAGATATTAAATTAAACCCAAAATCTATTTCAAGGCAAGAGATAGCAAAAGGCTCTGTCCCTTTTCAGCAATAACCTAAAAAACCTTTTCATCTTACAGAACAACAATTCAGAGCACCTCCTTTAGAAAATTCAGATCATGGCTTATATCACAGGCATTGCAACCTCACAGTTGCCTTACAATTTAGTACAATGCTGTTCCTGGAATAAATGGAAAGCAGGTTAAAAGGATTTTAGTTATTTTCCAGAATCATATACCCAAGTAATTACCAAAAAAATTTGAAGGCTGACACAGTAGCTCAAAACTTCTTTCTTTTTTTCTGGCTTAAAAGTAAAACCTACACATTCACAGTACTTCCACTACACATCCTGTAAAACACAGTTAATAACTGAGAAACATTACTGTCCTTAGGAAAAACAATAAGAATTGCTTGTGGTTTTCAGCAGTTCTGTAATTTCCCATTTCCAGACACCAGAAAGCATCCAAACCTGGTTTACTTAAACATGCTAGCTGCCATGCCTCACAAATAAAACAAACCACTTCCTAATGCCAGTAGCTATTAAAGATGACAGCAGCAAACACAGAAGATGTCAAAGTCTGAGGGGTCTGGAACTGTGAACATAGAAAGATGTAAATCTCACCTGCCAGATATGTTTAATGCTGCAACATTTTAGTCTTTCACCAGCTTCTTTTAAAAAATTACTCTCATAGCAACGCTTCCAACTCTACAAGTGCCCAACATTTCAATTTACATGTCCTCTTATGAAACCACATTGTACCACAGTGCAGACACATCTTCAAAAACAAAGCTTTTAGGACCTAATTAACAAGAGTAGTATGGTGATGTCTGCCATTAGTGTTAGCCAGCATCAGGCATTTTAGTTAGTGGTTTCTTTCAACAGACATCAGAATTTCTTTTGTTCAGATTGGCCTATTTGTGAAGGAGTTCCTGTACATGGGAGAAAAAAGAAAGGAAGCAGCTCATTGGTAAGAAAACTGGTCCCAGCTTAAGTGCTTAACTTCCCATCTCCCCTGTTTCTGCTCTTGAACTAAAGAATCCTCACCATGGTGAAGACAGTTTTGCTGGTTCTCAGTGCCACCACCACAGCCTCCATCCCCCCCGCCACACTGTGGTCCCCAGAGGCCACCAGCTACAGCACAGAAGTGGAAGGAATGCAGGACTTGACACGGTTTATTTATCAGAAGCCAACTGACTCCAACGCCTCACCCTTCACCTGGCACTTTACTCTTACTTTTGAATATTTTGTTTCACACAGGTGCCCACGATGATTTCTAGACAATGCCACAGCCTTGGGCATTGCTATGATTAACGTTGTGTTACTGTCAATGAAAACCACTTAGAACATACAGATATGCCTCCACAGGCAGTGCCAAAAGAGATCCCACCTGTTTGATAGTGGTTCCTGTTTGTTTCATTGTGAAAAGAGTTCACCTCCTCATTACACCCGCTTTCAATGTGTGGTGATTTAATTTTTGAAAAATTTCTGACAAAAATTATCAACTACTCAGGACAGCTACAAAACTCAGTAGACGGAAACTGATACTAGATTACTTATTTTCCATTAAAAAAAGGGTCTGGGCACTATTGAACTAATTGGTTGAAAACGTGTGAGGTCTGTAAGTGGCAGCAGCCATCAGTACCTTAAGGACCGCTGTACACAATCTTGTTATTAATGCTTCTTGAGTCAGTTATGCATATATCTATATCTTATATATCTTTTATCAAAGACAAAAGAAGACAGAATCCAAGTTTGCTTACAAGGCTAAGAGCTACGAAAAACCACACAAAAATCACACAAACTCCACTTTTTGCCACTTAATTGTGTATCTTAACACAATGGTCCATATAACTTGCCAAACAAATGGGCATTGTCTAGGGGGTTTTGCTCCTTTGAGTTTTTTAACATTTCCAGAACACATTAATAAAGAACATTTAAAAGCATAAGGCTTAAAGATTTTACAATTATTTTAGTAGAATTCCATCAATTAGAGCACATTCTGAAATAGCAACAATTTTTTTTAATCCTGAGCACCTTCAGTTTGGGAGAAAATGTCTCAAAAATCTCTTTTCAAATCACATGAATGTTGACTTTATTTCTTACTTGGTTGGATACAGTATATGCTGAAATAAGTCACTAATGCTGTAAGACATGACCTTATTTTTTCATAGATCATGCCCTATCTAGAGCAAGAGATTCAGGTTGCAAGAGGCAGAAACAGAGAGAGAGCTGAGTCTGAAGCACAGCTCTCAGGGGATTTCTCACTGTAACAGCCCCATGCTGCCAGAGGCATGTATGGACATGCCCTAAGGTCTCCCTGGCTATCCTCCCAAGAAGGCAAAGCAGCAAAATGAGTAGTGGTTCTGCTACACCGTGTTTAGGATATGTAAAAACGTTCTTTTAGAGAGCATAAATTGAGGATTATAGTTTTAAACAACCACTCCAGGGCTAGACTGAATACTTAAACTCATCTGACAAAAAGAAGAAAAGGAACTAGGTCTCTATGCGACTGAATTTGGACATTTGGTGCATACTGGATCCCAAAACTCCTATTTAAGCTTCCCAAACCTGTTGTTCTGACCAGGTTAACCTACTATACTGACTACTTCAACAGCTTTAAAAAACTGTTGAAATTTAAAAAAAAAATTTAAAGAGCAAACATCATTTGGGAAAGAGACCAAACTCCATCATTTTTGAGCTAAATATCCACTGCAGACAGAATAAAATTCTTGCTGTATGCACAGTGAAACCTCACAGCATATCCAGCAGAAATTACTTGTGTGCAAACATAATCTTTTGTTAAATGAGCTAGTAGAAAACTGGCCAGAATATAGCTAAGGGTAAAAAAAGAGTGCTCCTCAATTATCTTCTTTTATATTTTAAAACACTAAAGCTGTTGTTGGTACAGCTTTATGAGGATGTAAATTTTATCATCTTTTTCTGATGGTCCCAGAAGAAGTTAAACTGTACATAAAATTGGAAGAGCTATTCTATTGCTAACTAGAGAAAAGTTACTTAACAATCAGAACTTGACTGTCAAGAAAACCAGACTATATATAATCCTACTCTACATAAACACAGGGAAAAGCATGTATTTCAGAACAAGGAATGGCTTCATCTACAAATAAGAGTTCTATGTATTTTTGCAGCACATGCAAAATATGAACATGAAATAAGTTTGAACAAATCACACACCTGGAAAAAGATATAGCTCAGCATTTCCTAAATAATTCTTTAGTTTTGAAAAGAAAGATATTTCTTTTAACAACAACAACAAAAGAAAAATCTGAAAAAAAAAAGGAGCTCTCTGTATGTGTCTGATATCAAGAATTCAATATATTTGCCAAGCATTCAAGACTGGTGCTAAAATGAGCTTTGTCAGTGGCACAGTATCTGAGAGACCCACAGGTTCTGTAGTCAGAGGCTCTGAGAAGGACTAATAGTGACGCTGGGTTAAAGAGAGCAGGGTAAAATCCCCCTGCACAGGTTAAGTATACAACCAAAGGGCAATTTTTGAGATTTACTGTTCAATTGCTTCATC
This sequence comes from Climacteris rufus, assembly GCA_013398175.1. Lineage (NCBI taxonomy): Eukaryota > Metazoa > Chordata > Aves > Passeriformes > Climacteridae > Climacteris > Climacteris rufus. The sequence goes on from VZRZ01008690.1 coordinate 1,060,178, forward strand.
TGAACAATGAGAAGGGCAACTAGATGGTAACGTACACTTGCTTAGGCACTCAAGAATACAGGAACTTAACTAATTTTTCCCTGATATCAGCAGAGGCAGAATATCTCCCACTTTTCCATCTCTTCTGCAGGTAATAATTTTAAAGCTCTGCCTCCTCTGTAGCTGAATTAAGGCCTAACTGGATAAAAGGTAAGACTCGACACCTGCAAGTGGAAAGAAGAGTAAATCCTTGTTTCCACCTCTATAAAAGTGCTGGCTTTTCACCTGGGAATGAAGATCCATATACATTTAAATGTCTTTCAGAATGCAGTAACTTACACTAGATAGGCAAATATATACTGAGGTAATTTTTTTCAGGAACAGCTACTATTTCTAAGAGCTACTGGTCTCCCGACCATGCATAAACAGTAGTAAGGTTAGTAAGGTTGGTAGAGTTACTTAATCAAAACATCACTTTCTGGTTTAGTGAGTGAAACACAAGCATAGAAAAATGAACACTTTCTGATTTTCTGATTGATTTTTCTCTTTTCTCTGAGATATCCCATCAAAAAAGGGTCAAGTACTATCAAATCTTTGTAGCAAGTCCTGTTTCAGCCACTGTTGCTCATGAGATTTTTACATCTGTTTCTACTACTACTACTAAACACCAATTTATCCTTAAGTTTATCTATTTTAGAAAGCTTCTCAGAGAAAAAAGTCTTTTAATCAACAAAGTAATAATCCTGGAAGCCACTAACTCCAATCACTCATGCCATGATCCTTCATCACCAACACATTCACAAAACCATAATGAAATCTCCTTTTTACACTTCCTGAAAACAATCCACAAAATGGCAAACATGAGCCCCTGCCCTCAAATCCTTTGGCCATGTAAATCAAACAAAACAGAACTAGAGCAAGGCTAATAAAGGCCTCCACTTGAAACAACTGTACTTCCAACTAATGTTGATTACTGTTAGACTGCAGCAATTGTGAAATTGGCAGCTGAAGTGGAAATTAAAAGCCCAGAGAAAGAAATCTGCAATGAGTTTGTTGCAGCCACTACAAATAGGAAGTGGTTAGAAGAAGGAAAACCTTTTTCTAAATGGAAAATAAGGAAAGACCATAACTTTAATAAACACTTTCACTTGTCCTTTTTCCCTCTTTTTTACTCTTCCATATATATGCAGAAGCATATATATGGAAGCAGCAAAAGAGTGGAGCTACAAAAATCACTCACCAAACAATTGTGCTACTTTTAATAATATATTAAAGGTCCTAAAACAAAGATCAAAAGGGAATGTATCTCAGCATTTACATTCAATTCCACATTGCCTGATGACTAATTTGTAAAGAGTGCAGAAGTCTTCACAACTGCAGCCAAAATCATTTCAGTATACTTTGATATAATGCCACAAAGGATATGAGCAGGAAGACAGCAGGAGTTAGAAATGGCCAAGTTCCATTAAAAGTGCTAATAAAAGAATAATGGAATTTCCTTGTACTATGAATAAAAAGTCTTGTGTACAGCAGAATAAAAACACAGAGAAGAATATCAAGGCTTCTAGTTCATCAGTTGCATCTCCTTATTAGATCTTAATTGACTTACTATTACTTTTACCTTAAAATGCTTCCATTCAAAAAAGCAACAATTCCATTCAAAATCTCACTGCACTAACAATTCACTAATTATTCTTCATGTTTCTCCATTAAGGCCATTTTCACAGGCCATTAATATCAGCTTTACCAATCCTTGTAAATTATGTGAGACTACTTATAAAAAAAGTACTTAGAAGAGATGAATTTAACTTGAAATTAGGTATAATTATTAAAATTATAGAATATAACTGCTGTTTTGCAGTTATAAACTAAATTTTCAAGTTGCTGGTAACTACGGAACTCATACCAATAACCTGCCTGATAAATTTAATCCGTTCATTTCCACACTGTATTTCTTTCTCACAGACATATGTATAACATATTGCATATATGAGCATGTGTTTATACAAAGAGATAGGTGCACATACGTGCATACTTCTGCCGCCTTCTTCTCCCAAATATAAAACCTAGCTGATTTTTCCAATGTATTTGGTACATGGCCAGGAAAAGAACTTTCCTTTGAAATGTCTAAACAACAACAGAAACATTTCCAATCTTTCTTTGTTTTAATGGATAGTTGCAAAGTCAGACACACTTCTCAGAACACAAGCAGCAAAGACATAGACATCTCATACTGCTGACAAATTAAGGGTTTGTGAACTTGTTTAAAGAATATCCTCACAGATGCATCCAAGATAGGAGGAACTCCCTGAAAAATATTTACAAACCTACTTAACTCTCCTTCAACCTGCTGCTTAATGCTCTCTTTTGCATAATGTCTAAAAGAACCCCATGACAGTTATAGCACAGATCTCTGCCTCTTGGTTGTCCAAAATCATCTTCTAACAGCTTTATTTTTTTTTTTGTCACGTTGCAGTGTCCTTAGGGAAGTGACCTTTTTTTTCCCTACAAGATGAAATATAATAAACAATTTGGTTGGTTCTTTTGTTTGTTTTTTTTTTTTTTTTCCACCGGAGTTCCCAGAGCTTACAAATAAGGACCAAGTTATAATGATGATGTGTGTTTCTACTGCTTCCTCAGACAACCACAAGGCTGTTGGCAAAGCAGCCTCTTCAAACGATGTTTCCATAATCAATAGATAATTCATTAGTATCATGTATCTCAGGGCTTAATTGACACAACAGGCTAAGAAACATACTCAAGTGTAACACAGCTTCTAAACAGACAGTAAAAAAAGAGGGGAATCCAATACCACATATGGTCACTTTGCAGGATAGTGTCAGTCTATAAATTATACTTCTGTGAGGTTAATGCAAGTCATTGGTTTCACAAATCAGAAAATGCACCTTTTCAAGCCTGGCTTAAAGAAACAAAGAAAGATTTATATGATAGCAAAATTTAAGTAATATGAATACTGTAGTGCTTTTAATTTTATCACTTCTCATTTTTGCATTAAACATGAAATACAGTTACCACAAATGTCTGGAATTTTTCTTAACTACAAACATAGATAGCATATTTTTTCTTACCTTATGATCATATGGGTTATATGAATGAAACAGCTGGGACAGATCCTTTGTTCTCTGTTTTTTCTGTAAAGGGATATTAATAAATAAGCCATATTAGAAAAGTTATGGGATAGAGAAAGAGACTACTGATTAAAAAGGCTGTATGCAGGTACAAACACATTCTCTCCCCACTGGTTAATGGAACTGGAGGGATGAAGAGCAGTATATGCAGATTAAGGATATGAAATATTACAGGAAATAATTAACATATATATTAACAATGTTAAGGAAAATATCCCTAATAAATAATAAACACTAATCTGTGGAACATCAGTGGAATGTGTAAACAATTCAGATTAGGTTTAACTTTTGCACAATATATCATAAATAATGTTTTAGAATACAGATAACAGAACTTAGAGATCAGGCTACAGTCTTGCAAAGACTTGTCTACTATTTTAGTATGCACGTGCAGTCTTGCCTTATAGGAAATTAGGTTTAAAGGAAGTCAGTTTAAAGAAGAATCATTTATTATTTTTCTATTTCTTTTGATGCTAATACTCTCATTGCGTTGCTTGTGGAAAATTAATAGGTGATATGCTATTTAATGCCAAGGTAAAGGAAAAAAAATTCTTCTGTTAGGAGCATAGTTCAAAGACAAAACCTGCTTAATCCAGCTCCTACTGAATTTAATGAAAGAGCTTTCAGTGATTTCAGCTGGTGTTAAATAGAATTTCTCAGCTGCATCCTATGGAGAGTGGGCAGGGAGAGGAGAAAAACGCCCTTCGTCTTTAACACAGGGGTGACTCACAAATAGGCTCAAAGTTTTATTATGTCAAAATTGGTGTTTTCTTATAGCTTGGGAAGGCAAATCATTGCATGTTGGAAAACGCGTAAAGGGGAAACAACTGCAAGAACTCCTTGCATGTAGTCTGTACCAGTGTCTTATTTAGCCATAATTTCTGTGAAAGCAGTTTTCCAGTTAAACTGGTAAAATCTGTTTCTGTTTCCAGCACGTTGGGAACTATATAGACAGGTGCATGACTGCAGTATTTATTTTAACTTCTGGAAACTATAGAACAACTTAGTAATTTTTGATCATGCAAAATAAGCTATGTGTTTTTTTTCTTTACACAGTTTTATTTTTACTGAAGCATTCAGCAACTTAGTCATAAAGTAGTAACCTCTGTTACTAGCAAAAATTTCTGACATCTGGATATTTCTGAATCATTAAAATTATTAGATTATACTATAGAAAAGATCTCCCTCAGTAGCGGAAACTTCACTCTCTAACCTCCATTGATATTTCTTGTATTTCCAGTGGGGGAAAAAAAAAGCCTCGCATATGAAAGCATCAATCCAAATTCCAAACCAACCAACCTACAATCCAAATCACCACCTTACAGTGACTTTTCTTCTGGTAGTACAGCTGTAGACAGTCAAAGTAATTAAAATACTATAAAAATTATTTGGAGAAATGTGGTAATAAATTAAAAATATATACCAAAATTATTACTAAAAAGATTGCTTAAAAAAACTAATTTAATGTAGTATCCATGCAAGAAGAAGACAAAAGCATTTGAGTTTGGATTATGAAGACCTCCACTAATCATTCTAGGAACACAACTCTACAAAAATCCAGAAAAAGTCCAACTCTTGCTTTTTGTTACTGGGGACTATTTCTCTTGTATTCATTCTGATGGCAATTACTTTTAAAGCACTCAATAAAACTATATGACAGGAAACCACCTATCTTTCACCCTCAGCCTCTCACCAAAACGCTGGTTACACACTCAGCTAGCCTAGATGAAGAATGAAGATGGCTTCCCTTACACAACACCTTGACATAGTCTTCAACGTTTATTGTTATAGAAAATTATGCTTTCTTTCCTACCTTTCCATGCAAGTTCAGGTTTTTTTGGGTTTTTTTTGTACAAAACCATAACTCTCCCGACTAGGGAAATGCTAAACATTCCTAACAGGTTAAAACATGGAAAGAAACTTCTTGAGATGCACACGAAAAAATGCCCCCGAATTCCATATGCCTAGCTAAGCTAAATCTAAACAGCATTTGACTGTTTTGCATGGACTCTGAATATACAGAGACAAAAATGTCACAAGCACAGAGTGAAGGTTGGTTGGTGATAATTTCTGTCTTTCTAGAACAACAAGTGCAATTTAACTCAGATCTCTAAAAACCAGAAATATAAAATATTTCAAAACACAGAGACTAAGGACAGGACAAGGAATTCATGACACTCCAATGATAATCCCTTCAACTCCTAGAGCTGGCATGAGCCACAAGGGATGAATGAATAAAAAGGTTTTGAAATAAAGAAGTGGCACGGTTCCCAGATTACCTCTATGCAGTACAGAGCAGAGAGTAAGGCAGGCCTCTCCATGTCTAGACCTGACAAAGGAAAATAAGGAGTCGAAAAGCTCCTTCTCCCTTCCCGCCTCCAGTGGACTATTTCAGTCCCTAAAATACCTGTTTACATGCATCTCCCCAGAATTTGTTCCCTTGACATAGCTTCATACCCTATTTATGTTCCTTTGGCTTAGTCCAACATCTCTTTCAAGTACCCTTTGACCAATATAAAAACTTTTCTTCCCCTATCTTCCTGCTCTTTCTCTTCAGTGCTCTTATACCGCAGTCCTTTGTTCTGTACCAATAATGCTGTTAAAATCACATCATAAAAAGCCACTCAAAAACCCTCTCTGAACTTAGGCAAATGCACTATCTCCACTATCTCATCATATTGTTCCACGTGCAGCAGCAGTATTGCTTTCAAACATCCTCACAGATATGCACAGGATATATTTTAATTCATTATCTTTCTAAAAAAATGCAATTCTCTTTCCAACATCACCATAAAAATTATCACTAAAAGACCTTCCACAGCTTATTCCTGTACTTCCCTCAGGTTTGCCATACATCGATAGATAGTCCTTAGTTTGCAGCACTTCAGAAACAAGCTTAAGGAGATGAGATAGATAAAGAGGTAAATTCAGATCCTATGCTGATGGGGGCCCCTAAAAATATATGCATATGACTGTAAAAAAAAATTTCAGTTTTCTGTTTCAGTAAGTTTTAAAAATATCACATATTATATGGGAAATAAAATGGAGACACTTTTTATACCTTTAGCAGGAAAAGTATGTGAACATCTGATGAAGAATGAATTAAAATGCTGCTGCAGGACCAAGTTAAATACTGTAAAATCATATATGCTTGTACACACAAGAATGCCAGGATGGAAGGTTTCCCTAAGTAAAGCAGTACTTTTTCTAAGTGAGTTATTTCAAGCTTGGTACCAAAATATACGTAAGTGCTTTTCAAAAGACAGTGTTCAAGACATTTATAAAATAACCAGAAACCAACAGCAACTAATGACATTTACTAGGACACCATCCACAGACAGCATTAGTAGTGAGGAAACAACACATTACTGTCATTTCATTATTTCCCCCACCCTGCAAGCAGATTTGCAGGTAACACACACTTTGCTCTATTTATTTCCTTTCAGACATTTTCTGGGCCTCAGATTTTTGATTACTGAAATTTATTAAAGGAATACTGGTCATCCAAGATGCATATCACATGTTTAAAGTATGGAAATATTACAGGTTCCTTTTACAACCGTCTGGAACCATGCACCAGTACAGCTGAGTTAGTGACCTTGGTGTTTTTACTCTTTTTTCTTGTGCACTGATTCTTAGCAATAATGAAACTCTTTATAATGCTTTAAGTGGACTATACGGTAGATTATTATTCTACATCACTTAAAGAACAAACAGGTAGAATGTAAAAAATCAACCAATCAACAAATTAAAAAAAAACCCCAAAACGAAAACCCAAGAAACCCTGCAGTACAGAATGAATCTAAAACGGTTTAAATATTTTCTGCACAAGTAAACCAACATAGAATTTTGTGTTGACTACTTCAGAAGAATAAAACTAATCTTTTTTTTCTGCAAACAACAGTGAAAATAGGGTAAAAGTAGGGGTATGCTAACAATACTTTTTTATAAACAGAAAACCATTTCCAAAAATAATTTTACAAATGAAATAGCTATAACAAATGCCAAACATTGTAGGCTCACACATGTATATTTCACTTATCTCATGATTCTCTTTTCATATTCAGGTGATAATTACCTGTCTTTCAGATGATTTTAATATAGCCTAAAACTTGTTCGTTTTCCTTTCAAGCATGGTATTGTAGGTCTACAATGTTTACTGTGAAGGAGAACTGCAATATTGCTGAGGTATTTATATTACAGATTACTTAGAGCTACTTAAATGGAATATTCTCAGTTTTCCATCTAGGAATAAAAGGGACAAAATTACTCTCAATATAAAGGTATTATTGATTTCCTTTAGACTTCACTTTCAGTTTTATAAAGCTTATTTTCACCTTCAAAGTTCTTAATAATCCCAGCCTAATATTGTGACAGATCTGCAGATTGCAGCAGTTCCACTGAAGGTCTCAGCCTCAATATATCACCAGCAAAGTTGTCCTGCCTTTGTCTTCTTGCTCCTGCAATTTAAAATCATTCCAATATACAGGGCTGCCTTCAGCAACAAGGACACATATCTGTTTCTGTTCAAATTCTCTTCCTTCATGAGCACAGTGAATACTGACATGTGTCAAGGCAATCAGATTAACATCTTTATTTCAGTTATCTTTCCTCACCTACCAATCTCCTCCCCTTTTTCTCTTTTACATACTGCTTATCAGAACTAAAATACAATTTTATTTTGCCACAGGAAACTTATTTAATTTAGAGTTTGTAAAGCATCTCACCACCATCCTTGAGCATGCTGATAACTAACAGCAACACTGCATTTTTCTTTCAAATAAGTCTGGAAAAACACATTATCTTCCTCTGTAGTATCTAATGGATACTCTAATTTAGAATTAAAATCACATTAAACTTAGTGAGTCAAGGGAAAATTTAACTACAACTTTGACACACTTCGGGAGAAGAATGAAGCAGCTTTACAAGAATTTTCACATTTTTCTTCCGCAGTATAATTGAAAGCACAGAGGCTCCAGAATAACAGATGCTTGCAAAACTCATAAGATTGGAACTTTCTTTTCTGAAACAGCACTTGCTAAAGCGTTTTGTGTTATGGAATTCTCTGACTGCAGCCATTTTCTGACCAGTAACAAAGCTGTGTCTCTCTTTTCCTCTACATTACATCTGTGATCTCAAAACCACAGAGGTCTTGGGCAGTTCCAAACTCTGAACTTGTATAAACCAAATGGAACAGGGAGCACTCTACCTAAAGACACCCACTGAACTAACTTTAATCTCCAAAGAGTTACTTGGCAAAACACCAGCAAGAGAAAAGAGCAACTACTTCAACCAAGATACATTGAAAAGCCTTGCTTGGAGATTCAATCCATAAAGTCTTAAATCCATGAACCTATAACCACAATAGAGATATGAGCCAAGCCAATGGAACTGCCACGTTATCAAAGTTTGCAGATTGCTTTTTGGTCTGCAAAACAGCTTTTAAAAAAGCGATCAGAAACCAGTGAACCGTTCTCTTCGACCTCAAGTTATTCAATGCATCACCCTCTTAGGAATGATCCTGAAAAAAACTGTGCCCCAGCCAGATTTCTTGATAAAATCATACCTGGTGTTCATTATGCACTTGCATCCATGCCCTGTAAGGTCTGAAAGAGCAGAACTGACAATACAGGCCTGACAAGTTTTCTGCTTCCTATTGCTAACTCACCCCTACTGAAATTATTCCTGTCTTTCTGATCACATCTATAATGAAACATACAAAATAATTTGGGTATTAGCTAGTCTTTTTGACTTAACCTACCTAAATTACTATGTTAAAATAGACTCACTGTTCTACTTCAACTACTGACCCACACATATATTCAGCTTGTTTTAAGAAATTATTTTCTAGTAATTTTTGATCCATACATGGAAAATATCACTTAGTGTACAGTATGTTATTCAGCATTTCACCTCAATGTTCCAGGATAGTGGACCTTTTTTCTAACTCCAATTAACAACAGAACTATACATTCATAATTCATATTTTGTATACCTTTTTTTTATAGACAATGATTCTTTCAGAAGAATAGAACATGGTGTGGTTTTTGTCTAAGAGAGCAAAATATACAAAACTTCAGACACCTTTACTGGTTATTAATACTAGAAAATGATTGCACACATTAAAGTGATACTGTCTTCAGGTTCATAGCAACACAAATTGTTATAGTATAGTCTATTTTACTTTTCATGTACAGATTTTGATTTATGGAAAATTATAGACACTTTCAGAAAAACCAGCATAGGATCTTCATAAGAACATCTGTCAACCTATTTGAAAATAATTCGTTGAAGGATCCATTTTCAATTAAAGCATGTGCATTGCAATTTCCTCCTTCCTACCTCCCATATAATTTCAGCTATGTAATGCAGACACTTCAAACTCATACATTTTACAAATATTGCTGAATTTTATTCCTTCTGGTACATTTGAGATATTTAAATTTAGTTTAGGATTAATGCTTGTTATTCCTGTCACTTTTCATTAGAGAGACAGGCAATCAACAACTGTATGAAATTTAATAAGGGCAGGTGCTGGATTCTGCACCTGGGATGGGGTAACCCTGGATGTGTGCACAGACTGGGGAATGAGAGGCTGGAGAGCAGTGCCGTGGAAAGGAACCTTGGGGTCCTGGTCGAGGACAAGTCACCATGAGTCAGCAGTGCCCTGGCAGCCAGGAGGGCCAACCTGTCCTGGAGTGCCTCAGGCACAGCATCACCAGCTGGGCAAGGGAGGGGATTGTCCTGCTCTGCTCTGCACTGGGGCAGCCTCATCTCAAGGCCTGTGTAAAGTTTTGAGTACCACAATATAAAAAAAGACATTAAGCTATTAGAGTGTCCGAAAGAGGGCAACAAAGATGGTGAAGGGCCTTGAGGTGATGCCGTATGAGGAGTGGCTTGAGGGCACTGGGTCTGTTCAGCCTGGAGAAGAGGAGACTGAAGGGAGACCTCACTGCAGTTACAACTTCCTTGTGAGGGGAAGTGGAGGGACAGACACCGATCTCTTCTCTCTGGTGACCAGTGACAGGACCTGAGGGAATGGCATGAAGCTGTGTCAGGGAAGGTTTATGCTGGGTATTAGGAAAAGGTTCTTCACTCAGAGGATTGTTGGGCACTAGAAGAGACTCCCACAAGTGGTCACAGCACCAAGCCTGACAGAGTTCAAGAGGTATTCGGACAATGCACACACATGGTGTGACACGTCTGTCCTGTGCAGAGATAGGAGCTGGACATAATATCCTCCCAAATCGGGATATTCTATGATTCTATAAATTATGCAAAATTTATTCTGAAGACTTTCACAACAAAATTCTTAGTTTCAGAAAAGGCCTACAACACTTATTCATCTTAAGGGTCCTTAAATTTGGTATAGTTTCCAAAATGCTCTGTCTCACTTCTGGTAGATGTTTATGTCTGAAATTCATCTAGAAATTTCACAATCTATGTGAAGCGTGTATTTTCTAAGGATGTCACTATAACGGATTAGGAAGACTATTTAGGTCAAAATCACTTTGTAGAACAAAATACCTAACTGAAACTTGGGCTGGGGTATCAACCATATTTCAAATTAGATTGACACTAAATCGGAAAAAAAATTATTGGTCACGAGGCATAGACTGATTTTGAATATATATAATTATTGCAGCCAGTTATACAATAATATAAACCAGAATGAACAGCAAACTACATTTTAGTAATGAAATGTAATTTTAAGTATCTATATATCTATAGATATGTTAAGCCCAGGCCATATATGGTCTTACACACACAAGCCCAGGACAGACATGTCTGCAGGGCACTCTTTTCCTTTTTATGATCTGGTGAGTTATCTGTGCTCTACCACACCCTAGCAGCCTTGAAAGCACCAGGTTTTCCAGGCTTCCAAGAAGAACAAAAAGAGAAGTGCTGCAGAGGGCACAGTGTGGTACAAACAGTGAGGATCAAGCAGTGTTCAATTGCTTGCTGTACTTGAGAAACCACATGGGTACCCACAACACACAAATTCACTAGACATAGAAAAACTGCTATTGGTGTTTTATCTTCTACTATTACTTAGTCCTTCACTCTACTCCCAGGTATTCAGAAATTCCAGGTTCCAAGATTTTTAGCCCAATGACCAGAGATGCTGGCGCAGCAAAGGAAACAGTGGAAGATGCGAGTTCCAGAGCACTCACTGACCTGATTGACTGTGACGGCTTTGAAGGAGTGTACTTGGATTATCAAAGATAGATGAAGTTCAAGAAAGGGTCACCAAGAACCCACCTCAGGATATTCTGGTGTCCTTTCTGTCCAAAGCACTTTGTATGGACCATCATGTTACACTATTTGCAAACGATAGACAATCTTAGTTGCCTCCATGATACAAATTAATTTGCTATCTGTGTTAAGCCACAAACTATTACATGTAAACCACAATCTCATTTGAAGAAGTCTAGAATTTTGAAAATTTTCTCTTTTGATGCCTATATCCAGTTTCAGGGAAGAGGTTATGGGCAATATTTCTTTAATTACTACAGCTGCTGGCACTGTTTTTAGCTCCAAGCAGGCTGGTTTATAAAGTGAATTAAAATTCCAAATTAAAAAATAGAATCTTTTTCAGTTTTACTTAAGTTACCTAACTGTAATTCAAGCAAAAATTACAAAAAGGCACAGTTAAAACTTCTACCACTTCATTATGAGCCAATGAAGAGCACAGTAGAACAAAGAATATATTGGAGATAAAACTGTTTTCTCCCTTAAAATCAAAGTCTATTCTACATTATATGTGAGAGTGTCTTCCTTCCCTTCTATTCAGCACAGGAGTATGTGATGTTCAAAATTCCTGATGCTATTTCAGCTTCCTTGCAACTAAAAATCTCACAATTCCATCAGGGTTTTCAGACAGACTCACAGGGGAAGGAGGATGGGTAATGAATGCTCATGGCCACTACAAATCTCAGAGGACGACACTTTCCAAAAAGTTTTTTTTTTATACTGAACAGTCAACATGTGTACTGCACATGGCTACAAGTATCAGCCCACAAAGTTATACAATGTTAACAGTAGTTTCATAATTCTTGCAAATTCTGCAACTATTTCTGGCTTGACAGTGAAGTTTAGAAAGAATTCTGCCTCTTCCTCCACATGTATATTCTCCACGTTTTATTTTCCAATGCCCATTAATTATTTTTCTTAACAACGTGGCCTAGATTGAACCCATAGATGTACTTCATTTCAAGACGCTCAAATTTTCAAATTGGATTGGTATAAAGTTTATGAGGAAGCTGTTGCTAATTTTCATTCCAACCAGTTTCTGCCGCAAAAACAAAGAAAAATTCAAAAAAGTAGAACACTACCTAACTTAGTTTCCTAAGTATATTTCCAATCTAGCTTTGAAGTTTGACTTGGGTTCTCAAGCAACACAGTTGTGCTCCTTAAAAGCATAAGACGTCTATTCTCCCAGGTGTCTGAAGTGCACCAGTGTAAGATTTAGGGGGTCTCAGCTCCAGGCAACAGTAAAAATACTTCTGTCCTTTCTCAGGGGTGTTGCCCTGCTTCTTGCAGCTGAATGTTTTTTACTTTCTTTCTCACAGTTCTTTCTGTAAACATAGCTATGTTATTGTAACTGTATCTTATCATTCACATTCCTTTCTCATGGACACAGAACTTTGATGGACATTTCCTTTGACCACTGTAATTGAGGGAGGAAGAACTGATTTCCTCCAATGAATAGTGATTTCCAAATGGATATAAAAAATAAAGAAGGCGGGTCTTGCCGCCCTTCCTTCCTTCTCTCTGATCCTGGAAACAGGTGTGTCTGGCTCTTCCTTTTGTGTCGCTACTGTGACACAGGGGTCTGACTCTGTACTGTCCAGCTGTTACTGTGCAATCTAACTCATCCCCCAGGTTCTGCTATGAACTGAGTTTTCAGCAGCTCCATAGGCAGATAATTTATAGCTCTCCAAAAGGGTCCAACCTATTTTGAAACCTACCAGCTCAACTATCTCCCACAATAACAAAAAGAGATTTTCATTTCAGCACCTGGTCAAATAACTTAGAGTGGTTTGAACTTGAGCTGAATTTAGCTCTAAAATAAAACAGTCTTTAAACATTTGTAAAATTCTGTTTAGTAGCTTTGCCTGACCACAAACCCCCGATTCACAGGTAATTACCTTCCTTTGAATTCAGGGCAAAAACCCACAGTTCTGGCTACACACTGAACGGTGAGCACTGGGATACATTGAAAGATACAGCATAAAAGTAGTCAATGTTTTGACCACCTTTAAAACAGAGGAAAGGAGCAACCAGGTTTTCATTGGTCAGCCACTTTATATAATACTTGGAAAAAAGCAGGGAGGAAAACATGCAAAACTATTTATAAGCATCTAGAAAGTAACAAAGAGAAACGCCTTGGTATGGCACTAACCAACAGATACACCAACCAAAATAAGACCCATCAAAGAATAACTGTGTTTGTAGGTGAGAGAATTCATAGCGATGATGGTTTGTAGGGCTTTCTGCAGTACCTCGTGTTGTTCTTGTAAAAATCATAAGGGAACATGATGTAAATAAAACTACTAGAAAGCAACTTGCTGGAAAATGTTAACTTGGAATACCACAATAGTTAAGTGAAAATTACAAAGAATTGTATATTGTTTTTTTTATTCATGGTCTGCCTTCACCTTCAGCCTAAATTTTTAATTCCCTGGTCCCAAAGTTGTCATGAAAGTCTTCACTCAGGTCCTTATTGTGGCAGAATAGCAAGCAGCAAATAAAAATACATTGCTGAAAAAACAAATTGTAGCACAGAGATTCAGCAAACTCAAACATTAATCAGTCTTGGCTTCTCTTACACATGAAGTACATTCTGCATGCTACACCATGCATTATTGCATGTGTTGGAGAGGAGAGATGTGTGTCAGAGGCCAAGAATCTTTGATAAACCAGAAACAGTTATCACAGCTGCATCTAATTCCTGGGGCATGTAAATGCCATTTAGTCACTGCACTTAACAGGGGAGCTCACAGGTAGTGATGGTAGATTGGAGTAGCAGTACTGCTAGGTAAGTGGCATTGTTCCTTTTTCTACTCATTCTTCTTTCCTTTTCTCCCACTTTATGATTTCCTCAGCATTCCTCTTTAATTTTAGAAGAAGAATTTCCCTACATAGGCCCACTGCATGATCTTTGGATTGGCGACCATTAAGCTAAAATATGAAGTATTACTGACTGTGCTATGTCTGTGAGTATTAGAAACAGGATGGCTCCTTCCTTTCTGGGCATTTAAATTACAGTAAATAATCACCACCCGAAGTTGCCCTCTCTCACCTGCAAGTGTTTAACAATGCAATTGGTTCTGTCATGTATCACAAAGTACATGGAAACCCTACCAAGTTATTTCCAAATCCATACCAGACAGCAGATTAATTCTTTTCTTGCCTTAGCTCTCACCCTGGCCTCCCCAGGCACAATGTGCCACATCATTACCCACTAAAGTCTGAGGCATATGTTCAAATGCAAGAGTGGTCCTCAGTTGTCATCGTTCCTCCCTGTCTGCTCAATGGGGAGCTTACTTGCCAGCCTTTGCTTTGATGGGACACCTACATAGTCTGGCTGTGCTCCCTTTCCTTTGGAGCTCTGAATACAGCAAAAGGTGTGCCTTGCACAAGCAATGCTATTCCATTTGCTGTCCAGATGCCTGGAGTTAAAAAATGCTGAAGGAGAGGATAGTTGATACTGCCTGATACGGGCTGCTTATTTCTTAGTCAGGCTGGGGCAATTTGGTGACATGTGGATAATTATGTTTTTTGAATAGGTAAGAACACGAGAGCTACCACAGAAGATTCAGCTGTTTGTATGCACAGATTCGGAACTACAAAACCTATATCCATCCAGCAAAGGAGGAATTAAATGTCACACAGTATCTGCTGGCACTCAAGAATACCTATTTCTAGTGCCCTGCAGAATTCTATCAAAGAGAGATACAGTGGATCTGCAGCTACCCAGTTATGAAAGGGTGTTACAAAACTTCTTGGACACCTCCTGGACAGAAGTAAAAGTAAAGCAGCCTAAGAAAAATAAGTAGTCATCATAGAATAAAGGCATAAAATAAAAAATCTCTGCTCTCACAGAAACAGCCAAATACAACTTCTCTGGCAGACAACATTGAGAAGGAGTATATTGCATTATGCTATTCTTATAGAAAAAAAATCTCTTGGTGCATTATATACTGCTTCTATAACTGGTAAATAAAGGAACAGATCTAAGTGATGGTTTGATTAAACGAAGGGGGATACAATGTCTGCTCACAGATACTTTCTTTTCTCTTAATAATGATCAGTGTACTAAGAGTGTTTTAGTTTTCTAACTCTTCTGGGTGACCGAGCAGCTGCATCAGCTGCCCCTGGCCAGCTCTGCATGCTCAGCATGACACCACATGTTATGGAACATCCCTTTGGCCACCTTGGGGCAACTGTCCCAGCTGTGCACCCTCCCAGCTTCTTGTGCCTCTCCAGCCTGCTTGCTGGCACGGCAGGAGAAGCTGAAAAGTCCTTGACTTAGTATAAACACTACTTAACAACAACTAGAAATATCAGTGTGGTGTCAACACCATTCTTATATTAAATCCAAAATACAGCACCATACCAGCTACTAGGTAGGAAATTTACTCTGTTCCAACCAAAACCAGGACAGTTATGAAGTGTGTAAATCAGTTATTCATCTCAGTATAGTAAGTATAATGCTTAATACAACTAATACAGAGAGAAAAAATGAATGAGACACTTCAGAAGAATGAAAGAAAAGGTTCAATAGTTGACTGACAAAGTTTTCTAGCTGGGAGCAAGGTAATTATCTGATGATACAAAGCAAGAGAGAAGGAAAGAAAGTGAACTTACAGTCTTTCATCTAGATATAAAAATTTTAACTTTTTTTAATCTAATAATTACACTAATAATTGAAACCAAGTTGCTTACACTATTGAAAATAAATACGGAAAGATTAGAATCCACACTGCAGTTGATGGCAGTGTAATCATGAAGCTGCAGTCACATTACTGCTCTCAAAACAGCTGCCATCTGCTATTCTCAGTAAAGATGAACCTAATTGTACCTTACTATGATCCTTATTTTCAAAATGGCTATTTTCTCATGTAATTTCCCAGTGACAGAAGTCAAGCTGATCCTGAGATGATAATCTTTCCTAATGTTTCAGAAATTGTGATGGACCAAATAAGAACAGCGACAAAAATCTTGCAAGTCCCCACATGAATAATAGCTGCCTTGAAAAAAAAAAAAAGAACAGAGAAATTAAAATTATCAAAAACATAGGGTGCTACACACCCTTAATTTTAGAGAAAAAGAGTAATTTTCACACTTAGAATTATTCTGATCCTTTGCAGTGAAGCTGAACATGAACTCCCTACCAGACGCATCTAAATCATGTTCTCTTACACTGCTTATTAGATTATCAGTTTGACTAGAATCTGTAATTTGAGTTATGCAATTATCAGCACTATCACTTTCATAAGTAAACACGGCAAGGAAATGGAGAAATCCAGATACGTAATAGCAATAACAGCAGCAGTAACAACACACAAGGTAGCATTTCATCATTAACACACTTCAGAGTGAGAATTTTCTACCCACTGGACATAAAGAGCATCCAGACTCATCTCTGAAACAGCGTATTTAGCACTATGTGGATAAAATGGGAGCAAAGGCAAGAAAAAAAAATTGCAATACCATTTAAATTCTGGACAACATCTTGGCTCGTTTTCCATGTACATGACTCAGCATCACTCTAATTGCTTATTAAAAAAAAATCATGCCTAGGTTTGTTTTAATTTTCCTTTAAACCAGAGTTTTTATGGTAAGCATAATCTAACTGATGGTTATGAAATGATGAGACCATTTAGACAGATGTCTGTTTCTCCATGGACATTTTTTCTCCAGGAGAAATAAGAAAGGCCTGCAGCTTTAGCTGTCTTTTCTGAATTTATGGTGGCAGAACTGTCCATCTGGATTAGTGTCATCTGCCCCTTTAGCAAAATACTGGTGCCTGTAAGGCTTTCAAAGATAAATTATCTATGTGAAGGGGTGAGTCCATGGTGACCTACTGATTTTTTTTCTATTAAGATAAACTCAAATGAGCATTTTCTCCGAAAAGGCAATTATATTTAAGATCGTTATCAAAACTATCCACTAAAAATAGGAAAGTACTAAATATTATTATGTTTAATACTCCACAGAATATCCTAGAAATGGTAAGGTCTTCCAGAAAAAGCTAACCTAAAAGGAACTGACATGGCAAATATGTTATTATTGTAACTGTGATAGTGGGGCAGAATCACCAAAACCATCTTGGTTCAGCATCTGTAGTTAAACAATACAGCCAAAATTCTTTTCCCATCAAAGGATCCTACCAACAGATCCACTGCAGAGGTAATGTTATGAATATCCTGTGGAAGCACCACCTCACGAGTTTGGACTGGGGATCCAATGTACCACATGTGCACTCAGACACTTGCACAGACCAGCTGTATGTCAGCTTGTGCTATTTCTTACCCAATGCAAATGCAATAAAAGGAATTCATTAACATGGATAATATATCATTAAAAGGTGAGGGGGTAAGAGTGCATAACGTGGATAGCTGTGTGCTACTTCCTCTTCCTAGCAGAGAAACACGTAAGTTACTCTAAGCAAGGAATGACAAATTAAATGCCTGTCAATTTCTGCTAATGCAGGAAAGACCATCAGCTGCTGTCTAGAAGTAATGTGAATATAAAACATAAGAGATTAGCACAAGCTCTTCCTGCTCTGTTTGACTAGTTGTACTCCATTTCTACTAAGAGATAAAAGAACAAAGGATCGCATAACACAGGATTTCTGAAGGACTACAGGGGGAAAAGAGAAAAAGAGAAACAAAATCTATTAATTACAGATTTTCATCAGCCTTGGATTAGAGGCCCCATCTTCTTTGAAGGTTCTAATTCACTGAAAGCAATAAGTACTAGTGATACAAATAAGAAGAAAGAATATAAATCTGGGTTAAATTGACAATTACCATTTTGCAAGTAATACTTCTAACCAGAGAATGTTCTTTTAATAATTTATCTTGTCACATACTGTTTTCCCATAAGCACCCAGTTAAACAGAAGTGGGTAAATTAACTTAAGCTCTCTGCACCACCTGTGAAAATAGTATGCTTAAGAACTTGTGAATGAAAGAACACAAACCTGTAACATAAATCAGTGTTTCGATTTTTAAACTTCCTACCTTCCAAAAATTACATTTCTGAACTTTTTTCATTTACCAAAGCATATAAAAAGCATTCAAAACAAAAAAAAATAATGCAACAGTGTGAGCTGGTTACACTAAGGAGACTACTTCAACAGCAGCTATTTATATTTGAAAACTTGCTATTTCCCATTATGAGATCGTCTATAATAAATGAACAGTCATTGTTCAAGCTGCACTACACCAAACAATATATTGAAGAAGCCAGATGTAATCTCATTTTAGTCTGCAGCAGAGACTGAACATCCTGACACATCCTGTGGAACTCATGGTATATACTGAGAGTAAGCAGAAATACTTTGTTCAGCTTTCAGACATAAAAGCAAAGGGATACAAGTTCCGATATATTGTTTTGACTCCATGTTGGTATACCAGGATACATAAATTGCAAGAAATAAGTTTTTATTTAAATTGATTTACATTGCTGGCTGACTTTCATTTTTACACTGAAAGGAAATATAAATGTTATTTATGCCCATAATAATGATATAATAATGAGTTGAATTACTACAGGCATCAATCTTGTATACTTTCCTGTTTTGAGATTCAGATTACAAAAGTAACAAATTCATTTTTTGGAAATAAATCAAACCATGCCTTCAGATATGATTGCTATTACTATTGCTTATAAATAGCTATTTATATCAAGAAAAATACAGTCAATTGCCATGGACCTTCTATAGCAAAAAAGGCTTTTTTTTTCTCATTAGAATTTAAGGTAAGAAGGGAGAGAAGGAGGGAGAGAGGGAGGAAGGCAGGCAGGAAGAAAACAACTAAAACAGAGAGATTAAATGCAATATTACTAATGACCTTTAACATGCAGGCTGAAGGAAGTAAAGTTTATGAGCAGTGTACAAGAAGAGTGTCAAGAAGAAGTGGCCTGTAAATTTGATATTTAACAAATAAATCAGAGACTATCACTGCTCTATTATTAATACTTTGCATGATTATTCACAGTAAGTTTGAGACTGCTAGAGTGACAAAAGTCTTGAAATGGAAAAAAATTACTATGTGTAATCAATCAGCTACTACTCTTGGTACTCATTCACCCCAAACTTGATAGAAAGCAGACCAGACCTTCAGGATAACCACCATCTTACCCTTCCTAACAATTTGAGCAGTCATTTATATGTGAAAATGCATTCAGTCATCTAGCTATCATAATTTCACATACTGGACTGAAAAAATCCTTTAATTGAATGTGGCACAGTTGTGCAGATAATCTACACTTTCATGTGCATGCTTTATGTATTAAAAGGCTTCTGAAAAGGGATCTTACCACTGCAGCTGGAACTTGAGGCATTTTTGCAGCTGGGGTTCCTGGGCGTGGATAGAATTGATTAATAAACAAGCTTGGAAACCTGTACAGTTCTACAAGTTTCATTGTTTCTTGAAAATCTTCATCTGTCTCTCCTGGAAAACCACAAATGATGTCTGTAGCAATTGTTATTCCAGGCACTCTGTAAAGGAAGCAGAAAGAAACACTTAACTAAGGACACATAAAAGTCTTGCTCCCGTAAAAGCTATGTACATAGACTTAAAACCTTCAACTTCATCTACAGAAATTGAGACCTAAAAGGGTCTTTGGAAAAAAAAAAAAGATTTTAACACCAGTGACGGTAATGAAAAATGCATTTGGTACTCGGCCGAGAGCACAAGGTGTTTTGGAGGAGCTGTGCTTCCAAGTGGAGGAGTTACAGGAGGCTGCACAGCATCAGAGAAGATGAAAAGAAGATGGCAGTTAATGGCTGGACTTGATGACCTCAGAGGTCTTTTCCAATCTGTGATTCTCTGCAACAACAGTTTGAAGAGCCTCAGCCCCTTGAGCTGCAGTAGAGAAGAATGTAGTGTCAACCCCACTACCAAGGGAAGCAAGAGCTCTGGAGAAGGGGAAGTATGGAAGCTGGTGACTTCCAAGAGGAAAGATCTTGACCAGCCTAAGGGCTTACAACTGCATATGTTCATTGCCCTCAAAGCTGAAGTGGAGGCAGGTGTGCCCATAAACAAAGTATCTGGTCCCCCTAACCCTTAAACCATGCAGGTCCTACCAAGAACAAGCATCGAGTCACTGTAATGGGTGCCTCCCTGCTGTGGCAGACACAGGCACCCATCTGCTAACCCAACCAGCCACCTAGACAGGTTTGCTGTCTGCCAGAATCCAGGGCTGTGGGGCTCATCTGGCCCTTTGACTACTACTCCCCGCTATTATCCCATGTGGGAACAAGTGGCCCTGCGAGTGTAAACCTGGACAGTACCAAAAGTGGGGGCGAAAGCCAAGGGCATGGAGGCTCAAGTTTACTCCTCATCAGGAAACACTTTTTTACTGAGGGTGACTAAGCACTGGCACATATTGTTCTGGCAGGTTGTGGAATCTCCCTCCTTGCAGATCTTCAAAAGCCATTTGGTCATGGTCCTGTGTGACTGGCTCTAGGTAGCACTGCTTGAGCATGGGGCTTGGAAAAAATGACCTCCAGAGGTCTCTGCCGACCTCAACCCTTCTGTGTTTCTGTGACATGGCCCTAAAGAAATCAATCCTACAACCAAGAGATTACTGCACAGTATTTACAGAGTACTCTCTGTGACCCAGGAGGTATCAACTTAATTTTCCCAATCTGACACCAGTCAGCTTGATGACCACTGCCTTGGGAGAAACTGAGAAGCCACAGCACTGTTTTGTATTCAGCCTGCTTGTGTAGAGTGGGAATAATGACAAACATCTTCTGCAGACAGGCAGAAACATGTAGGGCTCAGTGCTCCCTTCTGACACAGATGAGATTGTTTCCACAATGTAGAGTTGATTCTACACTGTCAGCAACAAGGATAAACTGGAGAAAATAAAACTTATGAAGAAAAGAAAGAACAATATAAAGATATTGGTGGAATCTGACTTAAAACTGGCCCTGTTTCAAGTAATGGGAATGGATGAGATGTCTTTCAGACATCCCTTCCAAGCTAAATCATTCTGTAGTTCTTATGTAGGCTACAGGCAAGAAAATAGCCAAGAGAGATTGTTTTTGGGGTGAATGGCATCAAGACAACTGTCACAAGCAACGCTCACACTTGAGCATAAGAAGCGGTCTCCAAGACCATCTTTAATATTAAAAAATGACTGTAAGGCTTTTCTCTTATCCTCCTCAGCATAAGACAATGCAGAACTGTAAATATCAATGCATGTAATCCAAATTAAATATATAAAGCATTTGAATAGCCAAAGAAAACTATGATTTCTTATTAGACAGTACATCACCACAGAAAAAAAATAATGCTGTGGTTATAGTGGGCGAAGAAACCTGAGTTTGAATAACTGGAAGAAAAACTTCCTGACAGAAAAACTTCCTGAAACAATGAGTTCTACTGGAAAAGGAAAATCTGTTGGCAAAAGACTCGAGAAAAGGGAAGCAGAGAATACTGTTCTTAGTAGAATGATTAGGTGCAATATTAGAGCACAGATGATATTCACACCAATGGCTTTCAGACAAACAGTATATGGTACTAAATATATTTTGTGAATTTATTTTTAAACGTAAATATTTTTTTTGTTTAAGTATTGACGATGAGCTTGTATTAAAGCAAATGTCTTGGCCTCCTTTTAACATATGTCTGCATATATAGTTAGCAGCATGGGAATTTATTAGCCATTATATTATTAGAGTCTTCTTCCACCTTTTCCTTATGAAAAACCCCCATTAAAGAAACCAAATTCTATCAATTCATTTTTGAGTTCATGAATTCAAACTCCATCATTTGAGAGGAAGCTGAAGATGTCATTAAAATGACAAATCAAAACCAGTATAAAACTGAACATTTTCAAGGACTTGATCCAATAACCGTAAGTGGGAAACACAAGCTGGATATTGTACAGAACAGCAGAAATCCCCAGAGCTGTTGGCTAAACAGCCTCAGTTACCACTGCTTTCTTCAGAGTGACAAACGTCACAATATGAAGTTCTGCTTGATATCAAGTAACAATAAAATTGATTATCTTTAAGTACCTAGTGAACAGAGCAGCACTGTATCCTGCAACATGATTTTGTTCATAGCACAAATATCTTGTGCAGCAATAGTAAGCTCATGCGAGAAAGAGTACATTACTTTATAAATCAATACCACCTAACATCAGCTGCCATTTCTCAGAACATGAACAGAACATTCATTACATTTGACAAAACCAGTATAATGAAGTTATTTTATCCATTTTAATGACACTATTGGCAACAGTCAAAGCATTTATTACCAATGGTAGTAGTAATACCATCCTTTATAAAGGCTTGGTTGTTTCTATAGCAACATGAATTATAAGGTCCAATCAAGCTAGATACAATAAAATATGCTCTTTTTCTCCATAACACCAGTTGTCATTCAGTTAAAAGGAAATTACATATTTTAAAAATTCATAAACTCTACAAATGTCTGAACTCCATTTGCTGATAAGGTGTTAATTATCTTAGTAATTAGATTTCTTCCTGGATGGAATTATTATACACAAAGAAAAGCCTGGGTACAAAAAGAGAATAAGGACCACAGTGTATTCAGCAACAGCAATTAATTACAGTTCAATCCAGTGTAACTGCCTAAAATATGACATTGCATAGTGCATTTCTCTATCACTGTTGATTATATCATTTAACAAGAAGTTTAAAAAGGGGAGAAAATCATGAGATTTCACTCAGAATAAAATCCAAAATGACAAAACTCAAGCTCTTAAGACTTTTTCAAAGCAGTGATGAACAAAAATATGTACAATTAGTTCCACATGTGAACCACCATTATTTCTTAATGAAAAATGAGAGGAAAAAAAGATATAATTAAGGAAAAATAGAAAACATATACACACTTGAAAATTAAAGTGACCTTTTCTCTGACTGCCTGAAAGAAAGAAGCACAGAAATCTTTATTACAGAGATTCACATGATGTTTAAGAAGTGCCCCAGTTATGAAATATGATGCAAAATTACACAAAAACAAGTTCTTGTGCATCAGCCAATATATTTTTTTCTGACATGAAATGCTGCTTTATCTATTCTGAAGCAAACAAAGAAAAAACTGCTGAACATCCCCTGTGACATTTATTACATGAACGCATTTACAGTTAGTCTAAATACTCAAATGCAACAAATATTTTCTGGGGTGAAGGAGAGAAGTTCTATGACACATTATTCAGGGAACCAAGAATGCACAGTAGTTCTTATGAAAGTTGAAGTGATTTTAAAAAAGCAGGAAGTTGCTTAAAACATACAGAAGTCTGGATGCTCCTTACACCCCAGCTAATGGAGGTTGTCCATCTGCTTCAGTAATTTTGAGTATAAAATGACTAAAGCTTTACCAGCCATTCTAAACCTTCATAATTCTGACAAAGGTCCAGAAAGATTGTGGGCAATCATTTTATCTAGCAATCCTAAATCGTGCAAGAGTCTTTCACTGAAGACATATCATCATCCCCATTCCAAGCTGACTCTTAATTGGAACATTTTACAATAAAACTGTAGAATTTCAGAAAAAGATGAATCTGAGGAATAAAAAATGCCATGTATAAGATAATACAGCCCTAATACTTAGGGTTCCTAAATATTCTCTCCTTTATATCCTTCTACATATATAAATTCCTTCCATCACTCATGTAGATTTATGTTTTGCCATCTCCTGAACTAGACCAGCAATGCAATCACCATCACCTCGGGCAATTCTGACCACCCAAAAAGAAGCACCTACTTCATCTTACAGTGAAGACACTTCTGTTTATGTGTGATGCTGTAAGGACCCCCCATTTTCACAGAGTAGCTTTCTAAGAAAAGCAGCAGCAAAATTGTGAAACTTTGTCGGATTCACTTGTCGTATGCACCATTTCATGTGGTTTTAGTTACAGAAAATATCTCTTTTAACCATAACCATTACAAACCAAATCCATGCTCATGGAAGAAATTATGAAAGGACCTAAAATTATCACCTTCAGCTACTCACATGACCACTTGAAATTCTTTTGCATGACCACAATTGAAATGACTTAAAGCCACCAACTTGGTCTTAAGCAAGATCAGCCACCTCCACCCCTTCCAGTATAACAAAATACTGGATTAAAATAAACAGCAATATGCATAAAAACAAAACACTATATGGTCTAAGAGAACGGTATAAGAACTGCCTGGGTACTCTATAGTAATTAAAGTCAAAACAAAAAACGTGATGACATAGCAACTTGATTAATAAACTAGAAATTTGCATTGAAAAAATGCTAGGGGAAAAAAGTGTAATTCTTATGAAAATAAAACCAGTTTACTCTGAAATGTTGTTTCAGCATCATACATTATTTTATATTTTAGAACGCTTCTGCAGCACATGCCTGTTCAGAGAATGTGCAAATGAAATGGGGTTAATGGACGAAATAATTTGCAGGTATCTGAGTTGGCCTTTCAAGCACATTTACAGAGTCTAACAGGCATCTCAACGTGCCATTTTGTGTTGGAGCTTAAGGATGTTTGCATCTTCCCCATGACCACCCACAGTCTTCCAGAAGTCCTTTTCCCCCCTCTTTCTCTTTTCTCCACAAGGTCTAGTCTTGTGGGATTTCTGACTTCAACTTGAATTGCTCACTGAGGAGTCACACGAGCTGGAGCTAGCACAAGAGAAACAGACTGCTCAGCTGGAAGCACTGCCTAGGAACAACAGGAAACTTTGACTACATGGAGATTAACCTCAGGATTAAGCCATGGAAAAATCCCTGCACTTTGAGAAAGGAATTCAGCCTGTTTCTGTTCTGAAATCCTCCTGCACTTCTCTCTCTCTGTCTCTCTCCATGGACTATGAATGCAGCACAGGACAATATACTCCAAAGTTAAGTGTCTGGAGTTAGGGGACTAAACCTGAACATAATTTCTGAAGCAGGGTGTCCTCCATCCTTTTCCAGTTATGATTTACCCTAAATTACGCAATGGATGAACAGGCATCTAATAAATGGATATTCACTGACAATGTTTTTCTTAGTAATCTTTTCCATATGTGTTTAAAAGTAGTCCAGGATGTGTGAGTTCAGAACCTCTGTGTCAGAAAAATGAATTCTTTTGAACCCTCATATCAATTGCTCAGCTGATTTACACACAGAGTGAAACTGGAAAGTACCTTAGAAATGACATAAACCCTTCTGGGTAAAGTCTTTAAATGATTACATACTGAGCCTTATGACTAGATATAAACTATCCTTTGGTAAGATACCACATTAAAATGCAGCTATATACATATAATGAACATTAATATTTAAGAAAATTATATAGGTATTATATAGGAATATAAGCAATTATCTCAAATATTTTAAAATGTTCTCTATTACTATGCAACACAACTCCAGGTTGTGCAGTTGTCTCAAAAATCAGTGCTCCTGCATAAAAGCAAAAAAGATAACTTCATATTGTTTTTGCATACAAAAGCCTTTAATGGCTTTATTTACAAGTCAACTCGCTTACTCAGCTATTGAAACACTGAATACTAGAAGATGTTTAAGTAAGTAGTATTTTGTTTATGTATGTAAAACTGCAAATTTTAATACTTTTTTGAAAACTTATTTTCACAGCTTGGATCATATCTCTCTGAAATTGATGCCCAAGACACAACAAACCAGAAAAAGAAATTGCAATGCCATATTGTTTATGTGCTTGCTTTGATTAAAAATAGCAAAACAGATAAGTGAAAGCTAGACATGACCACAGAGAAACACCCAGAATATGATTTTGGAGTATTCTTGCAAATTTCCTTAAGGAAGGCATATACACATGGGAGAATAACTGGCAAAGCCATTAAATCCTACCATTTAATTTGGAGGTGATTCATAGTGAAACACTTCAAATTTCCAACACAGTAGAAACTACACATTAAGTCTAGCCTGACAGCTACAGAGTCAGGGCATGCATTCTGCCTTTTGCATTCCACACCTTACAGAGCACTCGCAGCTGCTCCTGGTGGTGATTCCCACAGGGAACACATTACACCCGAGCTTTGTGACCTGCAGCAGTGTCCAACAGATTTGCAAGTGCAAACGTAATACATTGGCTTTGAATTTGGAGTCCTTAGTGGCTGTGATGTAAGTCACCTCTAAAAGACTGTAGAATAATATCTGTGATCAAGAAGCACAATCTAACAGATCTCAAAGTTAAATTGAGAGTGGAAATAGGTATTTTTATGACTGTTCTTTTCCAAACCCACCTCCTGCCTCCAGAAGAGCTCTTTCAGAAACTGGGCTGAATGACACCTGGAGGCAGCAAGGAGACCTGATTTCCAGAACTTAACTTGAGAAGGTACAGGTAGGGAGGACTCTGTGCGAGTAGGGACTGGGCTGTCCTTGTTACCGGGGAATAGTGACCTAGATAAAAAGTATATCTCATAATTAGCATGGCTCACTGCCTGAGGATGAAAGAGTACACATGGTTTTGCTCTCTTCAAACAATTACAGTGAAGGTTGCCAGAGTTCTTACTAGATGCAGCCCAAATGGTTTAGGAGAAACATTATAATACTGTCCATTATCAATTTTCCTAAAGAACACAACAAACCTGCCTCCCCACCCACCTGCCGACAGTTAAGGCTTGGACTAACTTCATTCAGATATAAGGTGCTTTACTCTGCCCATAAACAAGAAACATTTTATAGAACTGCATTACAGATTTATAACTTCAGATCATTATTGTTTTATGATTAAAAAATGAGCGACTTAAGAAAAAAGCTCAACATCCTTAAACTTCATTTCCATTCAATCTCTAATAAATACCATCTGCTGTGTACTTTAGGGATATAATACCCGTCAAAAACTCAGCCGTATTATGAGAACTGGCACCAAGTTGATCTGAAATGCATATTTGAACAGATGTGTTTAAATTACATCTCTCCATCTATCCACACACATAAATTCAGAATAAGCGTGTGTTGATTTAAAATGCATAAAAAAGGGATTTGGAGATGCATCAAAAGTGAACAGCATCTCAATGGATCAAGGCTCGCATTACTAAAGGTCATCCCTAAAAATAAAGTTTGAATTTATTAAGGGTTGCACCAGGGAACTGTTCTTGGGAACTGACTTAATGTTTGCTGCACTAAAGCAGCCATTGAAATTACACTAATTTTCTGTGACCCTTCACTGTTTAACATTAGAGCTGTCAGGCATGGTCAGAAATAATAGGATCTCAGCCATGAGTAGCTGAGAATATGATACACTTTTTCTCAGTCTGACACAATGCTTATCACCAATACTAAATGTCTTGGGCTCTGAGGACCCATCCACGTCTGTTTCAGTGACAGTCATTAGGTCTTCACTCTGACATGGAAATCAGGCATATAAAACAAAATGATTAACATGCCTTTTTGGCATGATGAAACCAAATGCAAAAATTACAAGCAGGGCTCCATTAACAAATGCTAATTAAATAAAAAGAAAAATAAATCTTTCTGAACATGTCTTTTTGCCCCTCTATAATCTACAGTCCTACAGTGTTTTGGGGACCTTGAAGATAAGACAGACCAGTCCAAAGGTCCTTCTAAGCCACCAATCTACTGCAGTAGGCATCAGAAGTAGCCCAGGAAAGGATTTCAGACAGTGACCACCCCCCATTAGAATCCCTTCGTCCTTCCAAATGGATTTTGTCAGAAAGGTGTTTTTGTAACCAGTAGCTTCAGGTGGATTTCTTCTCCATTAACTCGTCAACAAGTCTCCCCTTGAATCTAAACCGCTCCATATCAAAACCATTTGAAAGAAAAAAATCTCTGGTGAGCCTTCCACTTGCTAATACCATTTGATGTCCCCTAACTGTTATGCTGGGAGAGACCAGCAACTACTCTGTTCACCTTCTCAGTACTCTTCATGATTTTACTGATCTCTGTTCCAGTCCCACTCAATTAGCACTCTTCCAGAGTGAAGAGTCCTTAATTTCCTGTGTGTGAAGATCTGCAATACCTCTGATATCTCCGTGAGTCTTTACAGTAACACTACCTATTGTAACATATCCTTTTTGAGAGGGGTGTTGACAGCATTTAATGATACAGGCACAAGAAGATAAAAATATCTTAAAATAGTTCTAGAATTTAGATAAATGATCTCCTTTTAAAATTTTTTGTTCCGTTTTGGGTTAATCTGTTTTCTAGTAAGCAGGTAGCAAAAAGTAATGAACCTTACAAGAGGTAAGGAACAAGAGAGAAGTAAGTTTTAGAAAATAAATAAGCTAGAACTGAAAACAGAAAGAAGGCCAAGCATGTTTCAAAGACAGGCCAAAGTCAGCAATGCGGTGGCAAAGGGGAACAGAAGTTGTCAAAGGAGGAGTAGCAGTATGATAAGTTGCAAGACTTTAACAGAGAATGTAAGATTTCTGTCTGAAGCAGAACCAAGAATTGATCAAGATAAAAAAATTAGGAACTAAAATTGCTAATGGGCCAGATGTTTTATTCCAAGGTTTTGGTTCAAGATCGTTTATATTCTGCAGCACAGAGAAAGAGTAGAAAATGGCAAGACAGACGTTAAAACAAAGCAGATTTTGAAGGAAAACACGCTCAGTTTGAAAGAGTTACCCCCAAATAGCTGATAGATTCAAAAGAGACAAGTCTTTCACGTCACAACCTATACAAACTATTTGACTGGATCTTTCTTCTGTCTTACTCCTTTGTGAGAAATTACCACATAAAAGTTTTCCATTTGTAAACATCTATGTGGAAAGGATCAACACTGTGAAGGAAACAGCAGTTAAAACCATAGGCATGATGTATACTAAATTTATCATAATCTTCATTCCACTTTCTAAGTACCTAATGAAATGCAACTTGTATCACACAGCTGATCATCCAAAACACAGTACTTAAAAAAGGTGTTATTATAATTAAATCTCAGAGTCACAGTTTGAAGAGAGAAGCAGGCAGGTTGTCTGGGGCAAGGTTTTAGCAGACAAAAGCAGTTTTCCTGAATGTTGGCCAGAGACATTTAAATCACAATTCATGCATTCTAATGAAATGATGCTGCAGTTTTACACCAGACAGTTTTGCTGTACATTCTTTTACATTCTTAAATGTGATTTTTCAGAGCCAGTATCCCTCTTGCAATGCAAATGGTCTAATTTTTAGAGATGCTTTCTGCTTACAATTGTAGGACATCTGAAACCAACAGGCTTTGAATATCTGACTATGGAAGCAAAGACTAGTAGTGTACAAAGTTAACCTGACATTTAAGAGGACAGATATTCAAATTAAGAACAGAAGAGAAAAATAACAAAACAGAACAGCATTTTGGATTGCAAGGCTATGAAAGCTATAATTTTACATCCTTTTTCAGAGATGTTCCCAAATGCAGACTTAATACCTGTAACTCAGATAGCTTTCAGGACTAACAGTTGCATAGAGGACGTAGGGGGTTGGAAAATGTTTCCAGGTAGGCTTGAGATTTATGGCTTTATAAAAGGAGTATCTGGTAGGTACTTTTTATCACCGCACTAAATTTTTTTTTTTCTTAAAGATCAATATACGCACAGGAAAGAGGCTGAACAGGGAACTACTACTTCCTCAATTCTAGGAGTAAGTGTAGTATTTGGCTCAAAATTCCAATAACATCCTCCCTCCTCCATAAAAATTCAAAGCTGCTATTGCTTAACTTAAAAGTTTTTCATTTTTGCTCTGTGAGACACTGGCAAATGTGACTATATGGTCTTAACACTTCAGACCAAAGTGTGACACAAGGATTGTGATGTACTCAGAACACAACACCTATATAGCTTCAGGATTAAATGTTCAGAGGTAACACTTCAGACTCAAAAGCAATGCTATTTCCTTATTAAGCCAAAACCCCTGAGCTTAACTTCAAAGAAATCCAGTGTGCTTTACTAATTAAAGTGTGATAAGATAAAGTTAATTATATTTCAATATAATCATATTTCAATCAACATAATGCAATATAACTTGGATCACTGGGAAACAGAGACTTTACCTTGCAAGAATAAATTTAAAGAAATTATGAAGCAAATATTTCAAAGGACATGTATAAAGAATTATACATCCATTCATTCATGTAAAAGAATAATTGGAACAATATACAGAAAGAACAGGGCATGACTCTTAAGTTAATGGGCATTGCTGGAGTGATAGCATATAACAAACACTGTCTGTAGATCACTGTCTCATCCCATTCATGCTATGCTCTGATAACAATCTGAATTTTAAGAAATCACACCAGAAATAATATCCATCTTTATGAGCAAGCACAGTTCACTTGACTAACTGGAAGGTAACATAATGACTCTGAGAAGTATCTGTTTTATTCTCGAATACACCCAAAAAGCATGTAAGTTCAGAATATAAGAGGTTACACAGGATTGGCCCATAAAAATAAAATGCTAATTTATGTATCAGCTAATCAAATATAATTTAGAGGAAAATATTGTGGCTTCTCTTCCAAGTGGAGGAATGGGCTTAGTCCAAGGACACTGGGCAGAAAAAGCAAAATGACCAGGAAAACAGCTCTAAAATCTCCTAGTTCACTTCTCAGAAAGATGGCCTCAACCAGCCAGGTTCTCACACGCTTTATGTTCATAATACTTTGGTAGCAGTTTCCTTTGTCTAGAATTGCCAGTAAGTTAAGAACATTTCTTTGTAATAGACAAAATCAGGGTCAAAAGAAGTAATTAATACATGCATTCCTTGAAACGTTTTGAAGAACGTTCAGATTCATACATGCACACCAAGCTACACACAGGACATCACAAGCAACATCAGAAAGAGAAAATATGATATCTTAAATGTAGACAGTTAGCTTGCCAATGACAAAGTTAAAACAATACAAAATCAATAGACACTGTTGCCTCAGGGATGCTCTTACCCACTTCTCTCTGTTCAGTTCAGTGAACTATTTCTCTTTCAGTGTGTCACTAAGTTGCAGATGCTTGGAAAATTACAATTAGGATAGCTTACCACATCATTATCAGGACACCAGTGTATTTTGTCACAGTCAAAAGCTTGAAATAAAATAAAGGCCTGTTAAATGTGTGTAAATTCCTTTTCTGGAGGTGCCTTTTTTTTGGAGGACTCTGACCATCTGTACACAGCCACAAATCTTAAAAGTCATTCAAGCAGTAGCTTTGCTGCCAAAAGGTAGGGTTACTAAGTGGAAAATTAAAAAAAAAAAATCCAGACAAATGTAACAGGAATAATGCACGTCAATATGAGAAGAGGTATCAGTAAATAATAATAGCAAGGCTATCCATGAAGTCCAAACAAAATTTAGAGTTTGGAAAAGATAATGAGATCATCCCAGCTATTCAAATAGAAGGCTGGAAGGTGGTCACCTGAAACACTTCAGCCTTGCATATTTCAGATGTCCTCCTGGGGAGCACACACAGTATAAATGTGTTACTACATTGTAAAGAAGTAAAATAGCCAGAAAATGAAACTTTCAAAGTTAACAAACTCTTAGCATGCAGAAATAATTAAGGAAATTTGATGTTGTGAGCAGTTACCTGACCTGACCTGCCAGTGACTGAGAGTTAAAAGAGAATTAGCACAAAATCAAAAATATGCTGTTATCACTGAAGAATCATCAAAGACAAAATTAAAAGTATGTTTTATGACGAATTCAAAGATCTGACAGCATCCCAATTATGGCAACTAAAGCTCTTTGGCATCACTGAACCATTAACATTGGATAGGTAATGTATGAAAATTGTTTTTAGGTAATAAGGTTTCAGGTAAATTTAGTAGCAGTAGAACATGAATAAAGATGTAACTGAGATTAATAACTTCTTTCTCACAAATGAATATATGTAATTAGAAAAGAGATAGGATCAGTACCAATTTGGTTTAGCAACCTGATTCAAAGCACTGGATTAATACCTGAAAATTAAGAGAAATGGATTTTCTTGTATCCTGGCATGGTAAGACAGAAAGACCTGGCACAAGAAGTCCCAGAACCCAAACAGAGTTTCTAAGGTTCCCAGAATTAGTAAATTACGCAGAACAGTTACTGTTGAAAATTAAATAAGAATCAGGATGGAGTAAGGCAACTGCTCAGGAACTAGCATCAGACTTATAGTGAGGAAAATTATAAACTTCAGGAAGTTCCCAAAGAGTTGGTAAAAGTCAGAAAAGCAACACTTATGAGACAGATGGAAGAGAAATGAAAATCTTAAAAAGGATCATTATAAAAGGACATGAGTGATGTCCTCACACAGGAATATTAAATCTAATAGTCCTGATAAAGGAAAAAATTGAAAACTTTTTTCACTGAAGAGACAAGTACAGAAACAAAGAGAAAGCATCTTGATAGTGAGACTGATAGAGATGAAATAAATACTATTTTTGAGGTTCCCAACATTCTAATCAGAGAAACATATTACAATTTGCAGCAGAAAAAACCTCCCCAAAACAGATGCTGACAAACTTCTTACTATTGGAGCAGGCTTAAGCTGCAGAATTAAATCAAATCAATACAGTGAGAACTGAAAAATGTCTCAAATGAATGGAATAAAGTGGTTATAACTACTCAATTTTGCAAGCTGAACACAAGTTTGAATTCAATAGTTACCATGAACTCTTCCTGTTAAAGTCTACTTAAATGTAATGAATAATTTTATAAAATACGCACAATATGATACAGAGGGAGAACACAAAAACAAAATCTAATCAATTCAGTGGAAACAGCAGTGTTTGCATTCAGACCATATCAGTGAAATCAATTTTATCACATCACATACTGTTCCACAATAGCCTCTGGGCATCAGTTGAAGAACCTGGAAAGCCTGTCAAATGCCTGCCAGGCACAAGGGTACCCTTTTGGCTCTGCAACACCAGCACAATATACAAAGAATTCTTAGGCAGAAGGATGGACTATTCCCAACGCTGGTGCAGATTCCCAAGCTGAAATCCAGTGTCTGGGTATAACTTGGTGGGCCTAACACAGACACTGGCTTTTCAACTTTGAGAAAAACAGAAGATATAGTATAAAAGGAGGTCTGAAGGAAGCGGTAAATTAGGATCATTAGGGATGAAACGAGCTGTATCTCAGACAATTTAAGCTCATTTATTATGGAGAGAATATTGAGCAACTAATGCAAAACTACCACCTATCTAACAGCATTCCAAAAATGCCTCTTCCATATGGGTGGGAGTTTCAGACATGTTTGAAGGAGGTAGAAAAACATGGAATAACTTTAGAAATTATTTATTGATTTAACCTTTGAGTCCATTAGTGAAAAATATTTCGTCCTCTATGATCTATTGCAAGTCTTTATAATTCACAACACCTCCCTTCACTCAGTTTCAGTGCCAGGACTGAAGTTCCAGGAATTTAAACAGCTTGAATTTTTTTATCAGTTGAGTAGAAGACATACTGTGTTGCACTAATGCAGCACATTGTGTCTCTAAATGAACCAAGACTGAAGGAGAGTTAATGCAAATGCAGCTTTTTCCTAGGCAGCCTTCTCAGCACAGTAGCACTTAGCAAAGACGTAAGTGGTTTGAAACGTCCACGTTGCATATAAAAAACACAAAGGTGAGATGCAGAGCACAGTTGTGTGAGGTATAACTGAAGGAGCTATTAAAGAAGCAGCAGGTGAACCCTAGTCATGATTTTGTAACATTCCTCTCATCTACTAAGATCCCTGAGGAATCTGCTAACTTGTCTGAACACCTCATCACCGGATACAAGATCTTCAGGGATTGCTCTTCAGGGTTCTCCCCTAACACACAGAAGGCAAAATGCAGGCAGGATGCAAAATAAGCATCTGTAAAGGAAAGCAGGAGAAAGGAGAAGGTACAGGAGAAAAGCAAGGTACACTGACTTCCTTAAAATAACTGAAAGTTGGATGTCACCTTGGAAAAGAACTTGAGAAATGCTACATGGGCTATCCTGTCTTTACGGAAAACAGGAACAAAAGGAGAATCAATGATTAGAGCTCAAATCTCCTTTTCCCTTCCAGCTAAAAAACATGCCACCTTCACAAACAAGGATGGCAGTGAACTCCCAAAAGATAATCAAAGACCTAAATTCCATTGTACATGGGCAAAAGTAAATAGAAAGACGCGAGATTTTAAAATCCAATGCTCCAGAATGACAGCTCCATTCCAGAACAAACTTGTTTTGGTGATAAAGGTAATTTTGTATTAACTGTGGCAGCTTACAGTGTGCAACAATGGCATCTCAAAACAGCCATGGGCTATGAGCACCTATCAAACGTGCAAAGGCACCATTTCCCGCAGTGACAACATTTCTTTGGGCCTGCTTCAGGTCTCAGGAACTTGGCAGAAAGTTTCACAAGGATAACACACCTTGCACCTTGGGGTTGTGCCTCACCAAGCCTTCAAGTTTGGCTTTCTGTGGAGGCAATGCAGGTGCTACTGAAGAAATTGAGAACTTGCACTGTGAACGATTTCCTTGTCAAAACAACACCATGAATCTAGGAAGCAAATACTCTGAAGATGACATTGCGAGTTTCTGATTTAGGGCTCAAGTAACACAAAGATAAGGTATTTAGATGCAGTGTGTTTTTCTCTCAGAAATTAAAGGCAGTTTATTTACTTACAAAGGAAGTCTATCAAAAAAATTTTAAAAAGCAAATTCAGGCAAATAGGAAAGGTCCTAAAAAGAAAAATTTATACCAGGTCAGAAAATATATTATTCTTTCAAGGAAAAAAAAACAAACCAGCAGATCAGAGGAAAAACCTCAGGATAGAAGTTTAAAGTTGAAGGATAAACTAATACCAAGAATTCAAGAATTCATCAGGAGTCTTGGAAGAGGATTTGAACTAAACGTGAAACCAGTTTTTGTGACAGGGTTAATAAGTGAAAGGAGAATACTCAAACATAACCAGAAGTCTAATGGAAAGGACAATTAATTTCTGTGCAAACTCTGTGCATGGGACGGGAACATATCCCCCACAGATACAACATTACAAAATAAGAATTAAAAATCCCCAGCCATTCCTGTTGTATAAGCATAATCACAGTCTGAATGCACATTTAGTTCAATCAACAAAACAATTTTTTGGTCTTAATAATTATTTGAACATTTGCCTTAAGAAAAAAATATGTTTATTTGCATTAATAATGAGAACACAAAAATATTATCTCACTTAACGTGAAAATTACTGTACTTCACTTAAATGCTGTCAAGTAAAAGCTGTATTTTGTGACAACATACGTTAAGAGACAGACTTCAGCTTCTGCTATTCTCGTAATGATGAAAAGTCTCAAAATACCTAACATAAATTTGCATGCTGTAGAAAGTGTAACTAAATGTTCTAAAGTAACAAACAGTATAAAAGCAAATTATGACTTATTGCCATTAATTCTGTATGATATTTAAGACACAAATCAGGAATGTAAATCTTAATACAATCATGTCTGATCTTCTGTATCAATTCTTAACATTTTTGAAGACAAAACCCAGAAAACTCGGACATTCTTTTTGTACATCACTCTGAAATACTCTGGCAAAGTACTAACTGTTCTGTTCACTAAGTTGTGATGAATGGCAGTGAGGACTTTTTCTGCTGCAGAAAGGTGTACTGGGTTTGTGTGGCAAGGTTTTGGTAGTGGGGGAAGCTGAAGGAGTGGAGTATGCTCCCTGGAAAAAGTCCTTGGCTGGTCACAGTCTGGAATCCAGCTGGCTTCCTTAGCCATTTTTAGGACTGAGTATGTGAGTCAGGTATTCCCCAAACCTTAAGTCAGTGGGAGCAGCCATCCCACTACAGTGGAGAAATCATGCCAGTCTATTGTTCAAACCTAAACCTACAGTCCGTCTGTCTCCCTCATTCTGCAGGGTCTTGGATACAGCCACTACAGACAGACAGCAGATTTCCTTTCACCAAACACAAGGGTTAACAAATAACAGTGGGACATGGACACACACACAGAGAAATTCAGCAGTAGGCCTACGAACAAGCACAGGACCCATTTTTCAGATGTGGAGTTTACTGCTTCTGTATGTAAGATGGAGGCTTATGTTGAAATTTGTCTTGCCAAAAATCCTTCAATGGGGGTAGTTCAGAGAGATCAGTATTTTTTTTAATAGAAAGCTTTTTGTAGAAGACTGATTCAAATCTGTCAGGGTTTGTAATGTCCAGAAATTACTCTCCCAGAGCCAACTGCAAGTCTGGACAGAACTGCGTTCAGATCTCAAAGTTGCCTCTCCTGCTGATGGTCACAGCTCATCCAAAGGCCAACCAGGGGGGCATCTGACACAGCAAACTGTAAGACAATTAATTTCTATGGGCTCTGGGTTTTGCCAATGAAGACTTTCTCCAGATTTAAGATGAAATGGCTTACAGTCAGCCACTCTGGCTTTATATTCTCCTATGTATAAGGTGTTTGGACGCACTAACATATATTCTAACTTGAACTTGGCATCTGAATCACAATTTTCCAGTAGGTGGATTGAGTAGAATTTATAATACTTCTTCTGTCTTTACATGTAACCATATTTGCAATATTATCCTCATGTAATGAAGTAATTTAACAGCTGTATTTTGTCAATTACTCCTACTAAACAAAATAAGAGTTCTACATAATGATGAGAAGAAAAATAGAAAGACAAAAATAATTACAAGTGGATGAGATAACCAGTTCAGCTGTGGAAAATAAACTTCCATCTCCTACAGTCACCACTCTTATGCACAAACCTTTTAAGATTTCGAATTTATGATTACTTTGCCATGTAATAAATGACAAGTTTATGACTATAAATTTCATTCTCATTAATAAGACTGAATACAAATTACAGAGCAATATAAGATGCACATGAACACAAACTTGAGCGTACCCAAAGTAATCTGTATCACTGTTCCCAAATGGATGTACAGAATGTACAAAAGTTCTGGGTAGCAGAACTATCAGGACTCTTGCATGCAGCAGTGTTTTAATTGTATAGCCACACTCTTAAAGACGTTTTTGCATATTTCCATTTACTAGTTTCCTTCATTTAAACATGTTATGTTTGAAGAAAATAACCATTAAAGGTACTAATCAGCTATCAAAGAACTGCCTATTTTACTTCTTCACTCTTTTAAACTTATTTTCCCTGAAAGTTTGATATCCCTGAAAGTTACACAAATGTAACTTCAATCAGCACTTACCAGCTGGCCAACCACCTTCACAAAAAATCTTTTGTGCCATATTATCTTACATGACTAGAATAACATGGCTTACAAAATTAATTTCTTATCTAGCACTATGTCAAAAATCAGAAAAGCGTACACATGTAAATGAATAAATAGCTTCCTTAAACGTATCAAATACAAAAATTTAATACCATAACCAGAATTTTCACATCTGAACACTATAAGGTGTACACATACCTTGGATTTCAATGTGTATTAATATGCTATCACACTAAATATTATGCATCTTAATGTATGTTTGGATATGCTTAAAAGCTCAGGAGCAAATTAAAACTGAGAATTACATGTCAAATCAATCTGCTATTCAGCAAATTGACATGAATTAAAGTTATTGTTTTAAAAACAAATTAGACTCCCCCCACAAGTTCTACATTCTTGTTTTAAGACATTGCAACATAATGAAAATATTTATTCAGGGAAAAAAAAAGTTATTTTAGTTATTTTGTTTTAGAACACGAGAGAAATATACTATCTTACTAAGTACAAACAAACATTTAAACTCATAAATATTAAATGCTTTAAGACTTATTTCTACTACTGCATGATGCTTGCAATTCCTTCCTTTTATCCTTCCTAGAAATTTTATATCATTACTTCCAAAAAACCCACTCACAAGCCCTAGGGGGAAAAGGAAGAAGATACCATCTTGCTATCCTTAAGAAACAGAATTGGATGTACTTTACTAATTTCTACTCTATCATCTAACAATATTTGCATTACGATTTTGCAGAGGAAAACTGATTCCTCCAAATTTTGGCTAAAGCAGAACATCACAGTGTTGTGACCTCAAAGGACTTGAACTGCAAGTGCCCTGTGTGCTCACTATGTCTGCACTCAGCAAGCTGTGCTCATCCCGATGCACGAACAATAAACAGTCTACAGCCCAGAAAACTCTTAATATCCTCAATGCATTTGGCATGAAAGACCAAGGCTAAAAAATGGTGACTAGTAATTTATAAAGTGGCAAAAGATCTAATCCTGTGAACTGTGGCAGCGAGAGGTCTTTCTGTGAACTAACTGAAACCTGATTCAGAAGTCTGTAGAACAGAGAAGAGAACGATTAGGAAGATGCAGATATTTGTAAACAACCTTCCTTCCTTTTATTCCCCCTCTGGGAAAACATATCTCCTTGTTACAAAGTAAGGGTACAGTAGCATTAGCTGAGAAAAGGGAAAAGAGCTGTACAGGCCAAAATGCAGACTGCCCTCCTAAAATAACATTTAGCTTGGTTTAACTAGTGTTATAATAAAAAAAAAAAAGCTATCCTGAAATACCTAATGCTTGTCTCTCCACAGTCAGTTCTAAAGAAAAAACATACTTTTGAAATGTAGGTAGTTGAATTCTAGATGTTCAAAACACCCTAATGAAATTAATGTATCTGCAAGTATTCAGCACCTTTGAAACCTCTCACCTACGTATATCTCTTTCCAAGACCTTGTAAATCAAATGCAAGGCAGGAAGGGTTATAAATTTAGCAAATATGTTCTTCAAGCCCAAATTTAAATTTCACGACAACTAGACAGTTAATCCTGTGGCAAAAAGGAGATACACCATGAAACACTAGGGTCAAGTTCTAGACACAAACTTGAACATACCTTTGTGCTGTGTAGTGGAAACACCCACATTTTAGTTCTTGGTGCTAATTTAATACCTTTTAAAGGCGCTCAATTAATTTAAAACATAAAAAAAAACCCCACCACATTTGGTAAAGTGCTTAGTTCAGACTCCAAGAGCAGACAAAAGACAGAGCAGAGTCTAGAGACTGAGGTATAAAATTACAGATAAGTACCAAATACACTCAGCAATTTCTTAGCAGAAAACGTCATAAGGGTTTTAAACAGATGACATTTGCATTTGCAGTAGTTAGACTGACAGAACAGATGTGCTAAAAACCATTTAAAAAAGCCCAAATCTGAAAGACTTGTCAAGGTTTGTTAGGGACATGATCTGCACGTCTGCAAAATGAGCTCAACAATGTCTCTCTCTGAGAAACAAAAGCGCATTTTGAGAAAGAAAATTAAACACATTCACAATGTAAAAAAGTGAGGGAGTTGTTCAAGTCTACTTCATAATTACCCGCACTTTGAAAGTGAGTAGAAAAAGGTATATAAAAATAGTAAATGGTTATTTAAAAATTATTCTATTCACTGCCTTCAAATTCTAGTTTCAGCAACTGTCACAATAATGTGATGAAGACAATACTACTGCCACAAGGCTCAGGATAGCTTCAAAACTGCAGGTTGTCTGGAATAGTTGCAAATTTTATGATGACTCATTAAGCTGTTTATCTTTCCATTGAACTTAGCAAAACTCAGGAGCTTACTATTGGACATCTTTTGCAACAAAATTATTTACAGTGTTTGGAATTTCATTGATCATTCAAACAATAGTATTTGGAAACAAGCTTTTGGGAAGATGTTTCTTCCCTGTTCATTATTTCAGTCAAAATTGGCTTCTAGAAAATAGTAAAAAATTTTAAGCCAAAGACTTATGACTGGTAAGACAGTCACACAACAAACACAGAAGGAGAACACAACAACCAGCTGATTGTTCATATAAGCTCTCATGGTATGCGCTATGATGTCAAGAATAAAAACAAAGTCACAACAGAAGACTAGAACCTGGGAAACAAACTGCAGCTCATGAAATTGCTCAGAAAGGCAAGAGCAGCCTTAAGAGTCCAACATATTGGACAAAATTATATTGAGAAAGCAGACTGTGAAAAGTTCCATTCAGACATGCAAATATTGCTGTGAAAACTGACTGTCGTGACTGGGAGGAGACAGCAGCAGCGCCCACTTTGCTCCCAGCCATGCTATTTCACCCGCAATTGAAGCAGACTGGCTAACACCCAAAAAGATGCAGCCTGGCTGCCACTGCAAAAAGAGAAAAAGTCAGAGCAGATCAAAAGAAACAAGAGGGAGTAACTGCAGAGTCCCCACAAACCCTTAAAAACAGAATTAAAACTGGCCTAGAACGGTGCTGAAGCTACCATTTGTAAGCTTAATTCCTGGTAAAGCAACAGGGAAGCAATGAGCCTCGCTGAAGCCAGCCATTCCAAAAGGATTGTATAACACCTTCTCCCAGTTTGGACAGTATCTCTAGTTTCTTCAGACATTCGGCAGTTGTCTGTAACTGCTGGGCAACTGGGACTTGAGTTTGCACTTGAGTGATTAATTTCCTTCCAAGCTTGGGATTTATTTTCCACTGCACGCATTTACTACTTTTAGTCCTTTACTGCCTTTTTCCAACTGCATGTAATTATGTATCTACATATGCTGAAAAATTAAGACTTGATTACAACTAAAAGTAATGGAGCCTCAGACAGGTTTATGAGCAGGTCTGATTTTGATGGAGAAGAGAGAACTGGTGAAAAAAAGAACAGAACTTTCTGCCTGTGGCTTCTCCTCTGGCAGGCCAAGTTTGCTGGCTTTCTGATGATACTGGAAAGCTCACGTTTCCAGTCTGAATCATGAGACAGTCTCAAACAAACAGCAGCAGCCACCCACAATTAATATTATGCTTCTATCTCAGAACACAAACTGGGAGGCAAACCCAGCTTTTCCTCAGGATTACACTGTTTTCCAAAATAAAAAGGTATAGTGTTTCAGTCTGGCTCTAAGTTTCCCTACTTTTTTATTCATCTAGATTTTTGTCTTACAACTCTCTTATCAAGCAGCAGCAATAGGAAAGAGGAATATAAACTTTGATGAACATCATAATCACTTCACAAACCATAAAGGTGAGAGAATATAGTCTGGGCAACAAAAGCAAATGACATTTGGAAAACACATTACCATTAAAAAGTCTAAGGACTTTTTAATGGGTATATATTCACACTGCTAATTATTCAAGCAATTACAGAATATGACATTCAGATCTCAGGTTTCTTTAACTAAAATATATTCCAATTGTTTGCTTTTATCATCAAAAGTAAATTTCAGGGGATTAAGTTTCAAAATTTCAAGATCATCAAAGCTGTCTTGCTCTTTTTGCAACTACAAACATCACCTTTCAGAAATATAATCTATGCTGAATCTTGAAAGTTGAGATAACCTGAAAAACAACTCACATTTTGATACAATGACACCAGACTTTCTCATAGAAGACTACATTGGTCTCTGGATTGAACTTACCAGCAATTTCTAAAACTCCTGTATTTAGTTGTAAACACATTGAAACTAACATCTCATGCAGGAATCAGTCTTGTGAATAGTGCCTCAAGACTACTGTATTAGTCCCCAAAGCCCACAGATTAGGGCACTAGTCCTTAGTCCCTACAGACTGCATATACCCTCTAAATTAATCAAAGCATCCTCTCCTTATCCTGTTGTCCTCTAGAACAGTTTACAAATAAATCCTCAGTAAATACATATATACACACACATCATATCTGTAGATAAAATATATGTAGACTGATGTATCAACTATTGAACAGTATTTTCCTGAACACTTGAATTTACTGACATTTCAGTACAAAATACTGCAAACTGTGATAGAAGGGATTTCTAAAAAAGTTTAAAACAAGCCTTCTGTACTTCAGTTTTCAGTCTAATGGATTTGCCATTCTTGCATTTATTCTATGCATTTTGCTATTGATCTTCATAATAAACCAAAAATGTTGTCACCTGGAGGGGAAAGTATCCCTGAAATACAAAGTGTTGCATATCAAAAGTTGGCACTAGGACATCAATACTGATTTTTAAAGTTCATTTCGATTGTTCATGCCTGAACAGAATCCTCAAAAAGAGGAAAAAAGTGACATTTCTAACTTCACAGTCCCATAGTGTCAAGAATGCTCCATTCTTTCAAAAAGTGAGTTTAAATATAAAGAGTTTGGAGTACTCCTGGAGAACTCTAGCTTCTCTATGAGGTATTCTGTGCTCAGCAGGACATAAATAAGTCCCCACTCTGAAGAAGATACCCCTGCAGTCTCTCATAGCAGAGGAAAGAAAGGCATTTGCTTCATCTTGGAGAAGAAAGTCCCAGAGTGTTTTGTGGGCCTGATTGAGAAAACGGTTCAGAAATCTCTTGGCATACCTCTGGTATCCAAAACAGAATTATGACATCTTTTCCTTTTTCCTTTCATTTTTACTTGCTGCACTTCATTTTTATGTGCTTAGATGTTTGAATGCAAGTTATAACCATAACATTACTTGATGTACTTTACTTCTTCAGCAGGTCAGCCTATGTAATTATTAGTTTAATGGTGGTTTTGGTGAAGTTACTGTCAGAGCAGATGTAACATTCTAGAGATATAGGTGACATTTGGAATCTACTGGTAAGTCCTTGTACATTTTGCGTAGGAAGCTTTATGACTTTTATGACTTTATGGCCCTAGCAATACAAAAAGGAGATATAGGGGGTTCTACTTTTTGTTTATTTTACCTTTTTTGATAAATGGGAGATAGACATAATCCATTTTGGCTATTAAAGTAGTTTAAACACATATTTAATTTCAGCTATTCTGGCTTTAGGTTCTGGAGTTGTCTGCAGCCATATTAAGTTCTGGCAAACTTTGTGCTGAGACCTTTACGGGAATTTCTACATGGCAATGTAATAGCTGGCTGCTGTCACAAGTCTTCTAGAAATGAAGACTCTATGCTCTTAAGTGCAAAGCAAAAAGCCTTTTATTTTACAGATGAGCACATGT
Source organism: Climacteris rufus (assembly GCA_013398175.1). Lineage (NCBI taxonomy): Eukaryota > Metazoa > Chordata > Aves > Passeriformes > Climacteridae > Climacteris > Climacteris rufus. The sequence continues at coordinate 1,103,353 of VZRZ01008690.1, forward strand.
CCAAATATCCAAAACATTTTCTTTTTCTTGCATAGTTTCTTTATCCTGCTGCCACATGGTACAAAGAATTTTCCATCTTAATATCTGGAGACTATTTTCTAACGGGAACTACTAGATAATTTGGTAGTTTCTTAATAAGCAGGATAAATAAAGTTTGTTGTTCTTTAAAATCAAGACATCAAACCAGTTTTCTTCCTTGTTAAGTTCACTACAAAAAAGCTCTGGAAAAAGATGTATGACATAGATTACTGTATGTTTAGTGACCAGCTGTTTTAAATTTGGGTATTAAGTAATTCACTCTTTTCTGTGTGCAAGAGCTGAATGGTTTAATAAATTCCCATATGCCCCAACATGTGCCAGCTATACTAGATTATCGAAAATCCAGCTGCTGTTATGATAATAACTGCCAATGCTAAAACTACTGAAGAGAATAATGAATCAACTTCAAGTCAACTAAGTCATAAATTGACACAGTTCCACTTAAGATATGTGGGAATATAATGTATCTGTTAATTAAAAACTAACACTGATCCACAGTCACACGAAATTTAGTGCCAAGAATTCATGGGCAATGTTTATGGTGGAAAATTAATGCAAATCAACCTGTATGTAGACAAGCAGCTCCATTGCCATCAGTTGTCCTAGATGCATAGGAATGTCATATAAATTACACATTCAGTTTGCAAAACAGATTCTATTGTATCACAGTTTGTTTTTCTTTCTTACATGTTCTAATTCCCATGCAGCTATTACATGACATGTTTTACATAGCTAGACTTCTGGCTTTTTCAATTATCATAAAAACTGAGTCTGAAAATGACAATGAAAGTTTGACTGGTTTAAGCACCAGTATTTTCATGCAATCTAAGAGTCAAAGGTACAATGTCACTGTCCTTAAGTCATTGAACAACCACATAAAGGAAGGAAGTAGAAAGTAGCCAAACAAGGTGTCAGAAATAATTCTCCAGACACATATTTTTTGGACAATCAGTGCAGAAATATCCATCATAATATGTCACTATCAACTTTTAAAAGCTAAGAAAATACTTTCTTGGATATTAAATTATTACTTGTAGTTACAAAAGCTTTGCAGGTGGATATAACTTTCATCTTTGTGTCAGCATAAGTAAACACATTAATGATACATTGTTCCATTTCTCACAATTAGCTCAGTTGTTAAGGGAAATAATTTTGAAATTAATCTAGAACTCATCAGTCCCCTAAGTAAGATTAGAATATTATTATATTGATGCAAATTTACATAAGAGATAGGACATGAAATACTTATTTGAACAAACAAGCAAACACAAACCCAATCCATTTACATTTGTTGGAGCTGAACCATCTCTAGTACACAAAATGTACAATGCTCAAAAGCCACATTAAAGACAACTTCAGTAACTCCAACTTCAAGCAATCTATATATTGTACTTTAAGTATAAAAAATTAAACACATTATTTGAAAAATACTAGGAATACATTGACAAGTTAAAAGCATGTCATGCAGAGATTTAAGATGCTTATAAAAGCTCAAGCAAAGGGGCAAACCACATCAAGGGGCTTACAGAAAACTCAAAGACTTTGGAAGCTTAAAGAACCTCCTTCTTTTTCATACCTTAATTATGAAGTTGCCAATAATTGTGTTTTCAGCCACATGTTCTTGACATTGCAACAAACCCAACAACACTGTCATTTTCTCAACTATTAGGAGACTTACTTTTCTTTAAGGAAATCCACTACTTGTTTGAAGTCTGCCACGCAGTATTCCCTTTTCATGTCCATGAGCACACTGTCAGAGGCTGACTGGACTGGTATGTGCAGAAAAGCATATACTCTTGGATGATTGAGAATCTTCGCCATTTCCTAAGAGTTATTAAAAGAAAAAGAAGCTTTAAAGCATTACGAAAACAATACACAAAACTCCTTTAAATTAATACATGGGGTAAGTATCAGCAGTAATACTTCTGAAACCCAAGCAATACTGAATTGTCGCAGCCCAGTTTGAAACAGTAGGGACAGGTGAAACACCTGAAACCAATTTTGTTTTAAGAAAAAATAAGAAGAAAGCGATGAAAAGGAATTTCCTTTGTGATAGGGATCACATTCCCTATGCAGTATTGATTACACAATTAAAAGAAAATTTTAGAGGCAAAGTATTGTGAAAATTGATGCTTTCAGACAGTGGCTGTTTTCAAAACATGGCAAAGGTTAGTTGCTTTCTTGTCAGAGTGAAGTTACTTCTCAGACACCAATATGAGAATGTCTATAATTGGAGCATCCTTGAAGTTGGACGTTTGCTAATTAAGGTGCACATCATCATTTGCAAACCTGCTCCAATACTGGTCTGAAATGTTACCTCTGTTATTTCAGAGAAGAGGACAGAATTAGAAGTGTTTGGCTGCAAAATGAAAACTATTAATCAGGGGGCAGCTTCAAAAGAGACACAGGATGTTAAACATTTTGTACAAATGCAAAAGGTCAGGAAAAAAAAGTAAAGGTAACAGCAAAATGCAAATAAACCTCCAAATCAAAGCCAAGCCGAACTCTCAATTGAGGCTTGGCAGGGTGATGGAACATGAGATAGAGAATAGGATTTGGTGGTCCTATTTCTTTCATTTTTATGAACGAAGTTTAAATATTTTTAAAAGTTGAGACAAACAAGCATCTAGACTGTGCAATATGGTACCATACTGCCTGTTAATCTTTATCCTGCAAAAAGCAAGTGAACTTGGATAAAGAACCATATTCCATGCACAACCAGATTTTCATGTAAGGTTTTCCCTTTGTCCCTGTGCTGTGGGCATGCAGGAAATGGCCTGGGACTGAGCATTGCGCTGCTGCTCTTCTGCCAGGTGCACTCTGCATTCTCCAGTCAGGCTCACTAAGGCCATTTCTCCCGTTTTTTTTGATGGCACAGATATTCTGTCTGACAACACATACTGCTGCCAGATTCAGTTTTTAAGATGCAACTATTTACAAATTCTTTCCAGATCATTAATCAGCAATATTAGTCACGCATCTAGATTTTCTCTCTGTATTTCTACAAGGCTGGCCTAGATTGTTCAAAGAGAAGGCAGACATCCTCATGGCTCTTCTTTTGCAGGAATGCAGCTTTTAAAAGCACTGGTTTTTAGAACAAGAAAGAAGTGCTCTCACAATACTCACTTTTCATCTGACAAACATATGTGTATGAACCCCAAACTCTATCAAATCACTTCTGAAAGCAGTTTTGAAAGTTTCTGTGTAAGATCCTATTACATAAATGTCTAAGAGAAGTGATTACATTATTCAAAGGAACAGCTACTCCATGTCAGGTATATGAAGTCAACATTACAGTAATGGCCATACTGATAATGCATGGCACACAATTTGATACACAGCAAGGCTGTGTGCAGTGAACCTGGCTCTCCATGGAAGCTGGAGGTAGCTGGTTTCATGAAAAAGGAGTAAAGAAAAGGTCACCATGCATACATACAAATTTTCTGTCCAATTCAAATGGAACTATACTTGCCTATGCCCTTAATAACTGTAGATGTTCAGCTAGAATATATTTTTTAAAATGAAATTGTGTAGAACAAGTTCTGTAAAATAATCAAATTGGAAAACCTTCTTTTATAAAGATTTAGAAAATCCTGTAAATGCAATTTATATAAAGCATCCTCATAGTCATCTGTGATTTTTCTGCTTATCAGTAATAAAACATGTTTCTAAAATATGAGAAATGGCAAAAGAGCTGAAACTTAAGCTTAAACTACAAGCCTGTTATTCTGCTTATCTCTTACTTCCAAGCACTTCATTCAATCTTTAAAAACAGATTCATGATAAAAGAAACCAATGAAAGTCAAGTTTCATAACATGTTTCTGAATCTGCCAAGTTCTTAAAAATAACTCATTCTACAACATAGAAAAACAAATTCTTTGCCACTCCTCTCAAATTTTGCATCGTCTGAGTAACAGCCTCTTCAATATGAGATCACTTTGTGTATTCTTTCTGAAAGTAATAAATCATTGATTAGAATTTCTAGATATGAAAATGTTATTTTATTCCAGTTGTTGTAAGACTGAGAATCCTCTGAGAGGGGAAAAAAAAAAACCAAACAGATTCACTGTTTGCTTGGAATAGAAATATTACATTTAAAAAAAACCAACTACCTTGTTTGACCACAAAGTTTTCATTTTTAAAGTCACAAGTGTGAAAATTCTCTAGCTATATGAAAATGTTGGTTTTCTCTCTCTTATTTGCCTTAAACAAATGAAAATTTTGCTGGGAAGTATGAAATCTAAAATCTCAGAAGCGTTTTCCTATCCAGAGGCTTTTAAAAACCCCACCCAACTCCACTATTCCTTATCTGATGATAACATAAAGAATCCTGCTGGTCTCACATTTGATCTCCTTCAGGGGATGTGGCCAAGAGGGAACTTTCGTTTACGCTTCCTATAGGAGGAACTAAAGCAATGCTGTCCAGCAGTCACTGTTAAACAAGCCTAGTCAGAACCGCTTCTTCCACTTATCCCCCACATAAAAAAAAAGAAAACATGTCTTCTGCAATCACTGTTGTCAATTACTTTCAAGATCAGGAACACAACTGTTGTCATTTAAAGTAATTTCCTGTGGTTCTGTACTAATGGGACACAAAATGCCTGGCATTAATTAACGCAACTTTTCAACTGTCAGTGGAGGTCCCTGTATAAGCTACAACTGTAAGCACAAAAACATTACTGACTATTCCACCGCATCATTTTGGGTTACGAAGATACACATCAGTCCCTCAATATGGAAAGAACTTGCATTCTTTAGAAAGCAAATCACTTGTCGTGTATTAGAAATTCACACACAACACACACACGATGTATCTGGGAACACTAACACAGTCTAGCTGCTGTGCTCACAGGTTTCACCCACGTTCTGGACAGTCAAAGCTTCTTCTAGAGATGAGGAGGTTGCAAACAACTCTTTCGACTGTGAACTTCCTTCTTTACTTACTTTCTGTATCAAAAGCTACACGAAATATGCTGCATATGCTTTGACTTGAAGTCCTACTGATAAACTGATTTCCCAGCAAGTACTTGAGAATTGTAACGATTAACTCTGTGAATTCAGCAGAACAGAAATTATTAACACAAACCAAACACAAAAGAGAAATATCCGATGACCCACTGTTTCACTGTCTTTCACTTTTAAGTACCACTGGTGGTCTTATATTTACCTTTTATAACCAGAAACTCAGAGTCAGCCATTCAGAAGGAAACTGAATAATTAATTAAACAAAAGCTTTGCATGATTGCATCAGAAATCTAGATAAATCGATCTTCCAAACTTTGCAGCATTCAGATAGAATATCACATTCTAACTTGCAGCTCTAAGTTAAGATTGCTCCAGTCTTACCTTTTATCCTCCCTACACCTAAAATGACACTGAAGTTCTTTATCACATAGATTTGATTAAATTACAGCTACTCTGCACTGAACAGTCATGCTTAGTCAATGCTGACAGATTTTCCCATATCACAGACTGCACACAGAATACCAAATTTCATCACTTAATAAAACTATTAGTTAATATCCCAAAGCATATTTGAAGGACATCATAGGCTAATGCATATTTGTACTTCACAGTGTCTCAACATTCTAAGCTTAACATCTGTTTTCTGCTGGTTTTTTTAATAAATATATATTTCTTTTTCTAAAGTGCTTTGCATTACTAGATATAATTACATATTTCAGTTAGAAGAAAAAATGCAACATAGAATTTTACTTCCATCTGGAAACAATAAATGAACAACATTTTGAAATTATATCACCGTGAAAGAAAATTTCTGTCTTTCATCACGACTGAAACAGCTGATTGCCTTTTCTCACTATTCCCTGGAACCCGATACGTCTGTGAATGAAGGGACACACTATACAAAAATGACATTTTGTGTAGGAACTAAAAGGTCAAAGACTAGCATAATGTGTTTTAACCTGAATCTACAAAAAATAGGAGTCATCTACATTTGGAAGATAACAATGTATGTGAAACATCCTTTAGGATACTGATCACATAGGAAATAATTTTTTCCAGTTCTTAGCAGCTGGACTACATTAGAACACAACGCACATTACCAGAGAGATTTCTATCTAGTCACTATATTTTATCCTTGCAATTACAATACACAAATTTAACCACCTAACCAGAAAATCACACCTCCTGTTTGCAATGACACCATGTGCAACCATAGAGACTTGCAGAGACAATAAACATCAATATCTGTGCATCTTTATGTCAGTAGCAGCAAGCTGTTCAGACAGCAATTCTTTCCCCTAACCTAAAGCAGGCAAAAATCCAGTATGTGAATTCTGCTTCATGTTTGAGTCACAATAATGTGAATAGCTTGCTCCCTAGCAAAAGGATTTTGTCCTCTGCCAGCAGTGAAGCCCAAGGAAGCCCTTGTCCATATGGAAGCATGACAAAATGGCACTCCCTCAAAACTTCATCCCTTTGTGGCAGATGTTAGTTTGGGATATGTCACAAGGGGTGTCTGCTGACTGTTGTCTTTCAGAAGCCGAGTGGTGCCACCACCAGCACAGTCTGGATGAAAATCAAGTGGCTGTGGCCCATTTTATAAATTCCTCTGCTGCAGTACAGCTCAGGAACAGATGTGATCTTGTGATGCAGGCATGGGAATGATGACACAGTTACGATCCAGTCTGGAAAGCCCGTAACAGTTTTGTCAGAACTAATGAACAGGGAACTCTCCCCCCGCTTCCCTCCCGCCATGAGTAATGGGGCTGTAAAAACCTAAGAGCATGTGGGATGTCTAACCACAAACCTCCCCGAGGACACTGGCTGGAAGGCAATGCCTCTCCCTCATCTGTGCATGAACTGGGGGAGATGCAATAAAGCCACATGATGGGCAAGCTTAGTGGCAACCCCTACCCCATGTAATATGACATGACATGCTCAGGTCTTTATCCTGTCCTTAGGATAAAAGCAGGTCACACTGGAGCAGTTAGAAACCCACGCAATTCTAGCCAACGTAATTTGAACCTTAAAATCAAATCTTTGGGTTGCCAGATGGAGGGCAAAAATCTGTTTTGTCATATGGGAAAAATGCCTTCTACATTACCAAACAGAAAACTGGTATTAGCTCAAGCCACCCTTCGAAGTGGATATAAACCAGACTGCAAGCTGTGATTTGCTGATAGGAAAACTAGCCATGAGAGCCATATGCTCAGCCCTAGCTGTTCCCAGCTGTTCTCCTAGGTGTGGGATCTCTCTACTGCTTCCAACCTCAGAAAACAGACAAACCATAGCTAGCTAAGCAACTTTTTCTCCCTCATCGCTACGTATTAAGTCTAATCTCTTAAAAACACAAACCAAGCCATACCAAAACCCCCTAATGTGCCTTCAAAAGCTTGCCACATCTTCTTTATTAAATACGAGGACAGGCTAACTCAAGTTCCTTCACAAAAAGTGCAGGTAATATCACAATACAATAACTGTACTTTACAGTCCAAAGCTTCAGGTGAGGTTTGTGCATCTCATCCCATCACTTGGTGCACAAACAAGGAAACACACAGCACCAAATACTAGCTACCTCATTTTTAAACATAAAAATATCAAGAACTCTCCTACTCTGTTAATAGGTACATGTTTCTTTCCAAGATTTTACAAAAAGAGAGTCCTTGCACAGTACCATGTTTTTACGTTTCCTGACAAAACCAGTAGTTCCCAGTATAGATATCTTAACCCTGGGTTCCCAAAATTCTTCACAACAAGCAAGCTGGCATCCCTGTCACCATGTGCTTCCAATATTAAAGTAGGACTGACTTTACATTGGTTAAAATGTTAAGCATAAACCAAAACAAAACTGATTCAGTGACACATTCATCATTAATACCACATTGATTTCCACAAGGTATTGTGGACTATGCAGGAAAATGGTTCAGTGCTTTCAAAGATGAGAACTGTTATTGTTGTTGCTGCCACCATCATTACAATCCTAAAGAGACTTTGTGGAGCTTCAGAGTGCTGTTTGTCCAATTTCAAAAACTGATTCACTTTAAGGTAAAGTGTACATTTCAGTAATGGCTGGAGTGATGGTTTAATGACTTAAAATCAGCCAACCAAAGAGCTAATACTAATTCCCTGCGAAATTATTAATTCTGACGTGCAAGAAAATACACATTTTTTCATTTTCTCTATGGTTCTCTCTAATTTCTAATCAATAAGCAATCCTCAAATGAAATATTTTTCCCGGAAGTAAACGAATACTCCTTTTTGCAGTATGCATTAGAAACACATATTGGGAAGTTCCCTAAAAAGGTGATGTATTGCAACAGCACACTGCTACTTTAAATAACTCTGTCTCAATCATCCTTTATGCTAATAAAACCTTGAAAATTAATTAAAGCATAGAGAGACACACATAATAGGCAAGTAGGATTGTCACACAATCTTTTTGTCTTCAGAAAGCTGGATGAATGAAATGGATTGCTAGTTTCATCCACACTACGAATTTGTTCTCCACCTCAAAAATGAGAATCCCATAGGATAGAAAAGAATTGATGGTTTCTGCTCAGAAGGAAGTCATAAAATGAATTGCATACCCCTCCAGAGTTCATCTGTACCGAGACAGAGCAGTGCCAGGAAGCCTCTATATTGTTTCTCCCTATTTCAAACAAGCAAGTACAATACCTAAAAAAAGTGACTGCTTTAGCAGGTTCCAGTGGAAGGAAAACAGTGTAAGGTTTTAATCAAAACTTAAACCTTTAGGCAAATACTATCACTTTCCTTTGTAAGCTGACCTAAATTTCATAGTAGAACAGAATAAAAATATTCCAAACCATAATGACAAGATTGATATCATAGAATTTACATTCTTCAGTAGCCCTCGCACATTTCACAGAGCTAAACCAATTGAATTCAAAGACTGAGTAGAAGAGATTTTATGTCTTTTCCTCAATTAACAGCAGTACAGAAACCCAAAGCCAATATTATTATGCAGTTTATATTAAGGTTTCTAGAACACAATGTATTTCCTTTTTCTCATTTTTAAAGAATAATCACCTCAAAAAAATGAACCTTTTTTTAAACAAATGCCAAAGCCTAACGAAGCAAGCAGTCTTACTGAAGATTATGTAGATGATGCTGCAAAGCACAGCGAATGTGACAGCTCATCTATCAAAGAAAACAAAAGGGTTTATGCATCTAAACTAAATAGAAGCTTTTGGAATAGCACGGGGAGTAGTTGGTAGAACTTTACTTATTATAATATAAATAACTAGGGAAGTGAGATGTTATTTGTTTAACAATGAAGGCAGAAATATTAAAAGAAGATGGCACAGTTTGTTATGCAAGCTCTATGTCTGACAATAGCTTCTACCTCAATGCCTTGAAGTGCACGGCAACTGATCAAATTCCTACTTTATTTAGCACAAATGCAGTATCTCACATATGCATTACCCATTCTTTGAACATACTGCTCCAATTAATGGTGACTTTTATTTTCTGATAGTAGTTCACCAGAAGTAACCTTCAGCTCCAAAGGACTGCTGGGACAAGACAGTATTATAAGTAATTGACAGACAACCTGACACTCAACACAAGATTGAGTGTGGATCTGTCTGCATTTAAATACTCTTCGTTCTTGGGCATTCTAACAAGCAAGAGAAACATTCATAGGAGCAAATCATAATTAAGGTACAGCTAATATGCACAGATTTAACTGGTCAAGCAGTGTGCTACTTAATGTTAACCCCTTTCTGCAATACCAATTTTTATTCACAGATTATTAAATATACAAGAGCACTAGATGCATGCATAAAATATTCTGTCTTGATGAAAAACTGAATTTTGCATAAATAAAACCAGTTCTGTCTCTATGTATCTCAAAGCATCTTTCTATTAGTGTTATAAGGATGGGAATGAGCCTCATTCCCAACACCACAAATAATCCTTTCCACATTGTCTGGAAGGTAACCTTTATTGTTCATCAAAGTTCCCAATAAGACAGCACATTTAAGGTTTTTGAGAGAGCTCAAGATTCATAAATACAGCACAAAATCTTCAGGAAGAGTAAAATGGGTTCTTATTTTGACATTTATTAAGCCAAATCATATTCCACCAGCTGGAAATGAACATGTCACCAAGCATTTACTGACGTTAGGATCTGCTGTGTCTGAGACGTTAAAACCCTAGATTAGAGAAAATGGTGTCACAAAATGTATCCCAAAGCACAGCAGACACCCATGCATTTCCTAACCCCATAATATCAAAAAATACATTGACTCTGGGGTGAGCTCATGTTCCCATGACACCATGTCTTACGGAGTAATTTCAAGGAAATGTGCTATATTTGAAAACCCCAAAGACAAAGAACACTTTGAGAGCAAGAACAGGAAAGACAGACTATTTCAGTACTAAAAAATAAAAAGCAGGAATACCCAGAGTAAGCAAAGGTGCACACACAGCTTCCATAGGACAAATAAGCATTTAACATAATACCAAAGTAAACAGCAAAGATCCCTTCATACCCCCCCCCATTTTTTTTTCAGAAGGATGGATGCAATTGCCCTGTCCTCCTCCCCTTAGTATCTGAGATTCCTTTCCATTATACTGCTAGAAAACAGACACAGTTTGCATAGACACAACTTTGTAATTATAGCAAGAAAAAGTTGCATGGTCCACCGACTACAAAACACTACAAAACTCAGGGTAATAAGAAGTCAGGGGCTTAACTATTCATTTATTTAAATGTATGCTGCAGTTTTCATTTTTTCTGGTCAAATCAACAGATTTTAATTGGCACTTTCAAAAGCAGCAATCTATGAAAATGACAAAAAATAATACTAGAAACAAAGCAAATACATGCCCTAAAGGCCTTTTAATTCTTGAAATTATGCTGCCCTTTTATTTGCCATTGAGGAATGTGTGCATATTATTCCCTTTTTAAATGCATTTCAAATCAGCTTACACTCTAAGTTATTCAAAACTTGAGCTTACGCACAATGCTCAAAAATGCCTGGTGCACTCAAAGGAAGAAAAGGACAACAGAGAAAAAAGAAAAGTGAATTAGTAATTTCACTGTAATACAGAAATAATTTACTATGTGCTGTGTCAGGGCACATTTGAGGCAGCCATCTGCAGGGTATCAGCTTCAATGAGGTTAAGGAACATAAACACCGAGCTGACACGAAAAATCAAAGCAAAAGAGCAAAGAAATACTACAGCGAGCTGTGGTACACTTGGCACACCTTCTGCATTTAAAGACACTGCTGCCATGCAGACTCCATCTCAATGGCTGGTGTATCACTCAAATGTCCTGAATTAATAACAGAGATACAGCCCACAGATGGCAGATAGTATGGTTTGAGACAGACTCATTTTGACAGGTGACAAAGATGACTACTCATCTAGTCATGTGAAATTAAGCACTTACGGGAATGGCAGGTGTGAACTGCCTCCTTTATACAGATTTGGAAGCATCCCATCACTCACAGAAAGTGCCGTACTGAAATCCCAGACAACTCTGCAAGTACAGTTAGTGTTAAATCTGGAAAGGAGGCGAGCTACAGCTGAGATGTGAGTCCCTGCCCTTTTGCTGTCTGGATGATCTATAGTCCCTCGTGATTTGGACAGAGCCCCGGATACTTAAAAAGAAAATTAAGTTTAAACCTAAGGAAATGTGAAATATACTCAAGGCAAAAATTAGTATCTAACACTATGCCACAAACATTAATTCATTCCAAGCTGCTATACATTTGGCCTTATTTTTTACTTTTCAGACTAATTACCATTCATCATTTATCTACTACCATTGTTTTAATGGATGTTTCCCAACCCTCTACCGCCATCAGTCACTGGAAGTGAATGTTAAACACTGTCTCACTAGAGTACTAGTGAATAGCTTCATCATGTGACTAGAGAAAAAAATGCCTTGAGGTTACCTCTAAAGCAGGGTGTATTCCTTATGTACTTCTGCTACATGTTGATACTGTAGGGTGATAAAGTCTTTGCCATCTGGCAGTGTGTGTAATTAGAGCAGTAGTTCTGTGCAAAGACATATGGGCAAGAATACACAGGATAACCACACACATGCATTCATTGCAGGTTTGCTAGAACTATAAAATGGATTCTAACCTTCTCCTTCATCTTTAACATTATATAAAATAAAAAACAAAATCTGAGTTAGATTATTTTTCCCTGACCATAGTTCACGTCTGTTTATTAAAATTTTCTGCCATGCAGATAAAATCCCAAGTTTTCCTCAATGACATGTTGCATCAACATATTAAGAAAGGACTGACAGCTGGACAAGGGCATATCTCAAAACCTCAGTTTGAGACCAGCCTTCAAATAAACAAGTTATATGCTTCATGACATATACATTCAAACAGACAGCTAAGACTGTGAGAGGGCACTTTGGAATATGCAATACTACCTCCATTGTATGGCCAGATTTTCTCTGAGAGGAAAACTGAGGATGTCTCCTGCAGGTAAGCCACAAACTCCAACTTCTCTCTCAGTCTCGGAACCATGATCAAGATCAATGTTGGTGACTCCTGTCTCTGGCACTTCAGTTTCTTTAAACACACCAAATAACCCTCTCTCCTCTGTCATACCAACAAACCTCATGGCAGAGAAGTCCTGCCAGGATTGGCTGTGTTCACACTAATGTGTCTGTTGACATGGTTGAAAGCACCAGTGAAATTTTAAAGTGCAATTTCCTCTGCTCCCTTCATGGCCATCGGTTTGTACAGTCTGCAGGGTGACTCTGTAGTGGGCAACCTAAATTAACATCCAAGGAAAGCAGAGCAGTAGCCATACTGCAGCTTCACAGTGAATGTACTCCAAGCCCTTGGTGTGAACAGAGGAATTCAAATTAATGGTCTGTCTTTGAAACAGGTTTGGATCATGGGTAGTGGGAAAGTTTGATTAAGGGAATTAGATTTATTGTGAAGTAAAGACTCCAAAATGCAGTAAAATCTAGATATAGTGGCTTCAGTACTAAATTCTGTGAGTTTCTGATCTGCTTTTGCTACTTCATCCTATGCACTAATGTAAGCACAGACATCACCTGCATCTAAAGAAATCAGCAGAGAAAAATTTACTATTTTAGATTACACTCTGAAAAATTGTGATAAAGGCTTGTTGTAATGACTTAGGTCAGTATCCAGCATATCAAAAAGTGTTTAATATTTTGCATCACCACAAAATACTGCATAGTTACACATCCATCTTTCTTTTCAGATAACAAGGCCCAAGTGAATGCAGAATTTGTAATCTGGAAACACATGGTTGTTTCTCATCCCAAGACTGTTCATGCTACACGAGACACTATTATTACCATATTGACTGACTAAGAAACTAAAGTACTAAACTGTCAGACCACACAAAACAAGCATAATAAGGATTTTCATAAGATTAAGAGTATCCTTTGAAATGACAAACATCTTCAGGTACAGAACGGCACTTATCTGACAGCAGTACCTGAAGGCACTGATTATGCTGAATGCTTTAAACCATATGAAAACTTAAAATGACTCCCTACCTTAAACAGACAGGAGTTTGAATGACCACTGGCCCAGGCCCCCAGACCTACCAACCTCTTCCAGCATGAGAGCCTTAACGCCCATTCCAAGTGCTCACAGCTTTCCTTTGCCCCCTCCTCTGCTCTGATCCCACCTCTCCTGACCCAAGGGAAGTTGTTCTGTTCCTGCTCCTCCTCTCCTTGTACTGGCCTCCATCAGTGGCACAGCAGAGCTGTTGGCTACCACTTAGCAGATACTAAGAAACTGATTCCCAGATACAGAGGAAACACTCTTACCTGCAGGTGAACTCAAATAAATACGGGAAAAATGTAAATTGATCAAAATCATTGCTTTTAGGCTGAGTCTCTAGGGAAGCTCTGTCCAGATCTTAAAATCAATGTCTACATTTAGATGACTACTGTTGCTCTATGCCACATATCATTTCTACAGTGAAATAAACCCTTGCTGAGCAGTTGCATACGAACAGTTTTATGCAACTGCTGAAAATTTCTGAATTTTAAAAAAGATACATGATTGGAATGACTTTGTCTTTTTCATTGCATATAAAAAGTAACACAACATTAGTACATTTTCCCATGTAACATTTTTTCACAGAAGGCCAAACTAGATCGTAATTAGACAGATGACTTGTAACAATATAAATTAATAAAATGCAGCACCTTTTAAAACAATTAATGAAAGATGTTTGCAATGAATAACCCAACTCCATACTTTCCTTAGGAGATAACAGATCTACATCTGGATTTTATCCTAATCAATTGATATGAAGGTTAATCAGCATCTCATCTAAATTTTTGCTTTTTAAAACAAATTATAGTTTTACTCTTTCCTCAACTAGAAAGTTAAAAGTATGTTCCCAATAAAAAGTTTATTTTGTTTGGTAAAAATATATACAGGAGACTGCTTACGTTCCCCAGTGATCCTTCAGAGACAAATCTGATAAGCTTGGAAGAGGAGATTAGATAAAAATGCAGAAGATTAAAGATTTTTTATGAATTCAGTTTGAGAAATCATCAAAATTATGTCACCAGATTTCAAGCTCAGAAATTCTTGGTCACACGTGAAACACAAAAATGTGATTAAATAATCCTTAAGAAAATCATATAAACTGGAAACTGTATGGAACACTGAAGAGGACGAGCAATAGCAGGTGTTTTTACTGCACAAGAAGTCTGGTGCTCACAAACACATGTTCTGTACAGCAACATTCAAGACACACATTTTTAATAGGCTTCCATGAATTCCTCTCACTTTGCCATGACACCTAAAGATCCATTTTCAAAGAGGTATTTTTCATAAGTATGAGTCAGGTAAAAAAAAAAGTTCTACATACAGAACCTTCTAGAAAATTTCGAAACAGGAAGACTAGAGATCATAAATTTAGATTGGTGATGTGCTCAAACTTACTATGATGGCTACTGATTGAAGGAAAGCAACATTCTTTCCACTTTTCTCAGATTATATCAACAGCACTCTTTACCTGGGCAGAGTAGCTTGTTATTTACAGCAACTCTTTTTTCCCTTTTTTTTTTTTTAAGCTTTGAGAGTACTTGTATGATGACCGGCAGTGACAAAAGTAGCAGTCTATGCCAAAATACTTTTAATAATGTGAATTTAAAATGAAAGCAAAGACACTAACCGTGAAATTGCTAAAAACTTCATTTCCTTTTGTACAAGATGCTGAAAAATGGTAAAATTTTAAAAAAGAAGAAAAGTTTGTGACAGATATGAAAGTCAAAGACACAATGCAAAGCTCTCAAAAACAGAACCACACCACTTCCTAAAAGCTCCTATTCAGTGTGCTGTTAAGACTCTCCCTTACTGAAGTGTATGTTAAACCAAAAAATGAAATAACAACACAGTAATTTTCCTGCAACGTTCTGCACTTTGTGTTCTTTAGCTGGTGAAGTGAAAACCTGCTTATACCTACCAAGATGAGATTCCTGTGGCCCACATGCTTCAACAGAGATAAAGGTGCAGTTGTAGTCCTCTGTTGAGAAAATACTGTCCCTCACATCTTAAGAAAACACAAGTGCAACTATTAATGTCATAGTATCTTTGGGAAAGCAGCATGGACACCAACTACTTATCTGGGCATTGCTGATGCACATGGATAAAAAATTTTCCTTAAACCACATTCTTCCCTTCTTTTTCCTCCTCTTAAAGCTCATTCTGTGGACAGTTGCTAGGAATTTCAATAAATTCATCTGGTGACAGAATCCATCTAAACCAAACTACCTTTGAGAAGAAACTTTCACTTCCTCCTCTACATGAACAGGATACTCTTTCAAATTCACACTGTTATATATACTATTAATTTCATTGAATTGCTTTGTTACATTTATTTTAAACACAGATATACACTTACATTTCTATTTCTTATCATGGAAGCTCTAAACATGCTAAAAAGAAGGTTTGAAATAGGATAATGAATATATCGAGTGAGACCAGTATATAGTGTTTCTGGAAATATTTGTCTGAGGTGCAGCAGGAAGAAAAATTAAATCCCATAGTCCATCAGTTGCTAATGACATTTCCCTTTAGTTCCCGGAAACATTAGACATACACACAAATGAACACCACTACAATAAAGTCCTACAGCTCAGAGATCTCAGTAATATTATAATTCCAAAAATATTTTAATATCTTATTATCTCAATAACTTGCTGTGCCAGGCAAATGGCTTAACACTGTTAGCCTAATTCTGTAAATTTATTTTAAGTCTATAATTTTTTTAAGCTACTGCCTAAAATCAAAGACACTTCACACAAGGTTCCAAGCTGACTCACTCAATGAATGTCTATGTCGGCACATAAATGATTCTCTTTTCTTCCTTACCTCCAGATGCTCTAAAATATAGGGAGGGTTTGTCATGCCAAGCCTCAGCATAGCTCCCTCAGGAATAACTTCAACCAGCTTCCACAGAAGCGTGGGGAGGTCTGTGCCAATGTCTCTGCCATAAGCCCCTGTGTCTTCACTGGTCAGCCATATCTCACAAACACCCTCTGTGAATAAAAGAAAGAGATAATTAACAAATCTGTTTTAGAGCTGTTTATTTTATCATACAGCTGCTCACTCTTTTAAATGCAGTATTTCACATGGCTATTATGCAGCCAGACTGGGTATTCAATTGTAAGGGGGAGGGAAGGAGAAGGAAGGCTTATCCCATGGGTAGCAGTGGGTTATTAAGTTCATTTTATGAGCACACGAGTGCTACAACAATGCTGTAAATTATCATTGCTGTGGAGTGATTAACATTCACAGCCAATGACTAATTCTGTGCTGCCTCTACAGCAAGTCAGACAAGTTTACTACTCTGTTTTATTTTTTGAGCCTAATTCATTAAACGCTGCAAGCGACATAACCCAAGCAGCGTGTGCATTAATGGTTATTACGGTAGTTAGCTTATTAACTGGTAAGCTTCCAATAAGCAAAATCAGCTCTAAAGCACTGTGATTAGTGTTCCTCCTGAAGTAACTACTAAAAACTTGTACTCTTTAGATTATACAATTAGCAATGCAATATTAAGGCTGTATTGAAAAGGTTAGTGACCACGGCACGACTGAGTGGTAGTACAGGAAAACCTGTTTCCTGGTAGTTAATGCTTTACTTTCCATCAATCAGAGCCTTAGGAAGTAGTGTAGTTGATTTATATTGTAAACAGCAACCTTGAACACTGATATCTAGTAACAACATCCTCCTACTCAAAGAGGGGAAAGATTGTACCACCCTTTAATAATAGTTGAAAGTATTGGGGTTTCATGCAGCCATTTCAGCCAGCCTGCCCAGCTTTCACCCTTTTTGTAACGCAATCCCTCTCCCCTTCCTTACCACCCCAAAGCAAGAAACAAGCCACTGAAAACAGGGTGACTGTGAAGAAGACATCTGTGATTCCTAGCAAAGTAAGATTCCATTAACTCAGTGAAGAGTTAAACTTCTAAAACCAATGATGGACTGGTAAAACAAATACCCAAAGACTAGATGGCGCATAATTCATCAAAGCACTCTTTGGACCAGCAGAGAATGTACTATAAAATGTAAATGTTTATGTTACAAATACATATTCAAATGAGGAAAACATAAGCACGTATGCAGACTTGAATCACATAAAAAGCAATAATCCTAGAAAACCAAATGTTTCACAAAATGTAAATTCAAGACTGCTACTGTTAAACTCCCACTGTAACAATAAAGGCAGAGAGCAAGCTATGTTGAGCATCAAAGTTAATCCTGTTTGTACAGAAAGTTTTCAAGGTAATGTATTACTTAGAATGAAGACTACTTAAACATTAAAGGATAACTTCAAGAATAGGTTAGTCAGAGAGATGTACAATTCTGAACTTATAAGAAGTCTGGTGTAAAGCATTCCTGAAGTACTAAGTGCTCTTTGGTTGACCAAGTTTGTAGTCACACTCAAACTGAGCTCCCTGAGCAATCACAGTGGATTTCATTGCCCTTGATAATGTTTTTGGAATTCATCTCACGACAGGCAGTACCACACCAGGAAACACATTCTAGGGTTTGCCACTTGCCCTATATTTTCCTGAAATATGGGAAAAAAATAAGTGAATTGTATATGCTACATATTAAAAAGAAGAGAAATGTAAAGAACCTCAACGATTGATAAGGTCCTGGTTTGTTTGGTTTAGGGTTTTTTAAATATGAGTCTCCAATAGCCAATAGCACCTTCAAAACTGTTATTTATTTGCTGAATTTCTATGGTAACAAATTAATTCTCATTTGTAAGCTTTCATTGTAAAGAGTTGCATGCTGTTTGGATTGGATTTTCTTTTTTCTTTTTTTTTTTTTCATGAAAATGGCTAATGGAACACTGTCTCACAGTTACCAGATGAACAGTGAGGAAAAAAAATAAATCAATGGCTAGGAATGGAAATAACATTCCAGTGGAAAACAACAGTGAGCTTTTAAAGCTGAATAGGTGGGGACAATTAGCCCCCTGGTGGGCTGAAACTTCAAATTAAATCACAAGAAGAGGAAGCAGCTGTAATAGTAAATCGGCAACAACAGGAATAACTGTCTCATCTGCTCTCCGATCAGGGTGTTGAACAACAAGCAACGGGAATAATTCATGCTGAGAGATCCAAGGATGTAGACTTAATATAGGGGGGGCAGAGAGGGGGAAAGACACCTGTATTTTAGGAAAAAGTTCACGTCCCAATTTCAGGTTGACAAAATGGATCTTCATATACTGAAAGCTACTGTGAGTGATAAGTATTCACAAGTAAGGTAAATCAACTTTGTACAGAACTGTGTGAGACAGAGGTTTTGCATCCACTGGTTTTAGGCAGTTTTGTTCTAGTACTTTCCATCCTCAGTTTAGGAATCTAAACTTACATCAGGTAAGAGGAGAAAACAATAGGCTTCTCAAACAGTATTAATACAGTCAATCAATACTTTGTATTTTCAGTCCACCCAGTTCCCCTCCAAACTCCAGCCTCACACAGGAACATATTTAAATCCATTGTCTAATCATGTACACAATTTTTTTCCTTTCTTTTGCAGAGAACCTCACTCATGGTGATCGTTCACCACTCTGTTACTGGGCAATTTTGGTGCTAATAAAGGCAAGCTGATTTTGTAAACAAGAAAATTGATCCAAACGGCAGACTTCAGATGTGCAAACTCAGAGCATTTGTTACAGTATTAAGGCCAATTATCATTATATCCAAGTAATTACAAGTCTGCCTTTGGTCACAGCTCATGGTTTATTTCTCACTGCCAGCACTATCCAGCACAAAAGAGAAACCTTAACAGTTGGCTTCTGATCTCTGCTCTGCTGTAACTGGAGATGACTGAGAATGAAAAATTTTGGAAAAAGAATAGGTTCTATGCAAACCAAGAAAGTTCTGAGCCTATTCCTTCTCACACGTCTCAATATAAAGAATATTCATTGCATATTATCTGACACGGGTTTTAACTTCATTTTTGTGGGGTAAACAATCCTTGTCATAAAGAAGATAAGAAATCCTACAGTTATCACTTTTACGAGATATGTGCATTTCTGTGATAGAGACCACTTGATATAATTAATTTATTTAATAAAAATACTTCTGGCATTTTCATTTTGCTTTATCTTCATGTCACTATTGTAAACAGTTTCTGGCAGTACCAAACATCATTTAAACTGAAAGGCAATCTGACAAACCTCCATGTGAAAAATCTACGAAACATCTGAAGATGCTACAATATTGGACACCAATCCCAGTAAAATTCTCATATTTAATAACTGACTGTACCTTTGTACAAATGAAATTCAATCTCTAAATCCCCCTGGTTTATTTCTCCTCTTCTTCTTGTTCTCCTCTTTCCTGGCAGATTTTTTAACTTGAACAGGAGTGGCTTTTCCAACAGCACAACTCTCTGCAGGCTGCTGTGGTGGGAGGCCCCTGACTCTGACCTTCTCAGTAGCCCACATATGCTTATCAATAAGTGCCTGACCTCCCTGTGATTCCTTCTCCAACAGTGAATTCTTATGGCAGCCTGCAGTGCTGTGCAGACCACAGAAGTATCTCTCCCAATGCACCACAGAAATCTAAAAGACCATCTGCCAAGGGAAGGCCTGGCTTAAGTGTCTGTCTAAAACTCTTGCAGACTTGAGGACAATCAATCTGACCATTCCTGATCACAACCTTAGAATTATTAAAATAAAAAAACATAGCCAAAGAAAAAGACTTAGGAAAAAATCAAATTCATTGTTCAGAATGAGCTCAGCCTACTTTATTTTCTCTTCAATTATTTGAGTTTCCCCTTATTTATTCAACATGGATTTTAGAGGCACTATTTACATACTTGATGCAGTGCATATGCTAGACTACTTTGCTGAATCAGTGCCTTAACTGGGAAATTGTGCACACAGCACATCACTGTATCAACTTGAATATAATGCAAGGTTAAACAGAAACTGGGATTTGGAGGAATCAGTTTCATCCTGTAATTCTGAAGTACTCTGGAAGCATTTATTCACCATGTAAGAGTCTAGGTCTCCTCTTAAGACAGTCAGTTCAATCACATGGATCAGCACTGCAGCATCCCACTGCAGGGACTTCCTGAAAGGGAAAATCAGACTGGGAACAACTCACTGATGGTAATGGGGGTTTGGAAGGATTCATTTCCAGTTCACCAAGAAACCCTTATTTCATCTATATATATAAAAGGCTTCTAGAGGATAGAGAGAATGGAGCTGGAACACAATCCTGTACAAACTCACCCCAGTTACTCAGAAAGTAATTCACACTTGACTGTAACAGTTAGAGACTGCAAGGTATCTTGGCAAGGAGATGACAAAAGTAGACTGAAGTAAAAAAGACAGGTCTAGGTTCAGAGCTGGTGAAAGAGGCAAGCTGTCAGGCTGTGACCTAAAGGATGAAAGTTTTTTCTGTACTGTGTAAAGTGTGGGTCAGCTTATGGTTCAGCACTCTATCACAAAGACAAAGGCAGTACTGCAGTTCTGCTCGTGACACACTGCGTAAAAACCAGTCTCACAGCCTGCATTTCTAGAGGATCTTCATTATGCCCAAAAATATTTCTTTTCAGAAGATCTATTTCTCTACCCTTCTGGACAGTCTTAACGATGTAAAAGATGATTGCCCACCCCTGTTTTCTTAATGCTTGACACTAACAGGAGAACAAGATCCGACAACACTGTGAACGTGGGCTGACTTACTGGAATGCAATGCTTGAGGAACCTACTGGATCCCCAAAACTCCTGTTTTTGCTAAAGAGAGTCTAGCAAAAGAAGGACTGGGATCAACCTACCTTTCACATCACAGGAGGATGCAATGGCTTATTGAGTGGCCAGCAAAGGCTCTTCAGCATTGGTGCACTTCAAAATGAGGACCAGAAAAACATTTCTTTGAATTTTTACTATTAGATTCATAATAAAGAGTTTTAAAACATCTCTTTAATAGCATAAATTGCTCTGAAGCATTGATTAGTATTACATGAAGACCTGCTATACACAGTGACTTCATCTAAAAGCCTGAACAAATTCCATTTTATGTGGTCACCAGGAAAGCCCAAAGGTAAAGACAATTCTACATATAGTCTACACATAGTCTAATTTCTATACATAGTCTAAATTTTTTTTCATTGGATCACAGAATATCTTAGATTGCAGGGGACCTCTGGAGGTCATCTAATCCAATCTCCTCCTCAAATCAGGTCCAATTAGATGAGACTGCTCAAATCCTTGTACAGTTGTGTTCTGAATATTTCCATGGACAGAAATACCACAGCCACTTAGGGTAATCTGTTCCAATATTTGACCACCCTAAGGGCAAAATAATTTTACTTGCCCCTAGTTGCAATTTCCTGTGTTCCAACTTGTCCTGTTACCTGTCCTCCGCAAGACTTTTCTGACTCCAAGACAGTTTGGCTCTGCCTGCTCCATACCCTTCCATTAGGCAGTCGTAAACAGCAATAAAATCTCCCTTCTTTTCAAAAGCTATGTGCTTTTGTTATGTGCTCCATCCTCCTAATCATGTCAGTGTCCCTCTGCTGAACTGCTGCAGTGTGTCAGCAGCCTCGCCCTGAGGCACCCAAAGCCATACAGAGCACTCTCTCTGTGACATCTCACAGTTCACAAGTCCAAGGCAGCGCTCCCCAACAGCAGCTGGGGCACGGCTGGTAAGTGCAGAGGGGTTCCACTGCTGACTCATGAACATCAGCTTTCCCACAGAAACTCCAAAAGCTGCAAAGCTGCTTCCCAGCTGGCCAGCTCTCCACATCCATAGTGAGCATGCTGCTATTTTGTCCGAGGCTCAGGACATTTTACCTGCCTTTGTTGAACTTCATTAAGTTAGAGTCAGTCCATTCCTCCAGCCAGTTGAGGTCCCTTGCAATATTAGCCCTACCCTCCAGCCAGTCAAGTACTTCCCTAATTTGGGTATCATCTCCCAGATTCCTCAAAACACACTCTATCTCACTGCCCACCTTGTTAAAAAGACATGAATACTGTCAGTACAATCAATTCTTTTAGCCACCTCACCATCCACTAATCCAATCCGTATCTCACCACTCTTAAGAATACTATGGAAGACTATGCTGAAGTCACAGATATATTTGAGGTGAATGAAGCCAAACCAACCACACCAAAACAAAAGAGAAAACTCCAACAGAAAACCAAAATCCCAACTCTACCACAAGGCCCAAAGACAAAAAAAACCTCAACAAAAAACCAAAATACCAAACAACATTCTACCCCCCCTACAAAAAAACCCCAAGTCAAACCATCCCAAAACACCATAACTCCACTGCTTCCCTCTCCTCCACAAAGCCAGATGTCCCATCAGAAAAGTCACTCAGGCCTGTCACATCACTTGTCATTAGCAAAACTATGCCAGGTGTTCCAAGCACACTCTTGCCCTTCTTGTGCCTAGAGGTGGCTTCTAGGAGGGTTTTCCCCCTTCAGAACGAGGTTCAACTGCCCCACAGTTCTCCCTTCTTGCTCTTCCTGAAGGGCAGGGTGACATTCCCCTTCTTCCAGTCATCAAGAATCTCCCCTGGTTGTCCTGTCCTTTGAACGATGAGAGAGAACAGCCTCATAATGACATCAGCCAGCACTCTTGGCACACTTGGATGCCTCTCATTGCAGGATTATTTCTATTACTTCTGGATGTCAGTCTGCAGTTACAAAAACTAGAGCTCTGTTTTGCAAGTGCTTAGTTCAGTACAAGCCTTTAAAGCAGTTGTGGTTTCTACTACCCACAGGATGACACATATATGAGAGTGCTTAGGAAATGAACACAACTTTTATGGTCTACATATTTTTGAGAACAAATGTTTGGAAACTAATATGAAGTGACATACAGACCAAGTTATACCGACTGAGATCATTCCACCTATGGAGGAACATTACTTTAAAATTAGAACACTGAACAGTATCACTTTGGAAGATTCTGTTTGGCAGTGTTGTCTACTACACTTAGTAAAGAAATTAAAGGTATTTTTTTTCTCCTTGCCAACATACTGCAGTAAATGTTTACACTAACAAAAGATTAAAATTCTCATGTATTTATATAAATGCTATACAACATTATATATTCATGGTATGAAATTCTCACACTATATGAAGCCATAACAAGAACTTGATTTAAAGGATCATGTACTTCAGATGCGACACAGGTACTTACAACAAACTCCTGATCCTGCAAACTAATGCAAAAAAGTTTGGGCTATATTCACAAACTGCAAAATAGAAAAATGGGGGCACCTTGGGCCCCCTTAACTCTTTCAGCAATTGCTTTTTCAAAAGCGTGAAACATCTTTGGATTTTGGTTAGCTTAAGTTATATTTACAAAAAATAAAACATGCTCTCTCTCTCTCACTTACATACTAAGTTGCAACCAGAGCTTAAATGACTCTTTAATGTAAAAGAGCTACAGAAATACCTTATCAATCTCAATGCAGAAGAGTTTAAGAAACAGCTTGGTTCTACTTCAATGAAAATGTGCTAGTACGTTTTAAAAATTGTATGTTTTATACATTTTTTCCCCTCAAAGTACATTCATATTTTATGCTATTTTATGTAATTTACAAAATTGAATCTGAGCCAAACCACAGCAAAAAAACAAGCATTAGAAACAAGAACTTTTCTTAATTACTATTAATTTACCATAACAAAACGCAGTAGTTTTGCACAGATTAAAAAAACTCCCCCTCCCCTCCAATAACACAATGTATGTTCATCTACTTCCACCTTTCACATTAATTTTTAGAGTTATTTTGGAGATTTTACCAAAACAACTCCATACTGAACCTAAGAGTTCTGGCCCAGCTACCCATCTACTCTTTAGTAGCATCAAGGTAAGTCTTATGTAACAATCCTCTACCATCTGCTTTATATTTAGTCGTAAAGTCTGATAAAACAACCTAACAGCCACATGACTAACACTGGCTTTTTATCTTCTGTGGTTAGGAAAGTGGAAGCTGCAAATAGATTTATTCAAAATTTTACTTTTCCAAAGTCACGCATCTGAGAGATGAAACCATTTTGAACATGGATTCACTGAATTTGCTTATTTATATAAATCCATTGTATAAAAGTGTCAAAACCAGAACTGCTCCTTTTGTAGAAAATGCTTTGCCATCAAGCCCTTTACAAAAGAAGTTTACTACCTGTGACTGCTGGAGGGTTTAGCAGTTCTAAAATTTGTATCAATGTTTATTTTGCTCACTTCTGTTACTATATTGATAAGCAAAGTATTTTTATACCAGAAGGTTTTTGAAACAAGGAATAAGAAAGCTTGTAACACTACTAAAAGTTTAATTTAAATTATTCCTTCTTCCTATGGTATTAATAAAAAACAAAAAAAAAAGTTTGAGAGTTCCCAATAAAAAGCACGCAGCAGATAGAGCCAACTAATCATTAAATACCAAAGAAAGCATAAAAGGTTTCTCTCTGCCACAAAGCAAACTCTTGTCCTTGCTTACAAAAGAGGTCATTCTACCCCTTTAGGGACCTCTGCTCCTAACAGCTTACTGCTGGAGCATAAACCAGCAGCCCTGTCTCACTCATTTTGTAGCTGCAGTGCCTTAGCAAAGGGGAGAGGAAGGAGGGGAAGAAAGGGGAACAGGATAATAGGTCACTTGCTGCTGCAAACAGCATGATAGCTAAACTTATTATGAGTCCAGTTCCATTCTGCTAGAACAAGAGAGGCTCAAAAGGGCGTGAAGACAGTCAGGCTGCAGAAGTTTGCTCCGTGCCAACACTGTAGCATTATGCATCTTGCTTTCAAGGAGGATTAATGATACCATACATCATGATGGTAAATTGGGGGTTGTAGCCATTTAGAAGAGAAAGGGGAGGAAAAGATTTTTTAAAAAATGGAGGAAAAAGCACATAGTTGAATTTCATGAGTTGGTCCTATTTTTCAGGCTGAGGAAGTTGTTAAGAGAAAGGTCTGTGCTTTTTCCATTGGTCACCTGCCTATGACCCCTCTTATTACCAGGCATGTGTGCTATGTACATAATGGCCTGTTTTGAAGATTAGCTCTCGCACAAATGAAAGAATTAAAGAAAAAAAATCACTTAACCATTATACTTTCCAGCTGGACAGAGATAAAACTAAAACTTGCCATTCTAAATGCAGAGATCCTACAAGAATTCAGTTGATTTTCAGAGACATTGGACATCTACTATCTGACTTAACAGAATAAAAGTCTTATGTGTATTAATGATCAGGGACATAATTTCCTGATGCTAATTAGTTCTTTGCTGAACCAAGAACATTACTCAAGGAGCACATTCAGTGACAGGCAGTGGTACATGCATCAAGAGAATAAAGCATAAAGGGCCAGGTGACTATAGGAAACAGATTTGCAGAAGGAGACTTAAAGGAAAACACTGATGAGGCATGTGTTCAGAATTGTTCTGCACCCCTGTATACAGCCCACAGAAATGCAGTTCCTGAAGCATGGAATTATTATTGTTCTCTGCTCTATGCCTCACAAATAAACTTTGTGAAATACTGATATGCTCATGTTGTCCTGGTACTACAAGCAGGCAGAGAATATTCAACCCTCCTCCAGAAGGGTCAGTCCAGCACCCTGCAGAAATACTCTTAAGCTGCTGAAAAGAGAAAACAGTAAATTTCCATGAACTTAAAAACTGAAGAAACAAAATTTATTATTGCTATGCCTATTGTCAAAACACAAATGAAAAACCTGCACTGAGCTCTGAATTCAAAATGAGGTATATGAGAAATCTTGTTTATGACTTTGGAATTCATTGGGAAAAAGAGAGTAACGTGCCACTCATTGTAACATACGCTCGCTGTTTTAAACCCAAAACATGGGCTATCGTTCTGCTGTAGATGGGTATCAGATGCAAAGGGTCACACACTGCACAAATTCAAGGAAATGGTCACGAGCTGTAGGCATATTACAGGATGCAGTGCTAATTAATGGAGGCTTTTTACTGAGTATCCCTCTCTGTAGTGCTAATGAGTTTGGATTAATTTAAACAACATGTTTTCATGGAAACTGATTAATTCTTGGGAAGTAGCATGGCATACCAAGTTTCAATCATTAAACATGTTTGTAGCCAAGCTAACTCTCTGAATCCATCATCATATAAATGTCTACAGAAAGAAAATGACTTAAAAATTCTACAACAGGAGCTTGCACACAAGCTACCAGGGTATGCTAGAAGTATCTGACATGGAACTTCATCCTCCACAAAGCATTCTTCTGCTCAAATTTCTTGCATTGTCAAGAGCTGAATCTTATAGTCCTACTTCATTCAATGTTTTTGACTTCTATTTTTTAAATAGATGAACAGCAAGAGTAGAAAGAAAATACATTTTAGATATTTAAAGATGACATTTTAAAAATTAGCTTAAAAATAGTTGGAAATAATTTGGGTTACAGCAGAGTATTGAAATTTCAAAAATGTAATCAAAGAAAAAAAGATAGCTAATGTCTGTCTTTGACTTAGAAGCTAATCAAAATGAATAAATAATCTCTGCTCTGAGAAATATACCAGGATTAGGGGAGACATCTTTTAAAACATTTCATGTTCTAATCACAAAAAAACCCCATAGAAGTCAGAAGTACTATTATAAGGCACAAATATAAAAGTGTCAAATGCTTTGTTTCACACTAAGTTATGAGCCAAGATATAATAATGTAAACCTCAAATGGCAATACAGAATACAGAAATACTTTTATTAAAGAAAGGCTTGTTTTGCTTTGTTTTACATCAATTACTCTATATATCACAGTCATTCTACATGGAAGTACTGAATCCTAAGGAAAAGATTGATTTTAATTACAACTATTCTTCATATCAAGTGTGAAAATAGCTCAAGAATCTGTCAAACTGATGTATCTTAAGATGAAAAAGAGCAGGGAAAAGAGTCAGCCTGTGCAAAGGCAAGGTGGTCAGCTAAACATGGAATGCACTTAGGAGATTCCAGTTCCATAAGGCAGCAATACACAGGGGTAAATACCATAATAATCCTTATCTGAAGTTACCTTCTCGCGACAGAACAGATAACAGTGTTCATTCATTATGGCCTGTATCTACAGGTAAGTCAGCTTGCTGCACCTGACTAGAAGCTAAAACAATTCCTTAGTATTATGCAACAAAACTAAGGTGGTGTATTCTTTCCTTTTTTAGCTTTAATGACAAAATTAATTGTCAGGAAAATAAACATTACAAATTAGAAAGTCTACAGATAGACATACCATTATAATCCCCTGATTGCTGTCAAACCCCTCTTTTAGTGTTCATTCTCAAAGGAATGGTATTTTCTCTGCAACTCTAAATGGGCCAAGTTGACCAAAAAGGAGAATGCTTGCATTGCCCTAGTAATATAACTTCCCCAATCCTACATCACGGAGTTGTTTAATTATATCCACTGAATTCTCACAGAGTACTCAAAGCCTTTCTGTTGTGTAATCACCTTAATCTAAATTTATTTTAAGTATTCAGTGATAGACCACCAAAAGGTATCATCAGCAGAATGCAATTAAAATCTGTTGGGAGATGTCCACAGGAAGGTCAAAGTGAAATCCATTCAAGGGTTTTGAAGGATATTAATGTATTTTTCTCATACAGATTAATGACCATAAAGGTCTCAATCTAAACAATCATTTACCTTTCGATGAACTTATTATATGCCAACACAGGAACATGAATTAAATCTAAATTAAAAGAGATGAGCTTCTATCCATGAGTCTTCAATAAAAGAATATTAAGAGTGAAATTACTGAATGTTTTAAAGAGTAGAATTCAAACAAGAGCCTAGTCACTCAGAAAAAGTTTATTATTCCATCTGTTAAAAAACCCCACCAAATAAATGACACAAGGAAAGAAAACCCTCAAACTATTATTGAAATAATCTAAGAAGATTCTGTTTGTTAGATGTTTTTTCTTTAAACACTTGGTACAAGTCTACAAGCGTTACACGAGTTTCCCTTCATCTTATTTTAAAATTTTCTGAAATGTGTTCCTTAGACCTATTACCAACACCTTTACAGCTTGTATTTAGCTCTGAAAGACACAACCCAGCAACGTAACTTGAGGAAAAAAATTACAAAGGTGACGAACTTCACAAATCTTACAAGAGCTGCTCAGGTGCATTAACTGTTAGAAACCCATCAATAGGGAAAACTTTATGAAAAAATTAACACACATGCCTTAAAGACTTTTTAAATGAGTTATCCCTAACACTAGGAGATCACATTTCCCTTCAAACCATGTAGCAGCATTTCAAACACTACTTCTGTGCACAGCAGTTTTAATGGTTGAGGCACAGTGCTGCTGTTACTTGCTCTTTTATTGTCTTTTTTTTCCAAGATGCCTCTTCCACCAGGACTACTTTCCACCATTTAACAGGGAGTTCAGTTTTAGGAGACCCATCCAACCTGCAAGGGGCATGTCAAAACACCAGTTTATGGGTGATTATGGAGAGAATGTGTATTTGATTTTAGGCAGGAGAGGAGCAGGGAGGGAAGGCCAGGTTCCAAAGCCTGCCTGAGGTGCTTGCACACAGATACAGGGACACGTCCCTGGGAGAGGAACGTGCAGAACATCCCAGTGGTTACAGGGCAAGTGCTGTGCTTTATCTGGGATGATGATGTTCTTGCCCATGGCCACTGCATACCAGAAGTTTCATGGGGCATGGGAAAATTACTTTGGAGAAAATTCTTCCAGGCAGCGTCAGTTCCATCAGTCAGCACGGACATGCATAAGAAGCTGTATTAAAATTTTAAGTATTCAGCCTTTCACCACTCAGAATAATATTACCACAGCTTATTGATGACTAATCCACTTAATAGTAGGATTGCAATCAGGCCATAGAAATCTACGACTTATGTGTGGCTTCTGAATTCCACAACTACATTATTTCTAGAGGAACTTAGAGAATACTTTTTTTTCAGAACTCTATGAGCCCTGAAGATTCATTCCAACCTAAACTTTCCAGAGGAATCACAAATCAAACACAAATGCTATTCTAAAATCTTCCTCATTTTTCTGAAAGAAATATGATCCAACAGATAAAGGAGCATTTTTTTGCATAGGTTTGTATTTTCTGATAATGATAAATGAGATATTTTGCAGAGCAGTTTTACTAAAAATGCAAAATGCATATCACTAGGTTGGAAAAAGAAATAAAATACAGAAAACACACTACAAAGTCATCAAATATCCAACCCAAAGTATGACTATAAAAAATAAAATGTGCACTATAAAATACTCTGCCCTGTTGAGAAGAAACTTGCTGCATGTTCATACATCATTTGTCACTTCAACATACGGAACAAGCTTTAGCAATGCTAGAAACAAGAAGAAACCTAATGAAAGGTCTGGTTTTAGTCTGCTGCAGAAATGGGAGAAATGTAATTTCTTACACAGCACACCTTGATTGCCAATAATTCCTCTTTAACAACATGAACTTTAGCACTGGGTCATGTGCTGTAATTTCCAAATGATCTAATAAAGAGTTTATGGTAACATAACACATCTTTTTGTCCCTATGCAACACTAACAACAATTTGGCTGAGACTTAGATTGTGTTATATACCTTTGCATTTTTTTTTCTACTAACAGAAACAGTTGGTTAATAGAGATGGGAATAAAGTGCTTTTGTGAGCTTACCATATTTTCAGAAAGATTCCTTATAATATTTCCTCTCTCCTGTCTCCACCCTCTAGTAAAATAGAGAGGGCAATTACCTATTTCAACCTCTTGTCTCAAAGAAAAATGGAAATGATGCTGTGAATTCTAAATACAGATCAGAGAATACA
Source organism: Climacteris rufus (assembly GCA_013398175.1). Taxonomy (NCBI): domain Eukaryota; kingdom Metazoa; phylum Chordata; class Aves; order Passeriformes; family Climacteridae; genus Climacteris; species Climacteris rufus. The sequence goes on from VZRZ01008690.1 coordinate 1,133,661, forward strand.
GTGAAACACATAAGCACAAACCCTAAAGTGATGCACAAGGATGAAAACATTTCCCTGAAACCTACAGAGAATCTCTAGACACATGTGTAGTATCTCAGCTCAGATACTGTTTGAGACTCAGCTACGGGAAAGAAACCTTTTAAGAATGAGTGTGAACACATGAATGCAAACAAATTAGAGAAATGAGCAAAAATGGCTATGTTAAATAACACCAGAGTATTAACTACAGATTGGCACAGAAAAATAAACTGAAACCTCTTAAAAAGAAAATTTTCAAAAGAAAGGCATTCCTTTCCTCCAGCTGAACAAGATATCCAGTCATCTTGGGAGTACTATGAAGTTTTCCCTCATTTGTTTAGGTTTAGAATTACTATTCAGCAAGGGTTTTGATGCTACTATTACTTATGAAATACTAGTTTAAATCAATCAGATTGGGTAGGACTACAGAAGAATGGGCAACGTTCAGCTTCTATTTTTTAAAACAACTTCTGTTTTGCTTTTACTAAGAATTGAGTTATTAGATCCCAATACTGTTAACTGAATCCCCCTCCTGACGTCTCCAACATGGACTCAGATTCCTTAAACTTGTATTTAAGAAATATAGTTTTAATCAGGATACCTAAGACAACATGGCTTCCACACTCATGTTGTGCACATATCATTCTAGCCCAGTAACTTCTGAATCCATTGCCCAGTTTCTATGAAATTTGACAGAAAAACAGAATTCTCAAAAACAGTTAGTTCCCACAAGTTTCATGAACAACAGTAACCAGCCAGAGAAGCATGCCCCAAGCATGTGTCTCACTTCAAGGGAAAGCAGGCAGGACTCTGCCACTCAGTTTATTTGGGTACAGCCACAAACCTGGAATATCACAGAATGAAAAGAGTGGGGAAATCCCTCAGCATCACAGGGCACCAAACTTTAAGAAAGCAGGCTTTATCACATCATAAAAAAGCTGTTCTTCAAAAAAATACTGCAAATATTGCATAAATAAAAGTAGAAATTCACAAGAATTTGCAACTTGTAATTAAGGTTATTTGTCCAAGTGCTTTAGTTTACCTCTACTTAAACCTAAAGAATAATATGTGACAATAATCAATAGCATGGGCCAGTTAAATGATTTGCCGTCTTCAGGTTGTTAATATTCTTCATCACCAGGGCTCCAAGCAATTCATCAAACCATATGCTTGAATGCAAGCCACTGAAGCAATAGTTTTTCTGCATATTCTCCCTGTGTATGTTTCTATGCATGACAGAACAAATATTGAGACTATCTGACAGTCTCTATTTTATTTTACAGGTCTGTTCCAACACATTTAACCACAATGAATATCTCCTCTCTTTCCTCCCCTTCAACCTGCCCTGTCAATGACCTTAAATGCAATTTAAATGAACCACTCTCTGCTAGTAATGAGAAATAATTCAGCCTCAATGATGGTTTGTTAAAGCTTCTCTCATAAAAAAAAGCACACATATCTTTTCAATCATTTTGAATCATACAAAGACATTTTGGCTTAAGAAAATCATTCACTAGTGATGTTAGGGAGGCTGGGTGTAAGTCAAAATTCAAAGTAAAATAATTTATTTGTTCCAGGCCTTAATTATAAATTTAACATAAGGGAACTACAGCCTGGGCAATTTCTGTGCTGCAGTTTCAGAATGACTAAGTTTTGCTTCTCTCCCAGATTGAGAGGAAGGATTTAATAATTCTCCCCACTGCATATTAATACCTTTTTTCGCTTCTATAAAACAGCATGCAAAATACACAGAATTAACAGCACAAATTGCACAAGAAAATTCACTTGTAAATAAGTCCAATAAAGACATTTAATATCAAACTTTTCTCCAGTACTCTGAAATGACTACAGATGGCCCTACAAATGCATTGTCTCCCAGCTCCCACTGATATCCTTGTCTTTACAAAAGCATTTAAACACCTCTGTGCTTATTTTTGGGATACATGAACAGTGAACCTTGCTAGTAGATTTTGTATTCAGTCTGCAATTCTTCAACTTCACATGAGAGTCTCTGATATCTTTTTTGTTTAATCCAACCACTGAAACAGAATGATTTAGTAAGACAGAAATTCTGGGTAAGAAGAAAAAATTTACAAAAATGGACTCCTCTTTAGCCTGGATAAACAATTTAACATGTAAGGATCACAATGTACAAGTGTTACTGATTTAGAGGAGGATAATTCTTATGAAAGTGTCTGCCTCATTAAAATCAGGATCATAAAACAAAAAGCTCTGTGCTGCTAGACAAACTCCATTGTGTCTTGCAGAAGTGTCAAGGCTTGGCAAACATCCAGTTGCTGAAACATTGCCAGGCACATCAGATATATATTAATGCAGGATAATCTGTAAGAAAAGCATTCTTTCATAAACATTTTTTTTCTTTGTAAAACCATCAATCAACTTCCTAGCTGAGCACCATGTGGCTCAGCTTAAGAGATCCTCAGGAATGCTTCAGTGTCTATAAACCACTGACTTACTTCACAGACTTGGTGCCTTTCAGTGCCCATTGTCCTAAGTATTTGCTGAACTTATTTAGCTGGCTGTCAGCAGCTAATTCTGATTTGTAACTTGGGAAACCAGCAGCAGGAGGTCCTTGGACCTGACTAGTGACATCCTCAGCACCAATTAGCCAAGGTCCAGACTGCCAGTAAAGAATTTTTTGCAGTTCCCAATTATTTAATAGAAAGAACAGTAAGATACAGGACCACCTAAATATCTGTCAGAAAAAGAACTAACACAAGCATCTTGTTATTTAGCCCACCTTAAACAATACACGCTTTTGTTCCAAAGTTGTGTTTTCTAATAAAGATATATTCTAAAAAATACAAGTGCATTGGCAATTCAAGACACTAGCATTGCAAAAATAAAACAAAGCACAAAGTTTCCAAAGAAACTTTAGTACAGAACACTGATTTTACCTGGCTTGTAAGGATGGAATTCATCTATCCAGGGAATAAACACATTGAAACAATGGTTGAAAGCATTTTTACACCTAAAGGAACTCTACTGACATTCTGTGGAGTTCATCTCGAATTATCAATACCTGCCTCTCTATTCCATAGGAATAAGGTAGTTACTCAAGCATCTGATCTTCAAGGCCACTCACTATTTACTAATCCAAAGCATTCCAATGTTATTACTTAATATGCATGTTCTGATTTCATAACAAATTAAAGCATTGTAATTTCTACATAAGTTTACACAATGAGGAAATTAGCATTGTATAAGTGGGAGAAAATATAAACCACTGTAGCTGCAACCACTGGATTAATTTTTTTACTGTCAGATTTATGAAACTTGAGGGACTGGATGACTCCATGTAAAGGCAATAATAATGCATCTCATTCTCAGATTCAAGAGGAACTTGAATACAATCCAATTTAGGGGAGACTAAAAACCTGAGAGGTTTCTGATAGCTAATATATCACCAATTTGCTGCCTGTATGAAGCTCTAAACAAAGTACTGATTTAAAGAATTAATACAAACTAGTGAACACTGTATTACTGTTTCTGCTTGTGCATGTCCAAATGACCTGGCTTGCAGCAGCTATTCCAGACACTTATTTACAGGAAAAGAAATCTACTGGAGAATGATGGCCTGAAGTCAAAGTACTACCAAAAGAAAAAAAACAAAAAAAAAGGCTTATTTCAAGCTAGATTATATGTGCTTATGCTGCAGCTCGGCCTGTAGTCTGGTCATATATAATTTCTTTAAAAATGGTTCTTTAAAAAGAGTCACATCACACTCTTTGATATTAACATTATTTGTTGATGCCTGAATGATCTCAGTAAATAAATAACATTCATCTTATGCTACAAAGACTACTTAATTAGCTCTCCTTTAAACTGAAAACACTCTGTGCTGTGTCACCCAATGGAGATATATTTTTTATTTAAAATAATTAATGCATTTTAGGAATGAGAAAAAGTGCTTTTTGAAAGAGCGCCCTTCATCTCATTTCTCTTTCTATAACTAAAAAGTCAGTAGATAAGGTTTCTTCTTGCCAGAATTAGTTCTCATGCTTCTAACAGATGAATCTAATTAGTGCCAGGTACCCTCACCCCAACACATTTTCTAGCAATCACACTCTTGTATCACCAGTTGGGATACTGGTTGGAATAGTTGGAAGTGAAAAGCTATGTCCCCATAGCTGTCAGAAGTCACATTTGTCTGGAGCAGTTATTTCTTGAGATTGCTTTTCCTTCACTCCTCCCTTCTAAGCTACCTTTATAGACAGAAATTGGGACACATCAGTTTCAGTACTGCTGCAGCCTAAAGGCAGGTCTTGGTAGACATTTCTTCATCAAACACCAGCATTTCTTTGAAGACAAAACTTGACATTCAAGTCTACTTGCTTTTCCAAGTATGTTCTGCTTCTTCCAAGCCCTTGTATTGCTTCTAAGAGTCCCATCCCACAAGAATCTTAAAAGAATCTTGGCTCTACAGTGGTCCCACTCTCCTATATGCTGGATGTTTATGTCCCCTACTTATCTTTGCACAAAACCAAACAGAAAGATAAGGAGTCAAGCTTCTTTTTTTCCTTATGTCTTAATTGTTAAGTGTTCTGTTGAGAAACAGCTTTCTTATGTGGCCTCCTGTTTGGCTACTCAGTAATGTAAGATCTGTAATCAGAAAAGCTAGCTGGACGGAAGAGCACACGAGAGTGGACAGCCCTGACACTGACCAATGTAAACTGCTGCAGATGAGCAACCTTAGAAAGAATGGAAAGATGTATCCAAGGGGGAAAATGATGAAAACAAGACAAAGAAGAATGGTATGGCATCTTAAATAGTCACAACTTTTCTCCAGACATCTTCTTCTCCTCCCCTCTGCAACGAAAACGATAAAGAAACTCATGGACTAACAGTGGCTAAACCTATCTCTCTGCACGTTCATAAGGCTACTTGTAATCTGGAGTAGCTCTCCAGATGTTCCCAGAGCAGCCATACAGTGCATCATCCTAGGGGAGAGGGCACTAAAGAAGCCAGTACAAAGGGCCAAAAGTGGCTGGAGACTGAAGTTGCCTCCTGGAGCTCACGACAAGCTTCTGTTAGCCTTGAAAGTAAAACTTCACATTTTGCCTGCTCTTCTTGGACTTCTTTCCCCTCAAATCAACTTCACATTTTTCAAGATCAGGTCAGTAGCTATTCAACAACAGAAGTAGCTACTGTGTTCAACTTACAGGCTGCAAAATTTCAGCTGTCACAGTGTTTCTCTTTATACATTCAAAGTTGATAAAGAGGATCCAGAAAAAGTTCTGTAATAGCTACAATTCCAAGTTCAAGCCTAGGATAGTGCAAATCAAATCAGACCTGCACTACACCAAAGGACATCCATGATATCTAACTTCTCCATTCCTGATGCAAGAGTGCAAGCCCTCCAAACTCCATGGTGGCTTGTTTTAATAATTGATATGCTGCAAAAACATTCTGCATAAAGAATGCATCTATTAAGTATTTAAACCAAGTATTTAAAATTAAGTATTAAAAATACTATGAAGAATTTAAAACATAAGAGATTAAATACCTTTGAGCCCCAAATTGCATGTTATATGAAGGTGAGTCTTACATTTTATTCTGGTACCATTCAATTTACATTCTTAATTAAACTCCCTGTCACATTAAGGACAACTTGTATTTATGTCAATGTCAATCCTCACATTTATGTGAGTTCACACGTTTATTATACTTTTTCCATAATTCAGTTAGCATACAAACAAAACAGTGCATATGGATTTCCAAACAGTTCTCAAATGTCCTTCACTAATAACCAGTGGAGAAAGCATCATCCCACAGAATAGAAGGAATGATGCCTCTCGTGAATTGCCTCACTACAGACAGGAGGCAACTGATAGAAATAATTTGCCAGTTTTTGCAATAGAGAGAAATTACCACATTTATTAGAAGGACTGGTGTGTTCAAGAGACAAACAATCTGAAAAAACTGTGGAATAGGAACACAGGAAAAATTTGTAATGACATAAAATTATGCACAGGAAGTCAAAACTAAATTCATTGTAACTTGCAGAGACTATAATGAACTAAGGGGTAATAATAATAACACAGCCAATGAAAGCCTGGGCTGATAAACACAAAATAACACATCACAAAAAAATTAAATGAAACCCTGAAAAGGATGGGCTCAAAATTCTGTACTACAGACTGGATAAGGGAGTTAAATTTTTCTCTAGATATTTTTTTTGAAAGCATTATCTGACTAATTACCCCTAGTAAAAAAAAAAAAAGTTGGCAGAATGTTAACACTGAATAAAGCAAGAATACACAAAACTAAGGGGAAGTTAATGCTGCGCCTTTTCACACACCCTTGCTATTTCAAAATTCTGAATTCTATCATGACATATTTTCATAAAAGTTACCATAAAGAAGACTGTAATAAAGCTGACACAAGAAAACGGACCAGGTTATCCACAATGCAGCTTGAGAATGACAGAGGTGAAGCGGCAGAGATCTACAAAACCATGACCTTGCCAAGATGATGATCAGGAAAATGATGATGCACACAGTTTCACTATTTCACAATCCGTAACTTAGTACAGCCAGGGATTGTCCTGGTCAGTGGCTTTACATTAAAAAATCACATTGTTATTGAAAACAGAAGCTATGAAACTCATTGATTTGGGCTGCTGCAGAGACTGGAACTGTAATAGTCTACAGGAAAATTTATGAAGAAGCAGCTATCAAACATGAATTCCAGAGTGCTATCTCTGATGTGGGAGGGCCCTAGGAGCTGGGAGGCCATGCAAGGCTTTAGCTAAGCCTCAACTCTTTCACTCTTCCAAAAGCATCCAGTACTAACCACCACCGGAGAAAAGTAGAACAAGCTTACTGAGTATTTGTGGCAGTTCCCTGACACAACAGAGCAACACTTCCTCATGATACCTACTTCAGCCATTTATTAAGGTGTAAACAAGGCAGGAGAAAAGACCAAGTTAACCGATTATAGATGAATCCATGATTTTATAATAAAAGACAGTGTGCTGAACAACAATTCCAAAGATTGATACTATTTTGATATCCTCTCTATTCCAGGCTTTTGGCTCAATTCAAGGGAAATGGGAGCTTAGGTGAGTCATAGTGGTGAATCCTCTGTTCTAAGGAAAAATCAAGTACAGCTATGGAGTTACATTTTCCTCAAACACCTTGTCAGGCTGAAAAACATAAACTAACTTAGAGAGAAACCGAAGTGTCACTTTAGGAAAACAGGCAGTTGAGCTTTACCAAAGCACTTACTAACAAAGCCTTATCTAAATTATATCACTCTTCCTAACAGAAAGAAACCTATTTATTTAAAATACTAAAATATTTGCACTTGAAAAGCTGAGACAAAGACACGCAATTCAGATGCCTAAATGTTGGTGTTTCTATTCAGTCTAGTGATGTGTATCAGAACGTCATCAGGCATCTAAACAGAGTACAAACACCAAGACCAATGAGAATACCATGCTTACATGACATGGTGCAAGCAGTGCAGAGAGCATCAGTGAGAAGTGCAGACAACTGTGCCACCTGGATCCAGGCAGTACAATGACCACCACTTTGTTTTATTCCAAGGAGAAAGACCTGCCAAAAACCAAGAGGTCCAGGCTTGCTTAAAAAATACTCATCCAACTGAGATGATTTTAGATGAAAGAAAATGGGAGCTGTGTAATTATATACACTTACCTTGACAAATAGAAAGCAATCTGTGATTAGAACATAGTAATTAGTTACAAAATGCTTCCCATGGATTTAATTACCCATCAGTCTACATGTTTCTTAATTACTTTTATCTCATTGAATCAGTAAAAATTTCTGCCTGGGGCAACTGCCACTCACTTATTTACACAGCTTCTAGTTTTTACAGTGAATATATTATAGTAACATGGCCAAACAATGCTAGAATTACAGTTTAAATTTCATGCATAAGAAATTTCTCCCTCAATTTTCTATGGAAATTATTTTCTTAGATTTGAATCCAGATCTAACTTTATTATCCATGTGTTCTGGAAGTATGAAAACATCCAATATGTCATTTAAAAGAAATTCAAAGAAAAACCACAAGTTCTTAAGTAAAAAGAAAAACAACAACAAAAATACATTATATTCACGTAAGTGAAAAAAAATGGTTGACAGGCAAAATTGCAAACCTAATATACATGTAACTTCTCAGAGAAACGTATGAAATTCACAAATTTTAATCAAATCTTTAGATACCAGAACTTCTGAGGGAGTCACAATGACTCCAAAACTGCCCTGTTATTGGCTATTAACATCCTCCATCATTAGCACGTCCTCCTCGGTGTCAGTATTAGTTCAGGTCAAGAGATACTATTAATTCACCCAACCTGAAGACAGTACACAGCTGCTGTAACAATTCACATGGACAGAGAATAATTACAAAAAATGAAACCCAATTTACAGTTGCAGAAGTAATAAGAATGGCTAATTTACCTACAGAAAACCCAGAAGGGTCAATTCATTTGCCTGCATTTTGGGTATAGTTACTCCTGCTGTGGTCACATGCTCTTTGCTCTGACAACAGACTCATTGCAGCAAGAACTTTACCTTTCAATCAGTGATGGGCACAATACTCCCAATATGAAATAAGCATTACACATTGCATACACTTTTATAAGGTAATGTGCAATGACAAAACTGATTCTTGCACAATTGAACTTTTCAGTATAAATATGGTTTAAGTGGCAAATCTCAAAAAGTCCAAATGACCAAAAAAAACCCAAGAAAAACACTTTGCAATGGGAAAACAGTAGAGTTATTCTAGCAAATAACAAGAGGAAAAGGTAGGTTCCTCCAGGTGGTAACACATTACTTATCATATTTTCCCAAAGAAACTTTCCTAAATGCCTACTATGCTGAAGCTTGATTCAAACAATGCCTCCTATAATGAAGGCTGGGGTTTTTTGTTTTGGGGTTGCTTGTTTTTTTATTTTTTAAAAATATGATTAATATATCCTAGTGGACCTTTTCTGCCTCTCCAAGCCAGTATTTCTGTGGTTTCAGGTACTATCAATTTCATATCACATTTGTATGTTTATGAATTAAGAATAAAATAATAAAAAATTGTCTATCATACGTTATATTGCTGTGTGCTTTCCTAAGCGTTTCTCTGTCATTTTAAGTTCTATTTTTTAAAACAATGTAAAGTAATCAAAAAAAGGCAATTCCAGATATGCCTTTAGTCATATTAACTCGAGTGTTTGTAAAAGACTGCATCTCTTATACCATATTTTTATTTCTGGAAAACACACCAGCCTAGATTTATTGTCTCATGCATATAGGTATTGAAAATATTTCCATAAGAGTAAAGGAAAAGGTGTTGGAGTAAAAGTTTCTAGCAAGGAAAAAAGCAAAATCAGTCCTTCCACATCAGCAGGGATGTTCATGACATCTTTTGGAGAAATAGCAGTAGGAAGCAGTTAGGTCAGATGGCTGAGGCCAAGAAGTAGCCAACATCAGCTGCAACCTTTGAGGACGTGGAACCCCTCACCTGCCTGACAGAACATCATCCCTTCTGCTTGGCTCCTTTTACATTTGGCTCACAAAAATCCTGGGTTATCGGTGTGAGTCTGAAAATACACGTCTCAATCCTGCCATTGAAAGCCAGATTTTCCTCGTAGCTTCAGTAGTTAAAAATCAATGAGTAAAGTAATCTTAATGTGCCAAAGTTGCAGGTCTGTTGAATTATTAATAAGCAATACAACTGTAAATGCTTTTGTTCACCATTCTTCAGTGCACTTGCAAATGATTTCAAAACGAAAGGTGCTGAAGCATGAAGATTGTAGGCAGCCATTGCTTTTTGAAATCACAGTGCAGGGAATTGGCGGAATTCTTGCCTGCCTGGGTTATAATCAGACATTGTGAACTTTCCTTGAAAGCAGACTTCAAATTCACAGGGGTCCCCAGCCTTCAATCAAGAGAATGCTTGAAACGACCTCCATCTGCCATCTTAATGTATTCTTCCCAAAGACTTCCATAAATATTTAATATAAGAAACGTACTGTTTAAACACAATGAGTAGCTTGTGAAATTAAAATTGGCTGACGGATTACACGATATAATACACAGTAAACAATGGTAGAGAAACCATAGGCAGAGCCACACACTTCCTTCTGCTCTTCAACTAAATGAATCAGAAAGGAACGTGAAGGCAAATTTCATGACACCCTTATTAAAGATATAGCAAGCCTTGTACAACAGCCTTAACACAGAGCATGTTCCTAATCTCACATGTGCACGGGCACACAACAGACACTTGCCTGTCAGCTGGAGAGAAGACATACACAGAATGGGTTTTTTTCTGAATCGCTTCTTTGCCAGGCAGTAAGCCTTCCTCCCCTGCCTCTTCAAAGCCCTACAGTGACAAAGCTGGGGAGACAAAGCTCTGTCCAAGATTTTAAGTTGGGGCTTAAAAGGGTGCATAATTAAACGACCTGATTTTGAAAAACACTAGACGTCATATGACACTAAACCCACAGCAAATGCTTTGCAGGCTGCCTGATGTACAGCCTCAACCAAATCACTGAGACAACTGCATTAGCAAATCTGTCAACAAAGCACATCCTGGCAGTTTTTTCACACATTTGCACTTTCTGGAAAAGCAGTTGTATGTAATTTACAAAATTCCCAAATTTAAACATTCACAAGGAGCTTAGCAATGTGTGCAGCCTGCTCTGTGTGCCTGTATGTGGTGTTTACATACAGATACATACACACATATACACAGGAAAAGATACAAGTTTATTTTTACCCTACTACATTCACTATTTTGACTCCTTATAATAGCTGAAACATCTAAATAAAAAAGCACAAATACTAAAAATATTTGTATGTTTTCAACCCAAAATTACACCTCTTAAATATTTTGAAACATATATCTGGTACATAACATCATAATATACTTCTCCACTCCAATGCAGAGTGTTGCTTTATCAGTAAATAATTAAGTTTTGCTCCTGTGAAAAAATAGTTCTTTTCTAGAAAACATCATGCCCTTGGTAAAAAAAAAAATAAATAATCCAGGACATGTATGAAAGCAATTCTTAATCCTACATAGAAATGTATATCTAGATAACACTTAATTCCATGAAAACCCAAACATGACACAAATACAGGAATTCACTGAAGAAACCAACCCTAACATCACTTGTGTGTATATAAAGATACACGTGTTCACACGTGTTCATATGACACCTGTACACACTGTTATGAAGATTACTCAAATTCAGCACCTCATAATTCTGTGAAAGCATCAATAAAAACATACATACAGTAGTAAAACACTGTAATTACAGCCATAATTTTTACAGCAACATTTTATATCCTTTCAAATAAATCAAGGATTAATCTTACAACATTTGAATTTTAGGAAGACAAATTATTCTATCAGATGTCATTTTTTTATTAGTATTATTTTGACTCCTGCTTACCTACAATATCAGAAAAGGCTCACTTTCTCATTTTCAGAACTCAAAGCTCTATAGGCAAGTAACCAAATTTAAAAGAAAAGTTACAGATCAAACTGATACCTACGCATTGCCAAAGTCAAGCCTTCCCAACATAACTGTCAAGATATAAATTTTTTAGACTGTAATGAATTATAAAATTTATACACTATATAATTCTAAATCTCAGTACATTTATTTTTCTCAAAAATTCACAAAATTCATAGAAACTTACTTTACTCTCCCCCACTCTCTCTCTGGATACATACACTTGCTTCTGAAAAAGCTCGCTTACTGAGATTACTGCACTAAATATATTTTCTGGACCATATGCAAACCAGAGTCTTGGAAACTAGGTGGACCATCCACTAAATAAGGTTTCTAATCATTCTTGATACAAGGACACAAAAACAAACAAAAAAATTATTCTGCTCATCCTTTGAAAATGGTTCCTGGTTCCCTTAACATACATCACTAGATACAACATACAAGCATGCACACATACGGGTGATGACACATATCTGTAATAGGCAGCAGTTCCTGGAAGACAGAAGAATGTGTGACAGGGCCCAAGATGATAATCAAGATAGCACTTTAAATCCCTTAACATGTTTCAGTTCAGTCCGAAGCAGCAGTGAATTCTAATAAAATACAGAGCAATATGAAATGATGGGAAGCCTCTGTTTTTCCCAGTTTTACTCACAAGCACATATTAACGGGTTGTTGGTCAGAAAAGAAAAAAGAAAAGGGAGAAAAGGAGGGAATCATAGTAATCGTTGGAAGAAGGAGAATAAAAACAAGTAACCCTGACCATGCAGAAAAATTGAGAGGAGGCAGAGTAGAAGGAATGCAAAAGTCACAGAATAACAGAGGCCATGAATCTGGTGTTTCTGAGTGGCTCAGAGCACTAAATCTGAATTTACTGTTGACCCTGGAGAGCAAAAATGTTCTCCAGTTGTTCAGACCCATCAAGCAGATCATAAAAATTAAGATCTATAGAGATGCTCCTACTTATAAGGGCAACTGCTCTTTATCATCTTCACTGCAATTAATTCAAAATATTTAAAGAAGTCCATGAACTAGGAAATTACTGCTTTCAAGAACAGATTACAACATTAGATAGCAGTGGCTTAATTTGCATTGCTGACAAGAAAATCCAGAAAACTCATTAATTTTACAACAGATACAACTCCTTATTTCATTACCTTGTTAACGGTTTTTTTTCTGCTTTATGTCTTCTTTTTGGAAGAAGTGCTTTACTTCCCTCTCATCTAAACCTAATGACCTGGTCCAACAAAACCACTTAGCTACATTCATTTGAATGAGTTTCCTGCAAGCTGGTAATCAGTAAGCATTTATTTACAACTATCAATGCACTGACACCCAAAAAATACACAAGTATGTAATACCAAAGAATATCACTTATATGTTATTTCCTTTTTGAGATATTTGTAAAATATTTAATAACTTCTAGTGCCAGAAGCAATCAAATCATGTTGGATTTTTTTTTAATGTTACGTTGCCTAAATGCTTATTAACTTTTTCTTCCTTGCAAGTGAAATGCAGAAACATAATTTTGGAGAATTAAGCCACTGTATCACTTGAACAAATTATCAGACAACCCAAACAACGCTCCCAAATGACTGATCTGTATTAAACTGAAAACTAGGTTTCTTCTCTTGATGGTGGATAGATATCTTTGCCTGAGGGATATGAGGACTGACAGTGGAGGCACAAATTTGGGCACCCTCACACTTGGCAGCACAGGCCAGTTAAAGAAGGAGTGCTCAACAATTGCTGTTTAAAATCAGTGGTGCCTGCAGACAGCAATTTACAGAAAAAGCAAAGCTTAAATGCTAAGCTGAAGTTACTCTTATACCAAGTTAGAATAAAATAGCTGGGCACTATTTCTATCAGAGGGACATAGATATCATAATCAAGCATAAATCATGACAGCACTCTTATGCAATTCTGCCAATACAAAGAATTTACAAACATGTTACAGACCATAAAGTGTGAATTCTCCCATTTTTAAAAACTATAAAAAGCAAAATCAGGGGACAGACACCAAGGTGGGTAGTGCTATGCTTGAAGATGGAGAAGCTAGCTTCCAAGAAGCCAAAAATTTTTTAAAAAGTCAAAAAATTTAAAATAAATGCTTATTTATTAAAAAATCACCAATACTGATTAAAATTAAAAATGGTACTGAAGACCAAAAGAGTACAATACAATGAATATCAAAGGCAAAGGCATTTGTTGGTATTCTCAACACCCAAAATGTACCATATTTATCTCAGAGCAACTGAAAAAACATATTCTGAAAACTATTCTTGCCTGAATAATATAACATGCACATGAAATTTTGCTGATTTATGAATCAAAGTCCATCTTTTCCCACCAGATCAATATAGTGGGAAATACGCAGGACAGAAGTGTTTCACCTGATTTGTGGAACAGTAGAGATCCTCAACAGTCCTATAAATTCACACTACTTAGTACCTTAAAATGATGTATTTTGTAAAAGAAAGCGATGTTAATGAAATAAATTTCCCAAGAGACTTGGAAATAATCATCATCAATAAAAGTAATTGAAACACACTAATTTCAGAAAAATGATAAAATTCTGTATTAATAAGATGCCAGTGAAAAACTTGTTAGTTTCTCCCTGAAATACTTTAAACTAGTTCTGGGCAAACGGTCTCCCCTCCCCCATCCTTTTTAATTATTGTTTTCAATTTACCACTAACTTGGAAAAGTGACCTTACTTTTACCCTGCATCTCCCTCTGGTGGTTTCCTTTTCTGTCTATTTAAAAGCAATTGTAGTAAGAAGATTCTTCTTGCCTTGTTCTAAAGCAAAACAGATTCTTAAGTTTCAACTATTTTCATCTTCTCCTCCTTTCACTAGAGTTAAACTAAAACAATTAAACTGAAGCTGTCTAACTCAACTCTCCTTCCCTCACTGTCCCAGCCAAGCCTTCTTTGTTGTTCCTCTGCCTCTTTTTTGGTCTGACCATTCCTTCAGCCATACTCATGAAAAACCATCAGTTTTCTGAGATAGGAAACTGGCAGAATTACAGAAATACTTCAGATGTACACACTGCAAACATTAATGCTGTCTGAAATAATTCCTTACATATCAGGGTTACTAGAGTTGTCTTCTGATGAATTTGCATCACTGGGATTTACAAACCTGAATTGCCAGTACTCCCATGTTGTGGATCGACAACAAAATGTGCAGGTTTCACTGACTCAGAGAGAAGAAGAGATGTGAACAAGCCAACATCAGCCCTCGCATTTCTGAAGGATGTCAACCTGTTTGCTGACAGAATACTCAGGCACACACACAGTAGGAGAAATGCAAAATGTAAATCTCAACTAGCATTGAAAACCTGCTCTGACCTCAAATAAAATCACCAAAGAGTGTCTGTAAGTATCAAATTTGCTACATTTCATGTTTCTTTATCGGGACTGTTTTGCTTTTTTGTCCTTGTAGAAGTTGTTTTTCCTTTACTATTTTTTATATAAAGAATATTCCCAATTACATTTGCTGCCTTTTGAACTTTAAAGGAATAAAGCCAAAGTTTCCAAGGACACAGGGTAGCGTTTTGAGAGGCTCTCTAGTACTTCTGCACTTTTTAACCATTGCTGGTTTAAGCTGGTCAGCCATTACAGATGGTCCTGAAAATGTATCCAATACCTCAGTTTCTTTAACCTGGTTATATTAAAATATTTCACTTTTCCTAACATGTACAAGTAGTTTCTAACACTGAAGAATCACTTAAGATAAGATAAATGGCTCATCATGGAATCATGGCAGTAGGAAGCAGAAACCACTGCTGTAGCAAAAAAGAAATCCTTTAGAGTGATAGATGAGTAACAAACTACACAAGTTGTTTCAAATCTACGAGAAACAGTCAGGAAAAATATTCACCAAGTGGAACACGAGAGCATTCCTGGCTTCAGAAAAATATGGGGAACAATGGACAGAAAAATAAAACATGCTGAAATGATCACACAAAGTCTTGTCAAATGATATGTAATATCAGCACCATCCTCCCCTCACTTTTATGCTCCCGAGATACGCGTCAGTGTTCCAGAGAAGCATCAATCATCAAGCAAGAGAAAAACATAAAACCTATCAAACTGTAGGGTGGTCTTTTCTCAGGAAAAATGTCAGAGCATTTCACTTTGATCTTTTTTTTTTTTCTCTTTCAGAAACAAACCAGGAAAACTTCTCCACCCTATAAAAATAATAAAGCACAAAGCCACACAACTTTCCAGTCCAGAAAATGATCTCCAATGAAAAGTGTTTCTTTCCAGTGACACCAAGTGACAAATTAACATTAAAAATCCTGGATAACAAATATTATAATCAACTTCATTTGAAAGAAGAAATTTCTTCTTTTAGCATTGATCAGTAAAGAAAAGGAAAGAATGTTTTAATAGTGACACTAACAGACTAATTATACATCTAATTTTCAGTGCCTCAAAAACCTACAGACTTCATTTTGTTATGTCCAGAAGCCTGTAAATTGAATATAATCAACACTATAATTAAGATTTCAAAATAGCTTCTATTGTAAGAGTTTGCCTTTGGTAATTAGCTTTCAGGAGAAAAAAATCTTCTGGGATTAAATGACCATTTCATTCTGCAAAAACAACACTCTCTATATATAATTTAAGTAAGTCTGTATGTTCTACGTGGATAACAGATTCCACCTGAAAGCTTTTCTTCTAATCTGAAAACCAGAATGCAACCCAGTAATTTCTTAGCAGCACAAGAAAACAACTGCTACATTTTATTAAGAAACTGGCCAGTTTTCTAAAGAGAGAACACTCCATTCAGCAGACACCTGGAATGTCAGCAGTCACTTCTGGATCACACAACTAAACCTTTAAAAAAACTGATCAGAAATACAAGAAATACAAATACAAGCACATTTTCAATAAAGCGCGTAGACTTGGGAGTGATGGGCAAAGTTTGAATCTCCCACCAAAAGCTAAGACTTTCCCTGAAGGTTTTTACCCAAATTAGGTGATTATTACAATTTCAGAGCAAGAAGTCAGCTCTGAAAAATCTGGTCCCAAACCCATACATGCCTACATTGAACTGGGAGAGCAAATCTCAGCATGTGAATCTACGTAACATCTGCACGTTAAGAAACAGCCAGAAATCCAATTATTGTTTCTGTATCTGTATCATATTGAAGGCACTGAAGTAAAAGGGTAATTGATTGAGAGAGTAAAAAATGAGTTCATGCAGAAGCCTCTTTTCAAACATTTCTGTTAGCTCAACTATTCCCTGTCAAGTATTTACAGCACCTCACAAGACACTCTCTCCCTGAGAAATACAAATTGAGAAATGAGATTAACTCTTGAATTTTCAGAAGTTTATTTTCCTAATACTAGAATGCAGATAAATATGCATAAGGATTTTCTCATTATATAAAAAGGCAAATGAAACATTTTTATCATAAAAGTTTTTCAAGGTTTAGCAAATAAAAATCCACGTTAAGTAAACCAGGAAATGGTTAATGACTCAATATTGAATAAAATGTCACTATTTGAAATATATGGCCATTAAAAGTCCCTGGTATTAAATGCATTTTGAAACCATATTTTGACAGGAATTAATCTTAGCATAAATTTTTTTCTTCTATATGGAAAAGATTTTTATTGTGTGACTATTAAAAGATCCTGTCCTTCCTGTGCAATACCTGATCTGTTAAGTTATTCAATCACCTAATCTTCAATGAAATTCAAAAGCAATTGCACGTAAATAGCAATCTAAATGCCTTTACAGGTCACATATTTAAATATTTGCTTGTTACTAGACACACAGAGCTAGGCTGATTCCACTGGAGGAGGATAAATGGTATAAGCAAATAACGGAGGCCTGAAAGGCAGCTCAAAGTGTCGGTGCAGTTACAGATCCAGCAACATATTTTTTCCTTGCCTGTCCAAACTAAGATACAAACTGCTAACCTAAAGCTCAGATGATGGTGAATACAGGCAAGAACATCCAGTTTTATTGGTTTCCCACTCTTCCCTTTGGATGGGGGAAATACAGGCCCACATGGCTGAGGACAAATGTTCAGGTTCAGCAGGAAGAAAGGAACCCCCTACACAATCAATATATTGCCATCACCAGGGTTTTTTTACAGTCCTTTTAAACTGCTGACCCAACATGACAAGAGCATGTTCAATAGCTCAACTCTTAGTAAAGGAATTATGAGCAACAGAAGTGACAGAAACAATATGAAAAGTAGCATGTCAATATCCAGTGTTAAAGAAAGTTCTTACTGAATGAGATTGAAGTCTGATATAGTTTACAAATGCTAATATGGAAGGACTATAGAAATACTTATTTCAGAAAATCTAACAGCTCAGCAGATATATCAGCTCAGCAGATTTAAGAGCCTTTTATACTTATCCCTCAAGTATCTTTAATTCTAGCTGGGCAAATAATTATCAGCTCCAGATAAGACATTTTATATAGGTGGAAACAAAAAACTACAGAAAAAGAAAAAATTTACAGAAAAATTTCAGTAAGTCCTTTATGCTTGAAGGAGAAGCCCACAAAATTGCTCAGAGAGCTCTACAGTCAGCAGTACAATCTCATGAGCTTCTGATTAAGTTGTTCAAACTTAAAAAAAACCCTATAGAATTCAGAAGGGGCAGGAGATCTGCTCCTGAGCCAAAGAATCCTCAGTAGACTCACAGCACCTCAACAGAAACTCTCCTTTCGATACTCATAAAATTTAGCCAAAAAGGAAAATTTGGAATGAAAAATGCTTGTGAAAATTGTAAATTTAAAGTGCAATAACAATAAGCTGGACAGCAGTACACCTACCATGCACTATATACTGTTGCAAAGGTCCTGGAAGACGGAAAAGAAAAATGGATATAAAGAGGTGGGCTTATGTTGCCTACTAAGCAGAATCTGGTACCTATGAAAAAAACAATCCTGTAATAAGCAGTCACAGAGCCCTGTTTGTTGCCATAAAATAGCAACAGAGCAGTTTATTGCCATAACGTAGCAACAGATACAATGCTTTTGTTACAAGTTCTGTATGTTCTTATCAAAATACTACTTCCCAAAAATCAAGATTTTAGTACTTTGAACCAGAAGGGAAGGCTGGAAGTATTAAATGCTGTATTCACAATTCGAAGACTTTACAAATTATCAATACATGTCTTCTATAGAAATGATACTAATCAAAATGTACAAGAACAACACCACCACCACCACCCAAACTCATCTATCTAGGCAGTACATATGTAAATGCAATCAAAAGTGTATGTGCTCTGCCAGGACTCAGACAAATATGAGAGTTACCTCATCAGCTGTAATTTTCATTTGTGAGAAGTCAGACCAAGGCAGATGCAAGTTAATTCAATTTAGATTTATCTGCAACAGGACAATCTGAATCCTGTATCTGCCTATCCTGCAGTGATGTTCTAGCAGTTCTCTCACATGTAAAGCTAATATATTTAGGAAGAACCAACACAAAGATAGTAATACATAGATCAACACCTTAGCTACAGCTGTGAAAACCCCTTCTTATGGAAACAGGAATGTTAAATCAATACATTTAATATTAAAGACTAGCATGAATTTTATGAAGCTTAAAAATACTGGAAAATGGAAAGAGCTATATAACGCACATACTATGCTTTTCTTATTTCTATTAGGTCTTACATTAGCTGTAATTAAGAATTTCAAGGTAATGATGATACAATTATGATTTACTCTAGCAAATACACTACAGTCAGACACACCTAAGAGGATCATGCACGACTGAGCGGTTTATACTGAAGCTTTTTATTGCTGTTTCTATTAAAATAACATTTGTATGTTTGTATTGACAGATTTGGGGGTTTTGGTGCAGCTAAAGAGACGTAAAATTTTTTGTTCATTTTTAACCATGTAAACACAGGACTGACAAGGACTTGTAACATCAGTCCAAAGGACACACTAAAATCTTCAAAAGAACAAGGTAAAGACAGACTGTCTCTGGAGATTCAAAACAGTACATTGCAAAACTCTTAGTAATTACAAAGTCTACTCTAAGATACAAAATAGATGATCAACATAAGTCCTACACACTTGCTTCTACATTCTCTTGTTCAAAACCACTAGTTTCAAGTAAACAGTAATAATAGACATATTGTCATATGACAACATGGGGACAGAATGACTGGATAGCCATTATTTTAGATCTAAGTGCTTTCACAATACTTCTAATATGGAGCTTGCTGTACAAAATTTGAACACTTCAATTTAGTGGCTGAGACTTTTTAAGCAAGTTAAACAGTGACGTTTTTTGGTAAAGTGCTAAGAGAAGTGTTTCTGCAAACCACAACTGCTTTCACTACATTCATCAGTGACTCTGAAAACTTATATTATAAAGAAGCTTCCCATTGCCATACCAATTGCACGGGAATTAACAGGTCTGTATTGTACCTCCAGCAATGGTAGCAAATATTAACACTGTCAGTGAAAGCCTGCCAATACCAGCAAAGAACAGCACCACACAACTTCCAGTGAAACCACATTTAAAGTTCAAGGATAGCAAAAAAAGCTGCCTGGACAAGAAAAACAAAACAAAACAACAACAAACCATAAAAAAATATGCTAATAACTCTGTAGCACCCTGAACCACAACAATTTAAATATCAACGTGCTATAAACCAAGCAAGTAAATTTTCTGCCACCTGACCTACCTCAGTTATTCTCAAGTTACCCCGGTAATACCTATTTACACGTCTGCTGTCTAAGACAGATAGAAAAAGAGTAGCTTTCCCTTATATTTTCCAGCAGTTACAGAATTCAACTATAGAGTCAACTGTGCTTTCTATCAGGGAGTTTATTTACTTCTTCAGGTTTTAGGACATATGGATACAATGGAACTTCAGTATATATTCAAAAATTCCCTGTGGTTTATGAGACAGTCTGCATGATCCTTGGGTAGCTTTAATAAATTTTAAAGTTTGGATAAAATAAATTTGCACCTACAAATGGACTGTTTTAGATGCTAAGCCCCGCAGCTACCCCTAACAAACACCTCACAATGAGTTTTAGCATTTGCACAGGGAGATTATCACAGTATGCTCCTTGACACAGCAGAGCTCACAGTGATAAAAAACAAAATGCGCCTTCCCCTTCTCCCTGGGGGTGTGCTGGATTCTGAACCATTAGCAAATGCAACTCCATTATGTGGGAAGGAAGTGGGAAATGGTTGTGCTCTGCAGGTGTTCAAAAATACATTTTCAGTAAGGGAGCAGATGCCTGAAAAGAAACAATTCAAGTAAGCACATGGCACCATAATCAGTCTTACTACTGTATTTGAAAGCAACTGTCTTCCTCTCAAATATACAAGTTACTTGCTTTTGGCATCACATGTATTTATTGCACCTGCAAGTGCTTGAAGATATTACCCTTCTACATTTCAATGTACGTTTTTTTTAAAGCAACAGGACACAACAGATCACAAAAAATTATGAACAAGTCATGAGCCTGGTCACAATAAACCTTGACAATTCACATGGCTTAAATGCATTTTAATTTTCAACCTTTAATACCATTAATGCATACAGAATGAGGTGTAATAAAATACCATTATCTTCATTTTAGATGTTTCTGCTGCCCTATATTGCCAGACAATTGCTTGTTATTATACTGTGAATATGTGAAGCACCCACTGTTACAGAACATCTTGGTTCAGTTCATCATGAGGAACCAATAAACTCAGACAGATCCAAAGTGCATTTCTTCATAAATAAGTGTAAGGAAAATTAAGGTCTTTCCTTGCAGATGTAAACCCAACAAAACTGATCATTCAGAAAGTGTTGAGAAAAATAGATATCCCCTAAGCAGAAACTCTGAAACAAAATTATAACTTAAGTGGCTGAATTTTTGCACTAGTTGCACTTACCAGTGCACTTTTCTTTTACACAGAGACAGGACCAAAAGGTTACAGGACAGCACTATGCATGACTACTGCTTTTTAATAAAGTTTCACTTTCTTCTGAATACCAGAACTTGAGGACTTCTAAGTAAGGCACTCAGAACCTGTGACCAAAGCCTCAATTAGTGTTAAAGGCATCTAAAGAGCATCTAGAAGTGTTGATTTATGATTTAATGATCTAGCACTGGGGCAGTAGTTCCAGTCAATGCACTCTGAACTGAATAGGCCAGGAGACTGAACTATCCTGTCTATTCCCAGGTGGCCTTTGCAGGTGAAGAGAGAAGGGAATGACTGGGCCAGAAATAGGCTGCCTCTTGTCATACTGTGTCATACAGAGACACCAGGCTCCAACTGCTATTCTGCTCCTTTTCATGAATATCCATTCATTGTTTTTTGCTTCGTTTTGCTTTATAAAACTGCTTAATGACTTTCATAAGCAGCAGTTTTTAACTATCTTAAAATCTGTTTAATATTTTACTAATTGTAAATTAACCATTTTCTATGCCTGCATATATGTAGCTTCTTTGCATTAAAAACCCCCTCTTTTTTATTTCCCCTCAGAATACCCTATCTAAGCATGCACCTGCCTTTATGCTAATAAAAATCAATTTTGACTTGAACCAGTTCCTACTTCTTTTTCACTGAGACTGACAACATAACCCCAAATGGGAAGTTTAACTTCCATATTCTTCCCTTTCTAGCTTGCTTTTTTTTCCCAAGTCCTCTAGGGACTCTCTCCACCATGACTGTTCCCCAAAGTAAAATTCAGTGTAAGAGCAGCTGCTTCTTTTACCTGTTTGAATTCCTCAAACATCCCAAACCATCTTTACACTGATTGTTCAGATCTACTTCTAATAGGCCTACAAATAACGCTATCAACTTTCGGAGTAACTACAGCACTCTTTTCCAGCCTGTTAGGCTATTAATTACTGTGCTACCAAATCAAATTTTCACTGAGTTCCAACTGTATTTCAGTAGTCTAAACACTGTAATAGGTCCATATTCTTATTTCAAGAACTTTTGTTTAAAAATTCAGGGTAACTGTTAGATTTTCCAGATTACTATTCTGATCTATGTTGTTTACTTGCATCTATCCGCCACTAACATCTACTGTAACCAGAATCATAGTCCCCCTCAGATGTTACTCATATTGTGAAGGAGACAGTAACAAACACACCAGACAGGTTTAATAATCTAGGCCATTCAGTGCCTGTTGCTTTAAATTCTGTTTGTAGTGGTCTCAGAAGTTCAAGGAAGCTCAAGAAAGACAGTTTGCTTTGACTTAACTTTATTCTCACTATAGCTAATTACACCTATAGGTCCTTTAATATATAAATGATGCACAAAATCCTAGAGTCCCAATGACGAAGAAATTAAAATTAGAAATTTCATTATGCTGAAGCATAATTAATTCTCCTATGGTTTATCTGCTGCCTACACTTGACTCTTCCCTAAACAGTACTATTGATATATAAACACTTTGTACGCAACTATGCCTTAGGAGAGAAGTTGTAAAAAGAGGGTGCCCTTTAAAAGTAAACATTTACTATGCCACGGTACTGACCTACAGTGGTATTTCCTATGCTTAGTACACATAGTTCAGTGATCTATTTTTCCCTGTAACTGTTTATCATTAATGTGCTTCTGCTTCATAAAGGAAGGGTAACAGCAAGAAAGTCTCTTTGTCATTCAGTATTGATAATGCAGCAATCACACTCCTTTATGGAAACAATAAAGCGATATTACTTTCTATTCTATTCTCTTTACCCTTCCACCTATTGCCCCACTGCCGCAAGCCACACAAAGAAGTTAATGTTTTCTAAGTTAAACAACTGGCTGTCTGCTTATCTGAAAACTTAAACGTGGTGGTGCAACTTCCAGCTACCTGGGAGCGAGCACAATGCCTAGCAACCCTGCAAAGTGCCCGGGCTCCAGCTTTAAGTCCTGTCACGTGCCTCAGAGGGAACATTCCCAGCCCGAGCAGGCACTGCCAGCCCCCTTCTCCCCCACTGCCTGCTTGCACTGTGAACTGTGGTTCAAAACAGCTAATAAAACCAAGCTGCACAAGAAAGCGGGGGGGAAACAAGCAGATATTTGGGCCAGGTCCAGGCCCACCTACCGGATAATCCCAGTTTACATCCGACAGCTGCTTATACTTACCTGATGTGCGGCAGGTGCGGGACAGAGGGGTCACACAGCCCTGCAGCACCTGCCGCCTCCGCCCCTGCTCAGGCCACCGGGCAGCACCCAGCAGCTCCCAGCACCTCCCAGCTTCTCCGCTGACTCCTGGGGAGTGTGGCCCACCACCCTCAGCCCAGGCTCTGCCACCCTGCCCTTGGCTCACCGGGGGCAGCTGGGGAAGCAGCCTGTGACACTCAGTTGAAGGAACTCACTCAACTTCACTGGTTCGTGCTGGCTCATTTGGGGTGGGGCACAACACTCTCACCAGAGGGCTCCATCCACCCAAGCCACCAGCTGAGCAGCTCCCCATGCTCTTCATTAGACATCAGCATGTAGGAATTACCAGCCCATCACGGCCCTTTCAGTGCCTCCTCCAAAACATGCTCAGGGAATCACTCTGGCTGTGGTGAGGAAAAGCCAGCTGCTGGTGCTCAAGCGTTTCCTTTGGCTCGAACTTAAAAACCACAGAAGGCTTTTTGCTTTACTATGCCCAAAGTGCACAGTGAGCACAATTTTTGGAACAAGTTCTCAAGGAAAAAGGGTCATAATTTAGGTGCAACGGTCAGAGGGCTGGAGATGTCACCACTACTGGTTCAAAGCCAGCCATTTAATCATCATTCTGTTGTTCTCATTTTGGTGCCCCTTTAACACACTTGCTGCCCAAGCAGTTCTTCCTACATGAAGTATTACTGGCAATGCTGTGTTACAGCCAACAATACTTTCAAACATCTTCCAGCCAGCCATAGTCGTGGGTCCTGGATGAACAGAGCTGAAAAAGTATGTTTCTCTTTCACATGTAAAACAGAAATGTGGAAGATGTGGAAAAACTGGGAAATTCAGGACCAGGCCTAAACATTAGGACTAAGGCAACATAGGAAGGAGACAAGGAAAGAAAACAAAAACTAAACCAACAACAAAACTCCAAATAAGACTTGATTGACACAGGTGCTACTTTTAGATAGCTCCATGGGAGCTTGCACTTGTTTTCATGAATGTTGTTTGATGAAGTGAACTTATTTCACATACACCTCTGAACAATTTTGTTTATCTGAAAGTCCATGAGCTTATTTCTTGGGCAGACAACTGACCAAAGCCCTCTGCTTTTCTACAGGGGAATCACACAGCAAGTTTCTCCAGATTAAGAAAGAGAACCCAAGGTCCTCAGATTTAGTATCTATAATTTCTATCATCAGAGAGAAAGAAGAAGAAACAAAAAAAA
>VZRZ01008690.1:1158538-1224467 GCA_013398175.1 Climacteris rufus
GACAGCTGACAGGTTTAAAGCAAAAAAATGAAGCTTCACCCTTAACATCTATGAGCTTTACAAAAGGAGAGGGAGCAGTAACTGCTTTTACCTGGAGGCTGGGCAGCACATGTTGTCTGAAAAACATTTGGTCAAAGTGGTAAAGAGAGATGCTAAACGCAGCCCACACTGCAATGCGCTTGACCAAATTCTCAGATATATTAATTATGAAATGCACCCAAGTTCATAATTCCATAATTAATATATCCAGAGGAAAAAAAAAAAAACAACTCCTACTGTTAGAAGAATCAAATGTTATATAAAACTACTAAGAACTAAAGGAGAGCTTTTACAACATGGTGTTAAAGACACAGCAGTTACCTTGTTCAAGTACATATCTTAGTCCAAACAATGTAATCAGTAATAAAACCAAATTAACAACCACCTTTTATAAGCATTTCATATGAGATTCAGCATTTCTATTATGTATATTAGTTTCAACATGGTCACAACAATTACATGAACAATTGTGAATGGCTAACTAAGCAAAAGCAGCTGATTGGACCAGGTTACATTTGTCACAGAGTACTTCAAATGATAAACTGAAATTTATCCATTGCTACAGTGAAAACAGGAAAGGATGGTCAAAGTGTCCAACAATATTTCATATGGAAACTATGAAAACAAGAAATACAATACTTGAAAAGAAATCCAAAAGTAATCTTGCAATTAAATCTGAATTACTGCAATCAGTAACCCAACTAGAGTTTTCAGAAGTCAGATTATGCAAACTTGGTTTACATTGACACACAGTAGTAACACAGTATACACAGTAGTACCATTATTTTTTTAACACCATAGCATAATACAATATAAAGAAACTCCCCTCACTTAATAATATCAAATTAACTATATGCATTTCTAGTAGTAAATTGGCCAGCAGTATGGGGAGCTGTATCCTACCAGGTACCATTTATGACTGAACAAGTTAATAAGCTTTGCAGCCTGCACTGCAGGTAAGGAGCTAGGACAGCCATTAGATTAGACCAATTAACAATAAAAAGATCCCTTTACAGAAACACCTTTGAAAATCTGTCTCTGCCTCAGTAGGAGGGTGGGACCAGAAGATATCCAGAGATGCCTTCCAGCCTCAACCCTTCAGTGACTCTAGGAAATAAAATTCTCCCACCTTCCACATAGGAAAACATGACATCACCTCAGGTGTTATTTGAAGTCTGGCGAGATGCTATGAAGGTAGTGTTATGTTTACTTTCAACTATAAACTCTTCTGGGGAATTTTCTGAATGCTTTGGGGAAAACAGATGTATTCACATTGATTTTAAGTATCTCATTTACGTGTCTAAATAAGAAGATTATTTACCTATGTAATCAATGGAGACTGGACTTTAGTTCTTAATTCCTACACATCTTGGGTAAGTAACCTAAGTGCACAGAACACTAAGAGAAGCCAGGAAGCAATTCTCTTCTTTTTTGGAACAAATTATCTCATTTTAAGAAATGAAACCATGGTAAGTAAGTTTTACTGTGTTTGAAGTCCTGCTTTCTTGTGCCATTTTCTGTCAGTTTGACAAAAAGCTTAGAAAACTCTACAAGATATAGACTTATGTACATCAAGCCAAAACAAGCTCAGTTACACACTAAAGTCAAATAAATGCACCTTTCAGACTGAAACCCACAGCATGAGATGAAGTCTACGAACATTACCTTTCCTTTACATGCTCATTTAATGGCAAAAAATCCAACTTGCATCTCTGCGTTGAGAATAAAAAAAACCAAATCACTACATTAAGTGGAAGAGCAAGATTCAGAGAAAAGAATAAACATTTAAAACTTGCAGGGATTTTGCAGGATTGAATTAAAAGCTGCAAGACATGCTTACAGATAGGTCTTTTGAAAAAGAATTCATGCTTTTGGCCAGTAGTAATATATAAGACTTTAGCCACTCAATAGTTCCTTGTATTAGTGCCCAGTTTGTCTTACTGTGCATACATTATGGTTAATATTAAATGATTTCATCTTTAGTGTGTACCTGGGGGGAGGGGGGAGCTGCCCACTGAGAGGAGCTTTTGTGCCATACTAGCACATATTTCTGCCTTCTATAGCCTTGTCTGCATCAGAAATCCCCCAGAACTAATCACAAGAATGACTGAGACAAGTAACACAGGTCAGGTATTCTTAAACAATGTAGTCACTGTAACATCTTCAAAGACTTCTTGATTTCTACATTTCCTCTTAGTCATGTCTTAGTCAAGATTGACACAGGACTAAGACAGTCTAGCCAGGAAGCAGCCTAGATAATTTTATGTACCAAAACAACAGAAGAATAAGTTTGCACTTCTTTTTCCAGTGAGCATACCCAACAGCAACCTGGATGTATGGTGCTATCTAATGATGGCAGGTGAGCATGCATTGTGTACTACATTCAGGAAACTATTCAGGATACTAATCTCCACACAGACTAGTTTTAAAATTAACATATTAGGAGAAGTCCTCTAGTGTGTTCAGACAGTGAGTCAGCTTCTAAAACCAGAACAGAAGCAGCTAATACAAATGAAATGCTAATTTTTCCCCAGACAGTGAAGCAACACTCTGTGTATTCCAGTTCTTTTGTAGCATGAGAACATTTGAATTTATTCTCTCAGAATACAGAACAGTGTGGACCCTTGAAGAGTTTTTTGGTAATTTCTTCCCATCTGAATCAGCACTGGGAAAAGAGAAGGTTCAAATCTTACATTTCCACATGTGTACTTGTACACAAGATGTGCATTTCCACAACTCTTAGCACCCACACACTGCTAATGCCACAAAAATAGCTTCAGTTATTCTTCAGATGTTCTCTCAGCACCAAAATAAGCAATGCAGAGTTGTTTGTCTATCTCCTCTTCACCCCCACTTATAAAACTATATCAGCAGTTTTGAGTGCTGAGTAGCTCTGCTCTGTAACAAGAAAATGTAGGACATCACCTTCCTCAAGACCTACTTTCCTGTATGTATGGAATATGAATTGGAACTATTCCTCTCCCCTTATACTACCTCTTAGATCATACTCCAAAAAGAAGACAACACTTTTTCCTGCAACCAATGCATCACCAGAAATAATCAACTAAACTTTAGTCCTGCATATCTAGGAACTACCTCACATTTAATGGTTCCCACTCTAGTTTACACACAAGTTTTTAATACTGCATTATATGCCCTGGTGCATTTGTGCAACACACCAGTGTTTCTTTAGTCACATTCTGATTACAGTAAAACCATGAAAGTAAAACACAATGTATTTGGCCAGCATTAAGCTTACTGCTTACAGCATGTAAATCAAAAAGGACACAGCTTGACATTTAATTCCCCTAAAAGGAATATGATTGTGACAACTAGAAAATGTAAGATTTTATTCTGAATCATCTAAGGACAGACATAATAAAACCAGAAATCAACACAATGTAATAAAATAAATTTTCATATTAGAAATATCTGTTAGAGAAAAGAAGTCAGCAGGTCCTCTGCATGTACTCTTCAAGTTAATACCTTTTGGCAGGATGAAGCCGTTCAAAGAAATACAACTGAAATAATAACCACTGCAATGGTATTAACAGACTTTTTTCAGGCTGCTTTAATCTTAAAGTCTGTCCAAGAAATTAGCAGAGCACATACATGTGACTTACTGGCAAAAAAGAAAACGGAAGGTAATTGAGCCAAAATTATTTTTTAATATCATTGCTGCCCTCTTCTGGTTTAAAATTTCTCATTCTCCATACTTCATATACTAACTAATACATCTCAACTAATTACATTACATCCATATGGAACAAGTTCAGAATTAAATTAATTTAGTCTAATACACAAGTAATTCTGGCATGCTAAGAGTCCCACACACCTTTAAATATTATAATTTGAGAGCGGTGAATTAAAACCTATTATTAAAATTGATTGCTAGTATAATTTTTTTAAATGAACTGTTAATCTAAAGTATAGGAGTCAGCTTTGACATCATGACAGGTGTCAGCTTAAGGTTATCAAGAAAACAGAAAACCAAGAGAATTTGAAAGTGCTTATTCAAAAGACACATATGGCGAAGACAGAATCAAATTTTGTATCTATTCAGGCACAGAGTTTTTACTTGTTTCATAACAGAAATATATCCAGCAAATGCAATTCAATGTAAACACAGTAATTCATAATTAAAAGAGTTTACTGTTTGTTTTTTTGTGAACTAAGCACTTTTCATATTGCCAAGATACAAAAAACCAGGCAGACATAAATAAGATCTACCCTCCTTTCCTGCCAAAATATCAAACATCTGAGTACAGAATTCCAGAACAAAACCAGAGAGCACAAGTTTATGAGGGCTCAAGAAACTCAGCATATTCTGCCTTCATGATGCACGTAGCATTGTTCATTCCCTTCCCCGTTCCCATACACACCTTTCCTCCCACTAACTTGGCATCAAAACCTCTCTCACCTTTTGCTGCTCCTCAGAGCAGGCTTAAGTAGCAACAAACCCCAACAGTTCATCAGGGCTTTGTGTCTAACTCAAAATCAAGAGAGCCCCATGTTTCACACTTAACACCACCTTCCAAGTTCTTCTTTTTCTGCATTAGCAGATGGCAATGGTTTAACTTCTCATTGTCAGATCATTTAATGACCTTTATCTGCACTACTCATATAATTATCCTACTGAAGACAGAAAAATTTAAATGTATTGTCAGACAAATATAAATAAATTTGGTGTCAGTTTTTCACCAACCACCAAGTATTTAGAGCACATAAGCCAATAGTCACACAAGGTAGTTGCACAGTAATGGATATTTCACTTGCGATGACCCTACAGATTCTAGACAAGAATAAATCTCCTTTCTCTTGCTGTATACAAGTTAAACTTCTTATACTGAAAGTTTTCAATGTAACAGCTATTTTTGTCCTAAGAATACAAATTATATGAGTGAAAGCCACTATAGTCCAAACTAGAAGTTTGCCAGAATCAACTATCCTTTGAAGCTATGCTTTGTTTCAGTTTGTTTGCTTGTTTCTGTTGGCTCTTTCATCAGCTGTTATAGAATTAAAGGATTCACCTTGATCTTTAAAAACCTAGCATGTATACTTTGGAGGATAGAGAAGGAGAAGAGAATCCCTGGAGTTTGAGAGCTGCTGCTTCCATTTAATTTGGAAATGCCATTGCTACTGAGAGTTGCCACCTCATATCACAAACCAAGGCCAACAGAAACAGGACCAAAGGCTTATGCCTGCAAGGACAAAATAAGCTCTTTTTCTCAAGAGACAGATGTGTCTGTCTAGGCAAGTATGACAGAGAGTATCAAGGTAGAGGTAGAAACTGCAATTAAAAGACAAACAACACATATGCTAAAATCTTGCAAACTAAGGTCCTGTCTGAAAAAAATGGGCTGCTGCTTTCCCCCCAAAACTGAACTTCCCATGATTTAGGACAGAGACACTTTAGATATTTCTTGCCTAGTAGCAATCACTTCGCTAGCAAAGCTTTCTAAAACATCCCAAAACCAAGCACACAAGACTCAATCAATACAAATCAAAACCTTTTGCATTTCATATGCTGATTAAAAATAAAATCTCACCCCCAACCCTCAAATCAAACTACTTCTTGTCTCAAGTTCCTAAGCAAAATGCACTTAGGCTTTCTCACTGGGTATGAAACTGGCAGAAAGCAGGAGAAAAAGCTAACTGAACACTAAGTCTATGTCAGACATTAAAATTAAATTCTAAGCGTATGGGGACAGTTAAAATGCCAACATTGTTCTCAGTCCCTGAAGTTATCATAGTCAACAGCATAAAAACATAGATAAGGCAAGAGGGTAAATGGATTCCAGAGTTTTTGCCAGCATATGTGGTACACACCTGTACATTAAAGTATCACCAGCTCCAATGGTCACTTTAAAAGCCTAATGCACTAATAAATATAGTATCTGACTTTTGGTTGCTGTTAGTGAAAGAAACATGATCAAAAGAATCATCTTGGACCCCATACATTGAAGAGAGAAAAAAATAATATATGAGGTAGTAGGACAAAAAAAACCCCTGAACCTTCCTTGCTTCCCTTGAGTGTTACAAAATGTTCTACCTTAGTAAGATCAATGGGATAAACACAATACTCCACTACTCTAATCAAAAGAACTATTTTAAGTATACTAAGAGCAGCACATCCAAGAGTTGTACAGCCACTCAGGTCATAGGCTGCAAAGGTAATTTATCCACCAGGCCATGAGATATTGATGCATTCTCCTGATAAAGGACTGCCACCAAATTAATTCTAAAAAATGGATCACTCATGCTTTCATTCTGCAAGGTTCCTAGAAGTGACATAAAGGGCTTAACAATGTTCACAACTGACAGGCTTTTTTCAAGCTGATAAATTCAAATGTCTTTGCCATCCATAAATACGTTTTTCACTCAAAGTTTACAGTGATTAAACTTTTATGTTCTCTGTATGTGCAGCACAGATTATCGTTCTACTTGTACACATATCCATATTTAAAATATCCATCGTTTCTCTGACTAGAGTAATCAGTTTAAGATGGGATTTTTTTGTATTTACCTTGTAAATCAGCATTAGCTTACATAAATCAGCATTAACTTCCAAAATCTGGGTTGGTTTGGTAACTTAAGCTAAATAGCTTCCAGGAGTCACCTCAGACATACAGAATTGTTTTCATACCTGGACAGATATCTTTCTTTTTTCTTCTTTTTTTTTATTTAATACTCCTACAATTTGGGCTGCAGTTAAACCCTGGATGCTTTAGCAAAAGCTGAGTGAAACTCATCCAAGGTATTACTCCACTGACTCCCCTGAAGTTACATCAAGTATGAGCCTGACCCTGGGGCACACTATTAAAATATTTTAAAAGTCAGATTCAGCAATGTTCTTTTTTTTTATTAGGGAACAAACAGTGCAAAATTATATAAAGACCTATATTCAGTGAGGGGAAAATGAGATTAATCAAGATGTCAAAGATGTATAAAAGATGCATTAAAACAGAAAAGCTACATAAAGTACAAAACATTTCACAATAACACAATCTGACTATGGTCCACAGTCCAGTAACTTCTTTGCAAACACTGCACACTCTCAGACAAGTAAATGCAAATGCACAGATCAGTTACCAAGTGCAGATGAACACAGGGCATCTGAGATACATTAAACCTCCTCTACACGAGACTGCAGCTGAACTGCACTTGTGGCATATCTGGAACATTTGAAACATTTGGTGTTCTTGTCTGAATGGTGCCCTTGGAGGCACCAAGCTCCTATTCCCTTTTAAAATTTGAAAATATACATCCTCATTTCCCATAGTAATTGCCACAAATGAATGCCAGTTCTCATTTCTTAGTTTGCACAGTGATTCCAAGGAGCAAAAGACACTTTTAGTCTTTTCAACTACCAACCATTTATTCCCATTACTTACTTGGAAGGAATGCAAGTAGTGTAAGGCTTACTGAATTCCACTTCAGTAAACAGACAATACAGATGACTGTCTGGAGGAATTCTTAGTATTCTTCATCGCCCGTTTAAGACATATACATCTCAGTATAGACAACCAATACATGCACAAAGCCTTCAAGTATTAGTTACTGCCTTAAAATAAAACAAGAGCAGAGTTTCCTACAAGCCATTTTGAGAGAAGGTTAAGGAACTATGCAACATATGTCTCAGTGAGCTCTAGAAGGGTGGATTAATACATTCTGCTCACAAGAGCTGCTGTTTTGCATCACATCCACTCCAGTGTTCAGGGCTATACCCAGCTAGAAGGAGATGTGATACTGAACAGACCAAGGGCTGTTCCAGGCTTGGGGGATACAAGAATTAATGAGAAAATGAGAAAAAAGCAGATGGTGCTGCAGTACTTCTTCCTGCGTATCTGCCACCTCAAGCGGTTTCTATACAGGCAAAGCCCTGGGGCCCCACCTGGTAGACATATAATTACCCTAAATGTGCACTTATGTTTCATTACACCTTAACCATCACTATGCACACTGATTACAAGTATCAATCCATTTCATTTTCATACACCTCTGCAGTTGTACAGCATTCAACTGTGAAAATTCAGCACTCTTGTCACTTCTAAAATAAGGCCCATGCTGATAAACAGCAGTGGGCAAATTATTTGTCACTCTGTAGGGTGCCAGGAGGGTTTGATAAGGATGACATCACTCCCATTTTACCAATAACAATGACACTAACAAGAACATGTAATCAGCAAGCCTCAGTGCTTGGTCTAGCTGTGGCAGGTGCAACTTTTTTTATGCTGTAAATAAGCCAGCCAGCATTAGCTTCCAGCACAAGTACAAAACTATTTATTTTATCACAATGTTAAGCAGAAGTTGGCTTCCATAAGGCACTGCAGCTGCTGTCGCTGCTTCTACAGATGCTTTCATTAATTTTATCAAGGACATACTGAAGTAAGTGCTTGATCAGCACAATGGCTATTTAGGAACAGCTGGAGAAATGAAACAATTAACTTAAGGAGAGTATGCAAGCCCAATATGCAAATTTAAATAATTAAATATTTTTTAAAATGCGTTAAAATACATGCAAGAATAGAGCACAAAGCTTTATAAAGCAAGAGTTGCAGTGGGGATGATGCTGGGAAAGAAAATACAATCTTCACAGCTCTAACTTTATTGTATCTACAAAATTCCTGTAACCTTTAAAATTATCCATGTCTTAACATTATAATATTTACTTAGGTACTTTAAAAATTAAGCTACAATGAAAGACATTGAAGTTTATAATCACCAAGTATGAAAAATACTTTAAAATCCTTATAGAACTTTCATTTTATTATATGCTATTAAGAGATATTTTGCCACAGAAGACTAGAAATTTAAAAATGTTATTTGTTTTATGACACCTCTACCTCTTGGAATACTTAAAGGACCAAACACAGTACTTAATACATAAGATATATGTTATGTTTTATTTCTCCTCCTTCAGCAAAGACTCTCGTATCATGTTCTAACACAGCATTACCAAAAAACCACTTGCTTACTCCTTGTTTAAACTCTCATGGTATCTGGTTGATTAAACCTGAAAGAAAATTTCTATCCCTGTTTGCAAAAAACTTTCCATCTAACAGTGGAAGGAGACTAGATGAAGTTTCAGTCCCTGCATCTTCAGGGCCATCCAGCTACCACTCCTCAGATTTTGGAAGCAACAGCAACAGAGAAATTAATGCTAGTTTTCTTACCTTCCCTGCTTCTGCTCAGCATATGAAAGGTTTTCTGCATCTACTATTCTGTCTCATTGTTGCAGCCTGGCAAAAACATGAGCAGATGCAGGTACAGGCAACATTCACAGAGACAGGAAAAGAAACATTACTGGGGAATGGTAAAAATAATTGAGAGTATTCTTCACAAGGGAAAATCTGGTGCAGGATGACAATAATTAGTTTTACACAAGTGCTCTGGGTAGTTTTACTGAAGTCAGCTCAGCTGGATCTGCCCACTGGAGATGTGACAGACTGCTCTGGATGCTGTTTGCTGCCTTTGGTGTAGGGTATGGTGGTGGGGAGCTACAGCAGATGTGCCTGAAGAAATCACTCCTGTGATGTTGTGAGTACATTTTGCTCAGACATGCCATTTGAATCTGTTTCCTTTCTACACCCAAGAATGGTAAGAAGCTTCTTGTATAGAAGACAGAAAAATTTACTCTATTTGCAGAAACTGAAAAACAGTAAAGGAGGAAGAAAAGATACGTCTGCTACATCCTTCCAATGTCTGAATGCACTTGATATCCACAAGGTTTAGAAGAAAATGTATATATTCTCAGTAAGTAGCTGAAACAGTCTTCAAGTACATATACTTCCAGTGAATATGAAATATACCTTCACAGATTAACCACAAGGTCTTCAAAGCACCCAGACTTTCAGAGTAAGAATGCCTTCTCTACTGGTAATGAAACTGAACGTCCTTGAACTTTTCACTAACCCTTCCTCTTCCATGATTTCCAACCAGAAGCTCTACTTATTAAACTTTGCTATGTGTGTTCTACACAAAACTCTGTTCATGTCATCTGTGTTTAAATAACAGTATGCAGCACAGCTGAAGAAGAATCATATACTAACATAACTTTAGCTTGTGTGAATAATGTAGCTCACACAAATTTTATTTTAAATACACGAAGGTAAGCTTTACTATTTGAAGAGTATTACATACTAATTGTGCTGGATAGATCTCTGTTAAATGAGTGCTATGAGTACTTGTAGCTTTCTTTCAGTAAGACTCTGCAGGTTAAAATTTAATTTTTTTTAAAAGTGCTACTACTAACATTCAACTCTTGTTCAGAAAGTATGTCAGCTTTCTGTTTATCCAAACCCAATGAAAAGGCCTACTCTGTAATGAGCAGGATTCCTACTGTGCAATCAAAAAGGAACTGGGGAAAAAAAAGGCAGCTGGAGAAACTGGATTTTCCTGCTCTGCAGAGTATTCAGACAGATTAAAAATCATATATGTTTCACCTATATACAACAAATTTTATTTTGATATACACATATCTATCAAAATCTTCAAACAGCTTCATTTCCTTACTCATTACCTATTCCTTTCCTTAAGTAATTTGAAAATTTGTGAAGTTATTACCACATACGGGAAGGTTAAGCAGTCTAGATTCTGGTGAGCTAACAGCAAAGCAAGACTTCAAAAAATCTGGTTAAGGGAGAACACCTTGT
Source organism: Climacteris rufus (assembly GCA_013398175.1). Classification (NCBI taxonomy): domain Eukaryota; kingdom Metazoa; phylum Chordata; class Aves; order Passeriformes; family Climacteridae; genus Climacteris; species Climacteris rufus. Next base: position 1,169,233 of record VZRZ01008690.1, read on the forward strand.
TCTATTTCCAGAGGAGGAAAATCCAAACCAAATGCCTCTTCTTGCTCCTAGCTGGAAAGTATTACTCAGGTAGACAAGAACTGCTCACTCAAACCACACAGACTTTTCAATGGTGACACAGACAATTCAGATTTCACCTTTTAACTTCACAAAAAAAAGTCTCGCAGATTTCTGAGGTCTGGTTTACATGGCACAACCACAAAAATCTTGAGATATATAAACCAGTAAATATTAGTTTTCTAAAGTGACTCAGGTGACCCCATGCAGCACAATATTATAATCCTGAAACAATAAAAGCAGTTTAATTAGCATGATATCCATTTAGGAAATCAGGAAACAGGCATGCTTAACTGAAGATGTCTGAAAGGATGTTTGGCCACGACAGCCACAATCAGTTCAGTATCTAACCTTGTGTTCACTTTGCAATCAATGCCCTGTGAGGTTCAAGGCCTCCACACGAAGGAAACCAACAGAGAGTTTGCTGTCTCCTTTGATCGTTTCAGGAAGCTCTGCTTTATGCAATGGTATATTAAAAGGTTAACATTTGCTATTACCTGGAAAGAAAAAAACCTGAAAAAAGAGGCAAACTTTCAGGCTCGGGGAGGTCCAATTTTTTCCAGCATCCACTGCATTGCCTAACAAAATTTGATAAGAAGTAAATCTGGCAGATTTTGCTACAACTTATTTCTCAGAAAACCATTAAGCCATTTTCATAACAATGAAGATGTGTTCAGGTTAAGGAAAGAGATGCTTCAAAAGTTCAAGAAACCAAATATAAAACTGACACCATTTAGCCTGTCCTCCAAAACACATTCAGAAAGATGAGACAAAATCCATTTAACAGTGAATTTCAGTGCTGAAGGACAGGAGTTTATGCACATGCAAGTCAGCAATCCATATCACTGTAACACATGGGTCTGCTGCACTGTTTCAGTAAAAATACATTTGTTACATGTACTCCATGTTTGCTTACCCCTCAAACACAGGACCTGAACTTATTTCTAAGACAAGCTGCATTAGTATTTTACCATCACTTTTAAAAATTCACCTTTGAAAGCAGAAAAATAAATTACAAGAGGAAAGAAAGCAATAGCCATACACAAAAAGCATGATTTGTACTAGAGCATCCTGTAAGCAATGACATGCTTTTCATGTCTTTTGCACTTGGTATATCTCCAGCATATAAGGCATCAATTTTTTGTCACTACCATGACAGCTTCTGATACACTATTTTCACAGTGAAGCAAAAAAATAAAATGTCTCTGCTAAAAAGTTTCCAGTCAACTGACATACATTAAACTCAGAAATAAAAATTGATATAAAAATACTTTTTAAACAACCTGGGAAAAGTCTCTGTGTACAGAAGCACATGAAGTTCCTAGTTTACTAATTATATAATTTTTCAAGTTGTGTACAAAATCAATACAACACTCATGGACCTTCATCATTATCATCCACTAATACAGAAGACTGAAGGAGTCACAAAAATAAGTAATTGATTTTGTTACAAGCATAAACTCTCATCACATTTTTTATTAGGAATCAAGACTAAAGAAATGAGTTCTGTGTAGAAATAATTGAATGTATAAAAGAATTTGATTTCTCACCTACAAAGCAAATATGGGCTTGTGTATTTTAATGTAGCAAAAAGTTCATTTTTTTTTAATATTTTACATTAGATTCTCTCTCCACTTTTGATCTGCTAAAAGTCAGTTTTACAAAAATTTTGAGAAAAAAATCCCTGTCCAGAATGCCTAGCAGCATGGCCATAAACACTTTCCACTTTGAGTACCTCTGATATTTGACAGCTCTATGAGCACTTGAACATCATTTATCACGTTTATTTTTAATAGCTCTCCCTGGGCACAGCTGCCTTGGATGCCAATCTTCTTTTGTTTTGCCTCCTGTAAATATTTGAAATGGCTATTCATTAACAGTTGCAGATTTATACAGCACTGTTGTACTGCTTGTGAACTGGAAATAGCTTTTATTTTTCTCTCCCTATCTTTTGGCTGATCTGAAAAAAGCCTGTTGTTTAGGTTCAATCTGTCAGGATTTAAATTATGCTCCAGCTGAGAGCTAATCGAGAATATCTGACCTGGTTTACAAATAAACTAGAAACAAGAGCATTATTTTTTTCTGTTTTTATCTTTAGGGCATCAGGCCCTTATATGCAAACAAGCCATGAACAGGTCACAAATACAGTTACCCTAAATTAAAGCAGAAGCAACTGGTCCTCACAGGTATCTTCCTTAAGGTTCTGCAGTATTCTCACTGACAGCTCTTACATGCAATATCTGAATTTCAGATTTCAGTACTTTCACACAACGTACACAGCATTAGAAAGCCACGTATTTAAGCCATCAAGACATCCTGGTGTGCACATCAGGAGTCCCACATATCTTTACAAATCATAGCTTTTATTTTCATGGGGTGATACTGCAAGAAAAAAATTGTGTCATTCATCATGATTGCTCTTAATCTGTTTCTACATACAACCAAACTGTGCATAAAAGCCATCTTTCTAATATTTGAACTCACCAAGTTGTACAAAATTCTTAAGAAGTGCATTTTGAGATCTATTTTCTTTGGCTTTAGACTAGAGAGGCCAGAGAGCTCCCTAAAATGTACTTGTGCAAATGGCACCTAAATTATCACTTCTGTAGCAGGTAATAACAACATGCAATTTTTGAACATCAGACACTTGTACACAAGAAGGTTTTAAGAAAAGAGAAACTGCAGCCATGTCTTGTCTAATGAAAAGAGCCCCTAATGTACCCATACAATATAACTCTCTTTCTTCAGAAGGCTGTTAAAGCTGCAGAGTATATTTTGTTTAAAACAAGTGTTGATCAATCAGTCTGACTCTACTAAATGCTATGAATAATGCCAGGGTAGCATGCAAGTAGTGTTCTCTTCTACCTAGTCCGGTCCTGTTATTTCATCAGCAATCACAATCAGTGTAGCATTATCTCTAAAGCTGGCATCAAAATATTTTGACACATACTAGCTTCAGTCTTAACATAGTAGGAAATACTCAAGGGAAAGTTAGAAAAAAAGAGGGACAACAGTTAACCATGAGAGAGGTCCATCTAATCTCTGGGACCAAGCATGCAAATTTATTTTTTATAAGACACATTTAGTATTCTTTCAACATTCTGTCCCTGTCACAGCTGGGCTCATCACCACCCAGAGTTTTATTCTATGACTTCACTGAATACAGCATGAAAGACTAGACAACTTCTTTTTATAACTTACACTTGTTTACACTTGAGATATGCTGTGAGTTGAGTTGCTTGATGTTGAAGTCTCTTGCTTCTGCAAACTGCACCTTTATCATTTAATCACACAACACTTTTAAAGGTCTTTGGTAGAAAGTTCTCTCAGATCAAAACAGCTCTTATTTCTTATTAAATTAATCATAAAAGTTGCAGTCCTATACTAGCATTAGATATGGAGATGACACAGCCTTGAGTCACAGTGGTATTGCACAACATCCCAACAGGATCATCAACACCACAAAACCCAACCTCCACATGGAAGGTGAGCCCTCATTACAAAAGGTGATAGAGAACAATAACAAAAGGATAAGGCACACTTTAGATGAAGTAAACTGTGGGAAATCAGTTACTTGCTGAAATATAATTAAAGAATAGCCATGAGTAAGACCACTAGTCAGCTTAGCCTAGAGTCTTCTCCCACAGAATGTTTAGTGGAGAGTATAAATACAGGCAGCATAAATTATTTGCTATTCAGAAAATTGCAACACTCCCTCTAAGGTTTGTTACTATTTAGAGAAAATGGAGTCTTCTTCTATGTCTCTGTCCTATTTCTTCCAAATACTCAGACTTGGTCTATGTCCCATGTTAGGGGGTTTCTCAGCCTTAAACACACTATGAGATTAAGAATCCCTCTGCAATTAGTTCTGAACCTGGCCTTTGCTAGCTTCAGTTATTGCCTTGAAACCTGTTATGGCTTGAGATATCTATCAATACTGTACATTTTAAAAAGTAGTTGGCACATTGGTCACCATGCAGTAGAAGGGGTAGTGGGGTATGATTCATTTAGCCCATGAACAAAGGTGAAGGGCAAATTTTTTGCTGAGATACTCGTTCTGTCACAACTCCTATTCTCCGAAAAACCTCTCCTCCACATCCCCACAGCAAAGAAAGAAAAGTTAGCAGAAGATACCATCCTCAGTAGTCTTGTGAGTGGGATGTTTCAGTGGCACAGAAGGGCTAACACTTGTTCCTACAGAAGGCCAACCTATCCAAGAGGAGACTACTTACCAAATGGTACAAGGCAGCATTGCTGCATTCTGATAAATTACCTTTGGACACATTAAAGATGACCTGTACTGCCCTTGGGAGGTGCTCGGTGCAACACAGTGCATCAGATTTGTTAAATTAATGACTTGGATTCTGGTCCCCATATCTATTTGATAGAAGAAATTGCTCACTACATTTTCACAGGAGCTATGGAAAGCTTCAAGTACTTGATTGCAGCATGACATGCAAAGCTGACTATGAGAATACTCTTATAATGTTTTGATAGTATTTCTAACCCAAGTTTTACAAAACCAGCAGTAAATACATGAGCAAAATATGTATTACCAAAAAAAAAAAACCAAGGTCTTCTCATAGCTGAACAAATATTTACAAGGAGTGGAAAAAACCCAGTATCTCCATGTTTAAGAAGCCACATAAACCCAAACTTTTATTTTCAAAAAAGTTAAAGATAAAAAAAATTCCCCCCTGAAAATAAGATTTATTAAAAAGATACATCATGCTTTAATTCCAACTGCTTTTAAATTCAAGACTAAATACACAAAAAACTAACTTAATCTGCCTGGTAAAGAGTTAACTACTGGCTGCGGCATTTCCGAACCTTGTGGTTTACACTCCATTTCAAATAATGCAAACTTAGCAAAAATAAATTTATAAATAACATTAACAAGCAAGCAATGCTATCCAGCTTTTCTTTGCTGCTGTTCCACTAAATAAGCATGGAAAGAATACAACATACACTACTCTAGTATAATACAAACAAATTTTCCAAAAAAAGAAAAAAAATAATTTCAAGCAAACATCAGATTGATGAGCTCTTCTGCAGAAGCCACAAATGAGGCAAACATTCTGTTTAAAAGCATGAAGAGTGCCACGTGTTGCAACCCTCTCTTTTCTCCTTCCCCATTTAAGCTGGAACAGGTATCTCATGCCCTTGGAAGATGACAGAAGACACCCCAGTGTGTCCAGTATTACACAAAGTTTTGTAGGACCATTTCTTGCCCCACCAGCTTGTTAAACTGCTGTAGGAAACAGCAGCTCAGTGACGAGAGAGCACCTTGGGCACATCACTACATCCAGTTTCCCTGACATCCCTCCAGTCCCTTGCTCCAAAGGTCCAGTAACATTAGGACACTGCAGAATTCTGTTACTTCTATGATGTCAGCATCTGGGAAGATTCAACTTCTGTTAGTTACTAATGGCACCCCGTGAGGTTCCCAAAAATACATTGTTTTACCCCAGATCAGCCCCCAGCCTGATTCATACAAGGAACACTCTCCCAGCCAAAAACAAGTGGCCTGAAGAAAGGATGAAAATAAAAAAAAGGGTGGGGGAAGAAAGGGGTGGGGGTAGGGGGAGACAGATGGGGGAGGAAAGGGGGGAAGAGATGGCCAAGAAATGTTCCTTTTACTTGCAATGGCTGCTTAAAGTACAGCTGAAACTATAGCCTAAGGCTGAAGATCAAGTAGTATTTTTAATTGTATACATCTCTGCTTTGGATCTTTTCTGTTAAACTTTTATTTCTAACAGCAATAAAAAGCACCTTTTTTCATAACAATACAAAACTAATCAGACTGACATTCAGCGGTTCATACAGCACAAATGCAAATAATGGAGTAGGAAAATAAAAAGGAATGAGAAGACTGAATTATATAGAGCAAATGTGACCAAAAATTGGGGGTTTCTTTCTGCTGTAAAAAAGTACAAGCTTTGTTAAACAGACTTTTCTGGTTCTTGAAACTGCCAAAGCTAAGAGATTAGTGGAGTCTTATTGTCTGCAGGATTCCTTGTCAGGCGTGCAAAACAAGCATTCACATATTCAATTTATAATCTTATTTCCAACACTGTGAGTTACAACAACCCATTCACAGTCAAAAAGACTTAGCAAAAAAGGAGCATTACTAGTGTAGGTTTGATGGAGACAAAAAGGTTATCTGGTCATGCTATGAGACATTTTGGCAACACCTTCAATATATCTGGCAAGTTATCTTCTGGACAATGCCAACATACCTCTGACAACACTTAGAGAGAGAACAGCATCCTAAACCAACAGCTGTCTGGATTTTCAAAAAAATATGCATTTTATTTCATGTTACAGCATTTAATAGGCTTTATGTTTTGGAACAGACAACCATGATATGAACAACATTTCAAAACATCCAAAGAATCTATTTAAAGCTATTCAAGCTTGTAATAATCCCCATAGAGGAGAAAATGTTGCTTTCAGAAACATAAGCCAGCACATACAGATTTTGAGTCCTGATGAAAATCTTGATGGAAACAAGATTTTTTGCAAATTCTAGGGTAATGGTTCCTCATTAAATGAATGACCATTCTTTGTTACTGCATTATATTCCTTTCAATCTTCCCTAAATAACAAACTTTCCTCTGCCATCCCATACAAGACCTGGGACAACAACATGGTAGCAAATAAAGTGAGCAAACACTTATTATCCTGAATGCAATCATATATTATCCTATTTCAATTGTTTACATTGCCACATTACAAGCTCTTTGGGGTTGCATCTTCTGGGTTTTTTTAAAACAGGTACACAGCACCTATACAGTAGTATCCCAATTATACAAATGGTGAAGAGTGACAAAGTGGTTTATCATTGAAAGTGAAGGGCCCAGCTGAAGTTCTGCAGGTTATGTTGCATACTTGCAAAAGCTACTGGGATTCATTTGTGTCCTAACTGAGGCACAGGCATGATTTTTTGGCAGATGAACTCTTATGGTATGATTGTTCTATGAGGCTGTAACATGGACAATTAACAGGCTGACGGGACTAAAACCTCTATCAACAGCAAAAGGTGGCATTAACACATGGAGCTAAAGACATTTCCATTCCTCATTTCTTAGTATCACAGTAGACCTGGCAGCAAGGGGAAAAAAAACATAACACATAAAACCAAGATGAAGTATGGAACGTGCCTACAAAATCTAACAGGCAAAATCAAGTGAGTCTTCACAAAACCCATTTGAAACAGGAACAAAATTTAATATAAAAAAAAAAAAAATTACCTGAAGCAAAGTATCTGCCACACTAAGGCATGAAGGCCTCCATAATTTTTTCATAAGAAACGATTTTGTGGTTTCTAAACCTGTTAGAATAACATGTTTTCCCTAATGTAATTCTTGCAAATAATTTGATGATCTTAACTAGAAGTATCAGTTAAAGTTTGATGGAGATATAAGGAAATGGAAGCAAGATTATATTACTGAAAGTTCTTGGCAACTACAAAATTAAAAGATGCCATGTTCTACACCCTTAATGAAAATAATAACAGCATTTTAAACTAAATCTGAGCCTTCTGCTGATTCTTAATGTTTCTGTGAAAAACAGTGGCATGTTGTGAATCCCAGAATCCTTTGTGGCCAGAGGGCACAGGGATGATCAGTATGTTTAATATTTTGATGACAACATCAAACATACTGCAAGTGCACTGCAGAGCGATCAGCCTTTGGCAACAGATCTTGAAAACACTGAATTTATTCTGCATGAGTCTATCACCCAGCATGTGGAATAGGTTTGAAGCATTCTGACAGCAGTGGACTGACTGCACACACAACACACTACAAGTGCACAAGCATGGCTACATGGATTTGGCTCAAAGTCAGCTCACATCTGGCCATCTCAGGAGGAGACTTCAACTGTAACTGCAAAAGACCAAGTCAAAACACGCAAAACAAAGGAAAAACATGCAAAGAAAATGATATTTTCAAATGCAACAATTTTTAATAAAATAAAGGCTTAGCATAAAAACCACACAGATAAATTTTAACACTACTTAAATATCATAATAAAATGAATGGAGGCATTTTTAAACAGCATGTTAATAAGGGTATTGTCCAAATGTCTCTTCAACACTGACCAGCTGGGGGCATTGACCACCACTAGGAAGCCTGTTCCAGGGTATGAGCGCCCTCTTGGTAAAGAAAGATTTCCTCCTGTGAAGCCCAAACCTCCCCTGACAGATGCAGCTTTGAGGCATTCCTGTGTGTCCTGACATTGGATGCCAGAGACAAGGGATCAGAACCTCCCTCTCCTCCTCTCCTTCTCAGAAAGGTGGAGAGAGCAATGAGGAAAAATGCTAGACACCAATAATTTAATGTAATTGTCACTACATTTCTGAAGTAAAATTTTAAACAATGCAAAAGTACAACAGAAATTAGAGAAACATATTGTCAACTTGATTGCAGAAAAAAAGTGTACCAAAAAGACAACAGGCAGTTTCTTTCAGAGCCAAGAAGAAAGGTCACTAAAGTAATCTGCTTGCTCAAAAGAAGCTTGAAAATATCTACAATATTGCAATTTCCTACTGAAAAGACATTTTTATCCTCTAAAGTATCTCTTCGCTATGTGATGTAGATAATTTGTGTTTAAGTATGTTACAGAGAAGTTCTCACATACTTGAAGACACTGCTTCTACTCACTGCTGATGGAATGTAATTACAACTTTTCCTTTAAAATAAAAATTAACAAAATAAATGTGGACAATGAAAACTAATTCATTATGCTACTCCATATAACTATGAAATGACAGGCTGGTACCAAAATATTTATCTTGGCTTAAGTATTCTGTGCATTAGCAAAGTCAGCAGGAAAAAAAAACTTAAAACATTCATAAGACACAAAAGACGATAGAGAAAGAATTTTAATAAACTTAAGAACAACAACAAAAAAAACCCTCGCTCTACAGCCATCGCCAAAAAGCACAGCAAAACAAAGAGAGGTTGTTTATCAAAGTGTCTCAAATACAGCAGCCCAAGCTCCCTGGAATGCAATTTCAAATTATACTTCAGGAACAGCATTAGAATAAAGTCTGCTTTCCCTAGAAGTCAGTAATGAGGCTGACAGAAGAGATTTGTCTTAGAAAAGCAATCGCCATTCTCCTCCTTCCTCTCTCTCTAGGTCAGACCTGAATAAGCAAGTGCTCTCTACAGGGTTTGTTTCAACTCTGGAAGGACCCTGAGTGCACAGCCCAGGTTCCATCTGGATAACTGGGCACCCATTCTCTGTCAGTGTGTTCAGATACCAAACCCACTACGAGAATGCAGCCTAAGCACCCTTATTTGGTACTGCTTCTGCTAATCAATGGGGAACTAAAAACATTGCCAGTACTTAGTATTTGTCCTTTCATGACTGGCACGCGCCCTGACATCATACAGAGAACTTACTGGTAGTTGTGAAGGGGCAAAACAGCTACTAGTAATAAAGCAGAATATCTTGACAGTACTTCATCAGAACTGCTAAAATTAAAGATCCTCAGCAAAGCTCACAGTGATCTGACAATCTCTGGAAACCAATGACATGATATAAAATCAATCCTTATTATTACGCATAAACACCTGTTTACAGTAAACTTGTAGAGAGAAAAATATTTAATCTCCTATAAATTGTCAACACACCCAAATCTACCAGATTAGGGACAATTGCTAAAGACAACTAATGAAAGCCAGAATCTTAGTTTTGGTACTCCCCTGCTTGGTCATGTTACACGTTCAAGATTTCCTAACAGAAGTGCTATTCAGAATTCAACACCATGCATGCCAGTGAACCATCATGCAAATAATGGAATATAAATAAATGATATTTTGCCACCACAATTATCCATCCACAAGCAATTGTCCCACATAGTTTGAGGAACAGTGTTTCCCAACAAGACATGACTTTCATTTGAGCAGCCTGATTGCTACCATATAATAAGCTAATATAGTAGTAATTATGCAGTGTATATTTTAATAGCAGTATATTCCCTGCCATGTACAACAGACATACCATGCTAAAGAATTATAGTTTTGTAGTGGTACATGCAAAAGATTTTAATTCTAAACTAGAATGAAATAAACAGCTAATTCCATAAAAACATTTAGATTTTTAACTTAGTTTGCTGAATGAGCAAAAGTTGCTTGCAATATAAAGTATTAACTTTGCCCAGAAAGTCTCTCACAATATCTAGGGGCTATGAATCACCAGGAAGCATTATCAGTTATATATGTTTTTACAATAATGAAAATCCCACTTAAGGAAAAAAAAAATCAATTTTAAGTCCTCCAATTTAGCCAAAGCCATCCCAGGACACCACTCCATACAACAGTCAAAGCTCAGGATTGTTTAACTTTTGTGTCTTCCTGGAACACTGTTCACCAATGGCAGCTCCCCCAGCCTTCCACTTCATATACTAAGGAAAACCACACTGTTAAACATAAAGTAGCTTTGGGTAGAAAGAAAGAGGCCTCTCATTACTGTGAATGCATTCCCCTAAAATACAGCACTGAACATGACACAGCACATTTTGAAAAAAACTTACTAATAAATTGATGACACAAAGAAAGCGCTGTACAATCAGCTGTAGAAAAAAATCTTTGCATAAACAACCTTACAGGAGACATTTGTTCTCTATTCAAAGACCACTTTACTGTATTTCACAATACTTTTTCTTCTACTAGCTGTCTTACAGAAGTCTGCTATAAATTGTGATTTGACAAGGCTGCCCATGTAAAAAAATCAAGCCACCAATTACTAACAGTTGAAGTTTACAGTCAAAACATTAAAGTTAAAAAACTGAAAAAAAACTCAACAAACTACTTTCAACTTGAGATAGATTATTTTGTTAATGCAATTTTGTGAATGATTAAAGTTCACATCAGTTGCAACTTCAAAACTACTATGGAGGTCAGAGAGGAAACATAAACCCATGCAGAGTATGCAAAACCCCCTCCATTTCAGTACACTTAACACTTGGTCCTATACATTATGAAAGTATGCAGCATATTCTAGAAATCTACAACATAGTTTTTGTGCACATTACATTGAATTCAAGACAGTAAAATAATATACAAAAACAACTTGTTTCAGGTTGGAAAAGTGCAAGAAATGGGCTGATATTTGTTCAATCATGGTGATTTCAGCCATTTCATTTTAATCATATTTAAATCAAGTTTATGTTTATACAAGTGATCCAAACACTCATGTAAATTATTACAGCTTTGCCATCCGCTGTCAACTACTTACCATTCTTGACTGAGTACTGAGTTTTTATTTTAAAATCTGACCAAAAAGATAAATTTTTGGACCCTAAAATATGCTGAAAGAGTATCTACTCATCTATACTAAGTAGGCAAAACCTCAAAAACCAGCAGCTAAAGTTATGGAGCTAAATTTTGGCTAAAAAGCCTAAGAGTTTCAAAACTCTTCAGAAGTCGTTTTGGAGACAAACATCAAAGAGAGTGATGCTGTCAGGCACCACCTCACAGCTGCAGTCACACAGACACCACACGATTACAGAAGCCCAAGACCGGTGCACTGAGTACCAAAAGTGGCTTGCAGACAAGTAATGCAGCAAATAGTATAGCTTGGAAATACTTCCTACACGGAGATACTCTACTCAGGGGCTGTAGCATTGCACTGACTGGAGAAAAATTGTGACTATCTGACCACAACACTAAAGCCTGTTCTGGCAACATCCTGATGTTAGAAATACTGCTTCTAGGTGACAACTGCAGTCTTATCAAAGTGTGATCACCTGAACAAAGCATTTTAGAGAACTTTTTTTGTGCCCAGATTTAAGGGGCTGTAATAAAATGTCCTTAAATACAGCCTTTTTTGTCCACTTTCAGTGTGATCCACAATGGAAACATTCAACCTTTCAGGCCTATCCAGTTGAGTGCTATAAGAATACACCCATCCTGAACACTGCAAACGACATCAGTGTCTCTTTTCTTACACTAATCAATTGTGCAGTTACACAAAATAATTATATACTGTTTGCTGCTCTTCTAAGACACCTCAGTTTTCCCAAGAACAATTCCAAAGTGGAAAAACTCTTCACCACACATCTGTCCCCCTCTGTATTTTTAAGTGGAGCTTCAGCAATACATCTTTTGCAAAAAAAAGAAGTGATTGTTGAAGAGATTGTGGCTCAGTAACTCAGCAAGAAATTGAATACTGGCTTTGAATTGCTAAAGTCTTTCACTGGATTGATGAAGTTTCTGCAGGCCAGCTGCAGTAAGCTGGTAGTAATAAATTCTCCACGCGCTGCCAACTAAGTATCTGACTATTTCATCCATTTCTAAGTATGTGAAGGCTGGAGGCAAAGCCATTTTACAACTCAGTAAGTACTTGCTTCTTTCCTTATGTCCTCTAACAGAGGTACTAGTGTAAGGCCAAATAAGAGAACTCCCTTGAGATGCCTGCCGTGAGACACGTCATAGCATTTCTTCAAGAAATTTCAAAACAATAGCTTAAGGGCAACTTTTTCCATTAGAAATCAAATTATTTTGAAAGAGTCAATATTTATAATAAAGGCCACAGTACAACAGATGAATTGAATTACTGATTTTTCAATCCAAATGTACAGTACTTAAGTTCAAAATATTTTCCAAAATTTCCCATTCATTGTCTGCAAAGACAAACAAAACTCCAGTTTTCTTTCTTGCTATACCAAGTAAATACATCTTTATGTTAATACAATGTGCAATGTATGGCATATAAGTACAATTACAACAGGACAGACAAATCTGATTGATTTTTTTTCTTTCCACACATACCATAAATATAAATAAAATTTAGATAGTTGACTTAACCAAGATCATAATCCTGACTGCATTACCCCTATCTTCTCTTATCTTTGCCATACTCCCCTGCAGAACAGTCCAAAGTTTCTTTAGAAAACATATATAAAACATATATACAGTGCTATCTGAATAACACTTCTTATGCCAATTATAAATGACAGCTTCTCTCCTGCTCAGTAACTGCTTACCAATTTCAAAATGATCCATCTTATACTACTGAAAACTTATAGCTTTCTGAAACGTTTTCTCCACTGCTTCTCCACCAAAACAAGTGTATTTATGCATCTTGTAATTCAATTCCCGACCATTTCATAAAATGTATATAAGTTTTAGAAAGTTATCCTACTAAACCAAGAAATCTGATACATGATAGGATTCATGTCTATCCTAATAGACAATCCAATTCACAGCAACAACAGCATTAATTCTACAAACCTAAGAAACAGGAAAAATTTAGTGGCAATCACAGACCAGCTTCACAGAAGAAAACAGAGGACCTTGGCTTTTAAAAAAAGCAAGAGAAAAAGGCATGTGCAATCATAAGCAAGAACTTTCTGTGTGGATAATGTAGAACGCAGAATTTTACTCTAGTTTTGATTCAAAGTATTTAATAAAAAGATGGAAGGAGCTGCTACACCAGAATTACCTGAGTGTGTTTTAATGTACATTTTAATCCTTCCAAGTGGCACACAAACACAACAACCACCACCCATGCCTTCACAATGAATACGGGCAGAATTTGGAAATCTGTATTTTTGAAACACAGGTAAAATTTAGACATAAATAATAAATACTAAGATACAATAAAGTTATCATAACTACCATACAAGAGTTTTAGGTAGACAGTGTCACAAAGAGCGTACTGCAGGAAAAAATTAATATGTGATTTAATCCATGTGACATTACGAATATCCTATTGAACTTAAAAGCTGATAAACTCTGTATGGCTCTCAGAAACACCCCAGAAATTCTCAAGTAAATCCATTACCAGTATCCCTAAAGAGGATGTTAAGAATCCTTGGAATGCTCATGAAATTTACTTCATAGTTGAGTGACAAAAGGTTTCTGTCATCCTCTTTAAGAAACCAGAGATAGAGTAAAATGATCAAATTTTATCATTGCCCCATCATCTCAAAAAGATGCATGTACAGAACTTTATTTGAACAATCCTAAAATCAAAATAAAATACTCCTTAAAGACTACATTTTGTAAACAGTGGTGCACACCATAACAAAGGCATGGTTTTCTCCCACAGAGGCACCACCAGGCACAGCTACGACTATTAAGAACATCAATACCACAACAGAGTCAAATTGTATCCCCACCATTGTGTGTGAAAATAAGGCCTGGTAGGCTTCAGTGGCTGACTTTTATTGTAGGGATGAAAATCCTTACCTTGAAAAGACTGTTTAGCTCTGTCCACCAGTTCTTCAATTGGATAACTTGCTAGATCTCCTCTGGCATGCTTAGTTTTACAGTAGGTACATGCATTGAGACACCTGTTCAGAAAATGAAAATACTCAGTTTCTAGCCAAGAAAGCCTTTATATGCACAACAATGTTTATTAAGTACATCTGGAAAAATAAGCTTTTACAGCTATGACCAGAAAATAGTACTATTCCATATTAAAATCAATGAAACAGCTTGAAAAATGTTTTTCCCTTCTAACTTCTTAAAGTATCTTTCACATCTATGTAAAAGGCTGAAAAACAATCAGTGGAAACCACATGCAAAACAAAGAGTGGGAATTTACACATTTTTTAGAAAGCTCTAATAGGGTTAATAGTACTTCACTACTAATGATGGATCTCCAGGCTTCTGATTCCTCTATTAGATAAAAAATCCAACCTGAACAAGAAAATAAAGGAAAAAATTCTGAAAGGCTGAAAGTAGATTTTAAAATCAGTGTGTATTTTTGAAAACACATTTCCATTAATTTTTCCTACTTTCCTTTAGCTTGGATAAACAGAACAAATAATGCAATGAAGACAGAATCACCAACTTTCTAGAAAGACATTCTGGCACAAAAAATTGTGGAACTAATGAAAACTCCTATAAGAAAATGAAGGAATAATTGGAAAAGACCTATTTACCTGACAATACACTAAAGGCAGACTAATTCAGAGTACAAGAACGAAAAGACCAAAACAAACAAAAACTACCTCTCGTCATAAGTTTGTTGTGCTTTTTTTCCCTTCCCCACTTTTTAAAGCTGATATTACCCTAACTTTTCACAAAAACCCAAGCTCTAAAAACCCTAAAACCTCAGTATAAATATTTCACTTGTTCATGGTTACTAGAATACCATAAATTCTGTCCATTTTCACAATAAAAAGGCCACAGCTTCATAAAATTATAGAATCATTAAGGTTGGAAAAGACCTCTAAGATCATCAAGTCCAACCTTTGACCAAACACCACTACATCAACTAAATTGCAGCACTAAGTGCCATATGCAGTCATTTCCTCAACACTTCCACAAATGGGGACGCCATCAATTCCCAGGGCATCCCGTTTCAATGCCTGGTCACCCTTTTAGTGAAGAAGTTCTTCCCGATTTCCAGGCTCAACCTCCCCTGGCACAGTGTGAGGCCATTTCCTCTTGTCCTGTCCCTGGTTGCCTGGCAGAAGACACTGACCCCCACCTGGCTACACCCTCCTTTCAGGGAGTTGTAGAGGGGGATAAGATCCCCCCAAGCCTCCAGCTCCCTCAGCTGCTCCTCACCAGACTTGTGCTCCAGACCCTTCAGCAGCTCCGTTGTCCTTCTCTGGACACGCTCCAGCACCTCAATGTCCTTCCTGAACTGAGAGGCACAGAACTGAACACAACACTTGAGGTGTGGCCTCACCAGTGCCAAGTATGGGGGACAATCCCTGCCCTGGTCCTGCTGGCCACACTGTTTCTGATACAAGCCAGGATGCTGTTGCCACTCTGGCTCACGTTCAGCTGCCTGTTGACCAGCACCACCACATCCTTTTCTTTCTAGCCACTCTGGAAAATATGTATAATGTGCTGGAGTATTTTATTTTGATTTTAGAGTTGTTAAAATGAAGTTCCATGCATGCATCTTTTTGAGATGATGGGAAAATGGTAAAAATTTGCACCCAAATGTTTTATTTGTCCTGTTTAATATTTTTATTGATGATCTGGATGAGGAGATCAAGTGCATCCTCAGTAAGTCTGCAGATGACACTAAGCTGGGTTGGGGTGTAGATCTGCTGAAGGGTAGGAAGGTTCTGCAGAGGGATCTGGACAGGCTGGATCAATGGATGAAGGCCAACAGTATGAGTTTCAAGAGGGCAAAGTCCTGGGTCCTGCATTTGGTTCACAAGAAGCCCTTGCAGTGCTACAGGCTGGGGGGAGAGTGGACAGAACACTGTGTGGTGGAAAAGGACCCAGGGGTACAAACTATGTAGCAAACAGAAATGTTTTCTCTCAGGTCACTGTCATCTAAAGTTTGCCATGAAAGCCTTTCCCTCAAAGCCCATGGGTACTTCTCCCTCTCCATGCTCCCCATACACAAAGCATGTCTCCTTTTTTTTCTTCATTTTCTTTTTTGTTAAGTTTGTTTTTTAGGCACAACTCTCATTCAACCCAACACTTCATGTCTAAGCAGGCTCCCATCCAGACACCCCACTGTCACACTCCTCCCCTTCTACACCATTCACTCAGCTAAACCAGCCTTCTTCCACACAGCTACACAAAAAAATGCATTACAGATCAGTCAAGGAAACAAAATCAGTTTCAGAACAAATGTCTGCCATTTTACACACAAAAGGTGTGATTATGTACTAATCTTTGTATTAATCTTTCTTTTCTCCAAAGAAAATAACATTACCAGCTATTTCATCAAATTCTGAGTTCATCAAGAAAAGATTTTACTACAAAAATCCCGCCCCATGAACACAAGGTTACTTTAACACTGGCCCTTTCACCAGTAGAAGAGACTTCTGTTTATTGGACTCAAATTTAAGCTGGGATTTGGGAAAAATAAAAACCACAAAAAAACCTACCAACAACATTTATCATTTACTTAAATTTGCAAATTCTGAGTTACTACAAGTGTGGTGTAAGAGTTTCAACAAGAACTTTACTACAATTTTTTTGTCATCTTGAACTGTAACCTTGCATGAAAACAATGCTTTTTGTAGACCTTCAAGTGCGCAAATTCACTGTAAGATTGATAAAACTGTAGTATTAGTAACTTATTTAAAACATCTACATTTACTCCTGTGTAATAGATCTAAATAGATCCAAAATCTAAATTGGTATTGATGAACAGTAAAAAGGATTCATTATGCTATCTACATAGAACTTTTCTGTTTCTTAATGAGGTATAATACATCTATAAAACACATCATGTTACCTCTTTCTTCTCCTTACAGTCTGTACATAAATCACATATAGTCCTTACTCGGTAGTTGGGTAGCAGTAGTTGAAAGGCTTTACAGCAAGAATACCAAACACTCAGAGCATTAAGTACTATGTAACAGTGCTAAATACTGAAATTATTCATCTCCAAACCACAGGCATAAATTTCACATCTTCAATCAATGCTCCTGTCCTACAAGGCTGGGCTACCAGAAGAGCACAGTAACAGCAGCTCTTCTCTGGTACTTAATAAATTTCATCCCAAAGAAAGCATGAAAATACAGAGCAAGAAGCACGAATAAATAACGGCAAGATATTTTCCAAATATTCACAGTATTATTACAATATTTTCCAGTATTTTCACAGTATTATGTGGCATTGTTTGCAAGACATTTGTTACTATGGTCCTTAAGTACAACTTTAATGGGTTTGTTGATTTATTTTGGGGTAGAAGCTGAGAGTTGCAATTTGGGGGCAGACTTTTTCAGGTTTTTACTGCACTAATTGACTTATTCCTACAATTAAAAACAAGCATTGGGCATGTCTAAATAATTTAGGTTTTCCCTTTTTTTGGTACTTAAAGAGATTATGTAACACAATGAGAATGAGACAGACTTAGATGTAACATAAAAAAGGATCAATTTTAGAAAGCAAACCAAAACACACAAAACTTCTGTATCCCATTTGTACCACATTTATTAGACCAATGGGGAAAAGGAAATAATCTTCTGGACTACAGTTGACCAACAAAAGAATGCAGATTTAAACTACTTGTAAAAATGCTGAACCAACCACTTTTCACAGATACAACAATTGCCAATTCCTGAAAACAGAAATTTAAACCAAACCATGAGTATAATCAAGGATCTGTAGTGGTTTCTTCCCTAGTATACCAGCCTCCACTCCAAGTTTCCAGCATAACAAATTACTCATATGTCCATGCTGCCACATACCCAGACCACAGACAATCAAGTGGAAAAAGGCTGTTGGGAACTCTGAGAATCTGAGCATTGCCTCTTAGTAAGTGGCATCCACCAGCAAGTGCATCATCTAAAACCAGCACCTCCTTAAAAACCAGCCTTTACCGCACCTGTACCTCAAATACATAGGATGGAACAGCCAACATGCCAGTAGTCACAAAAGAGCATTTGCTTTGTGTTAAACCAGGAACCTTCTTCAAGCATTTAAAGCTGATCTGTACATGTTAGTTTGTATTAATACAGGTCAAAGCTTTTTTTTGCACAAAGAAATCACAGCCATTTGTAGAAACAGTAATTAATGATAATTGTGTTTGTAATTACCAATATGTTTTGGATAAATTTTATAGTGATTCCAGAACAAAAAACACTGAGTCCTGATTTTCCAACATACTAAACTGATTAAGGTACTTTGAATTATTAACCTTCTGCTTTGAATTATTAACCTTTAATCAGCTATGTGCCCAATACACAGAACTATTCACAGCAAGGTAAAATATTATCCACAGATAAATTACTACCATGTGGGTAATTAAAAACTTTCAAACATGTTACCAAACTGACTAGCATCAACGTTTTGGTCAAGCGCCTGAAATTTTCTTGTAGACGTAGTTAACAGTGGTCTTCACAATGTTTAGCTGGTATGTGCTCATGTTGTGCATTATACTAACCAGACTCCTCATTTTCAAAACAGTAATATTCCTCATAAAACACATACTTAACATGAAAGACTACCCCTTACAGATGGAACTAATTATGAGTAAGAATGCTTATGACACAGCAGACAAATAAAAGACTTTCCTTCAGTGGCACTAATCAGTGAATTTCAGCAGCATGAGCATGAGAGTGCAGAGATGACGAGCAAAATCCTGGTTCCTCTTAATGGGACTTGTGTCACTAAGTTTAGTGAAGACAGGATTCCACCCTCAGATATGAAAAGTATAAAACATCTTTCATTCAAGGATCAGAAAACAGCTCAATTACAGACTGTGATGAGCCATTAGTGCGCATGTCACTCCAATTGAGTGTGACTGATCAAGACCAGAAATCTGTGAGCAAGATGGGAGAGCTGACTGCTGCAACAGTGGCATATGATGGAAGATCTCTGCTGCTCTGCAGGTGGTTAGTTTTGGAGAAGTGTTCCCTCAATATCTGGAATAATCCAGCCAGTTCATGCTTGGTCCTGAGGCGGTCTACAAATCAGAAATTTGTGTATAATCATTAATCACAGTTCAGACTAAACACTAATATTTGCCCTTGTGAGATCTGACTAGTTATACATATTCAAGATTTTACAGAGTTCACCCTATTAAAAAAAATACATATATAAATTCTGCCAGTATTGCTGTGCCCCGGCACCACTGGAACATCACATCAGTACAAACATGAAAACATTGCTCATCACTGTCTCCCACACCATCTCTCTGCACCTGCCATCAGACTTCCTAAGGTGGCCTCAGAAGCTCCAGGCCAAGAAAATTTTGTATTAATAAAAACTGTGGTTTTTCTGAAAAGGGGGTGTCATTTGCTTGTTTCAAAATACAGTTTACAAAAGAGATTTATGCTTTTTTAGGATACTTTTAGAGTTTCTATTAAATTTTGATAAAAATGCTCTGTAGTGTGAATAAAAACTCCCTTTGCAGGCTTGACTGAGCAAAAGAAATCCAAAATACATACTCCCAGCAGGTGAAAAGGAGATGAATACTAGTCACAAGCTACTAAATAAAAGCTAGTAGAATTCTACAAACATTTTTCTGTTTAGGATACAAAGTTTTGAAAACCTAACAGCACTTATACTTTATTTATAGTTAAGTATCATACTATATTTATAGAATTAAACACCAGTACTACTACTTAGTATTCTACCTCTATGAAGCCTACTTTGTAGTTCTAAAACATCTAAATTTCCTCCAGCATAACTGTAACGGATCAGGGGAAAACAAATAGTTCACAAGAATTTTTTTTATTTTTTTTTAACGGGATGCCTAATATGCCTGACTTGCTTTCAGGAAATTTCTTTTGCTTGAAGCTTGCACATTTCACAATAAAGCTTTTCAACCCACAATGACAGGGAATACAATTTCCTGACAAATATTTGGGGCATGGGAGGTTGTTTTCACTTTAAAAATATTCTGGATTTAAAACATTTTTGAAACAGTGGCAAGCTATTTCTCATAAAGGCTAATTAATCTAAGCAGCAAACCACATTATTACAGAAATACTGTTTCTAGTATCCCAGCTTGTTCAGGCTGAGCTTGGACACCGGCCACAGGGACATACATGCACTCGAGGTTACAACATTTTCTGTATGATAAAAACAGGACCTGCCTGAACTTATCTTTGTAGCCAAATATTTTAGAGATATGCGCTGATAAAAATTCTCCTCTGGAAGTGAAATGCCAGCCTAAAAAGAAAAATTCTCTCAGAAGAGTTTTAGAAGAAAATAGTATGACCTGTCAAGCAATACTATGCAACACATGGGACTGCACATATTTTTCTCAAAGTAGCATGCAACCAGGAGATGCTATTTTTAAATTCTGATACTCATGCCATGCTCAGCAAAATGTCAAGAAAGTGCATGACAATTTTATTTTTCTAAGGACCTTTGAAGCCAGTGTTTTATTAAGTAATGTCTAGCTAGTTACTAATCAAAAGGAATTTAGAGAGAAGGCAGCTCTGTTGGTTTGATAAGCCATGATATGATTTAATTTCGTACTTTAAATATTTGTATTTTCTGAAACCGAATTCCTACAGTCAAGTGCAGGTGATTCAAAGGTCACAGCTGTGTAGTTATATCATCATACATTCACCTTGCTCACTTCAAGGCCAATGATTTAACATCAGCAAAATCAAGTGCATCAATGGCACTTTTCAGTGTTTGTCTAAAGAACTTCTTGATTAATTATTATGACCACACAGTTTTGCAATTGTTTGAATTAATTTATTAAGGCATTCTGAATTGATACTACAAGATAAAACATTCCATTGCTAAGCTGCATACATCTGTGTTCCCCATCCTGACCCAAAACAGGGCATCGTTTGACACTTACTGGAAACTGCAATGACTTTTTCTCTACAATTCAAACTAAAGCTCTATGAGTCACAGAGACATAAATTATTTTACAAGTATTTCCAAATAGCTTGGCTATGCAGACCTCAACTTTGGGGGCAGATCGTGACAGGCATTAATATCAAGAAAGGGACTCAGCTAAAATAGCACAGGTAGATAAATTAGGTTCTGTGGCTGCATGGAGTAGAAAATGCCATGGCATTGTAACTACAAGTAATCAATTCTTTCAGCACTTCATAAAGAGCAACAGTATTTAGAAGATGATGACTCCTTGTCTCAGTCAAATAGTAGGAATGAAGGGGGTAGAAATGAACAGGTATGGCAGAAAAATCTTAGATAGAAAAGATACTTTCTTAGAAATCTGCTCACAGCTAATCCCAGAGACACAGTGGCAGAACAGTCCAACATCACTATTTCAGCATGCATAAGGAACTTACTAATCCTAATGAACATCCCCTCCTAACGAACAGCAGTGGTTGGAAAACGGCCTCTGAGGACAGGATTCTTGGAGACTTGCTTTAGTTTATTAAGTTTTAGAGGGCTGTGACTTGACAACTGCCTTAGTATTTAAAAAAACAAGTGGTATAATTTTAGTTAAAATATTATACTGGCGGGACAGATGATTTAGCAAAACTTACAAAGAATGTGCTGCAAAACATAACCAGGTTAGTAATGAACAATTCCATAAGATTTTAAAAATCCAGCTTTCAAAGTTTTCAAACAAAATACTATGGGTTAAATTAAAATTGTGATTTTTAGGGGGATGTGTGTGTGTAACGAGCACATTTACAGTTCTGTTCCAGGAATGAAACATCTCAGCAGATCTCCATGACTGGAGGGAGAAGGGTAAAGGGAGCCAAGTGTCCTTCTACAAGCAAGCCACTTCATTTACCATCCATCTTCAAAACATTAGCAGCCCCAGGATCACCCCCACAGAAAACATGGTTGGAAAGCAGAGCACTGCCTGTGATAAGAGCTATTGTTTTTAGTTCCTGAATGGCTTTTGGGACAGACCCTTTTAGAGTGGTGAAATCTCACAGGAAACATTAGGCTGCAGTTAATTCTGTAACATACAGCAGGTACCACACAGATTCTTGGGATAAAAGGTATTGTTTTTGTACTGGTCAAAACATCCTGGGGGGAAAAAAAAGTTACATTTCAGCAGCACTAAAACTACCAGGCTGAATTTAGACTTTATCTGAGATTGCCATCAGACCAATTTCCAAAAAAGCATTTGCAAAATGTCTGTGGGAAAGTGTATCTGAATTGTCTGGGTAAAATAATGGAAATAAGCGCATAATAAAAACAAATCCACCACTTACAGTATAGAAAGAATCCCTTCCCAATGACTGCATCTACATCAAGCTTTCTGCCCCAAAATGCCCTGCTGATTGTGGTAGCAGTAGGAAAGTTAGAAGCTCCAATGTGGACAAGGATCTAAGCATTACCTGCAATCAAGACTATGCTGTTGCTCCTAAGTTATCATTTTTGTCTTGCAATACAGTTGTCAGTCTTGCTGGAAAATAAAGGTGTCTGTGCAGCAGTACACACATACATGCTTTAGGTACATACCCTTCCCTTACTTTGTCAATGTAAAATGAAAGAAGACCACACATTTCAATACTAACTGCCCAATCCTAAATCTAAGATTTTCCAAGCAATTTAATGGACTGATCTAAACAGTTTTTCTTAAAAGAATCCAAAGCCTGATTTCTTTTAAAAATAGAAATTTGAACCAGGGCCCTTCTGTTTGCCTTTAAGAGTGTTCAAAAAGATTTTCAAAAGCAAATCAATCCCCTTTTTGCAGTTACAGACTTGAGTCAGGCAAACCATGGACAAAACTTTCTTTCTCCCCATGTACCGCTTAAAAAAAAAGCAAGTTAAGGTACTCGCTTTTGAATAATTAGGAAAACAAAGAGTTATGAATTATTTTATTTTCATTATTTTGTAATGTTATTGTCTGAATGTACTTAACTATGTTTTGCAGAATTTAAAATTAGTGACAGTGCAGAAAACCAGGAAACTGGAGTTTTGCATTACTAATGATCATCAACTTCTCCATCTGCTTTACTTCTCCAAAATTCTTCCCTTCTAATAATTCCTCAGATTTTTCATTCTACTTTACTTTTTCCCCCTGCCATTTTCTTAACTTTTTCCTCTTGTCTTGTATTTGGTGACCTCTATGCTTGTAACTCTCCTGCAGTGTCCTCATGTCTCAATGACTGGAATGGTCTGACATTCTTCCAAGCAAGTTGGATAGCATTTGTATGCTTTGATTTCCTCTTTAACTACTCAAGTCTGTGGTGAGCCTGAAACTTTTCCAGTTCCACTGCTGCCAGCTCTGAAAGAAACCATAATTTGCAAGCTGTATTTTTTTTAAAGCACTAAGACTGACAACTAGCTTTAGACTGAAGATGATTTTTTTTTTGTCTTGTCACCTCACTTGCAACTCAGATAGTTATGGTCAGTCATTTAAAAAAAAATGAGAACGACCATGACTAAAGCACTTAATGCATAAATCAGAGCATTAAAAACAGGCCACAGAACCTCTTGGGGATTCAGGATCTAAACAGCCTTCTAGACATTACAGGCTGGAAAATACACAAGAGGCAGCTCTAGTCATCCAAAGCAAGACTTAACAATAAAAAGGAATGGACAGACAAAACACAAAGTAGCTCAGCAATTCAGTTGTTTACAGGCCTGAGTCAATACTTAAAGGGTAGTTTTTTTCGTATTTCCACATCTCCATCTGGCTATCTTCGCAATGGCTGACTTGAAATATTTTTTAAACTTCACCAAAGTTCTTAAAAAGACACAGTCTTTTGGACGATGGAGTGTTTGCATGGGCTGTCTATGGGCTTGAACAGTCTCTGCAAGCCAATGTACCACAGAACACTATCCAGTGACTTTCCTGCAGGAATGCTTTCACAAATATGGTTGATGACTTCTTACTACAAGATGTTTATATGCTTTTATAGACATGGGTTAAATTGACATTTCCCTTGAGAGGCTGAGTTGTCTGCAGAAAGAGACATGAACTGACCCTGCTGTCTACAAAGAGCTGACTGACCCTGTGGGATGGTGAAGACTGGGGGTGTCACAGGCCTCGATTCTTTCAGGTTTTTAACTTGCAAATCTCCTACAGAATCTGTAAACTCAAACTGCTGTCATATGGATTGAATAATGTTCAACTAGGTGGGTTAAAAACTGGCTGGACTGCTGAGATTGGTAAACAGAGCAAAGTCTAACTGATGGCTGGTTAGCCCTGGTGTTCTTCAGGGACCGACTGATGCTGGGGACACTGTAATGTCCTGACTTCATCAGTAACACAAGTGAAGAGATGTAATGCATCTGCAGCAAATCCAAAAGTGAAGGTGGGGGGAGCACTTCACATGCTGGAAGGCAGGTTTGCTATTCAGAGGGACATAGCCTGGAGAAAAGGGCTAACAGGAACCTTGCTAAGAGAATTGGCTTGTTCCTTGTTAGGATGAGGAGCTGTCACTGCTGCCTACAAACAGCTGATGGGAGCACAGGAAAGGCTCAGCTAGGCTGTTCTTGGGGTTCAAGACCACAGGATTTGAAGCAATGGACACAAGCTGTAAAACACAAAAATACAATTAGACCAAAGAAAGCATTTTACAGTGACAGCGGTCAAGTACTGGAACTGGCTGCAGCACAGCTGATCTCATCTCTTTGACACCCTGAAACCTAACAAGAGACCAATCACTTCCTCTGCTCCAGGTTTATGTGTGTGTACACATGTATGAGTGTGCGCAGACGTGTGCCCACAATTTAGTTTCCTGCATGGAGTATGTTTGTGTTTCTCCATGTTCCTTTGAAATGTTCAAATCAACCCAAAGTGTAAACAAATCTTAACAAAAAACAAAACAAAAAGAAAGGTTAAATTGGTCAGTTTTGTTACAAGTTACATATGGCCATATTTAAACTTCTGAATTCACGCTCAAATCCTAAACTCTCTTCTGCAAACACACCTTTACCACATGTAAAAGTAATGGATGGGAGGGAGAGGGACCTGAATGTATTGTATAAACAACGAAGAAAAGTCCTCCAATGAGCAGACGTGCAATAATCTGTTGTGTGTGCTCATCTCTAAGGCAGCTTATGCAAACTACAGAATCCAACTTTCTAGTCTCAATAGACTTGACGGAGATGGGTCTCTGCTTTGCTTCACAGAGGAGCATTAATCCCTTTGGGAAATAAAGCCATTCAGCTCCTCTAGACTAACACAAAAAAAGGCACTGAGTATTTATGGTATTACTCTCAAAATTTCACCTCAAAAGGGAACTTTACTTTTCTCCGCGTATCGTTTGCATAAGAAATTAATTCAGCATACAATACTCAACAACATTGATAAAATATTTCACATAGACGTAAGACATATAAAAAAATCCTAAACTCCTAAAAAAGAAGAGTATGAGGACAGCAGAGACCAGAGTTCTAAGTGGATAGAGGTAGAGCAATAGGACCTTGGAGACATAATTAGCAGTAAGTGCCATTTAAAATATACATAAATCAAACTGAAAGACAATAGGTTTTAGATTAGCTGTGCGGAAGAAATTCTTCACTGTGAGGGTGGTGAGGCACTAGAATAGGTTGCCCATAGAAGTTCTGGATGCCCCACACCCTGGAGTGTTCAAGGCCAGGTTGGATGGGGCTCTGAGTAACTTGGTTCAGTGGAAGGTGTCCTTGCACATGCCAGAAGGGTTGGAACTACACAATCTTTAAGGATCATTCCAACCCAAACCATTCTGTGATTGTAACTTTCTGTTCTGTTTAACTGACTTTTGTTTTATTAAGAGGTATGGCTTCACTCCTATATTTGACTTCATCACTGCAAACTGTGGCTCCTCACTTCCACTCAAGGAAGCAAGAGCTGAAAAGTACAAAAACGGCTGGAATGAAACAGCAATACAGGAACAGGGTCTAGTTTAAGTTTAATGATGAAAATTTCCATTATAGTCCCTGCAGTAAGTTCAGCAGCTGTCTGAACACTGTCTGAATGCCTGTGTTACCTATTAGCTGGTTCTAAACTGTCTGCAGTAGCTCGACTTTCAGTACAGATGCAAGGGTTGTGTACCTAGTGTGTGAGTGAAACAATTATAGCAGAAAGGAACCTGTAACAAACATGCATAGGAATGAAACAACACTTCTATATTACTTTGGTGCTTTCACATACACATCTCTAAACTTGGAGAACATTGCCTGTTTCCACAAAAAAATCGCTAGATTAGGATTTTAACATGTCCAGGAAACACTTCTGAGATCAGCTGCAGATACAGCAAGATGCCCTTGCAAACCTACGAACTGCAGACACAAGCCAACAAGCACTCTTACTCCTTCTGTTCAAACAAAATGGCCAAGCCTAGAGAAGACACCACTTCCAACCCTTTAGTCAGAATCAAAGGTTGTTTACAAGTTTATTGTCTGCTTGGTGAACACACAAGCTGAGCTTTCCTAAAGATGTTGATATATAAATAGTTTGGCCTCTAATAATATTTTCTCTCTATTGCTTGAAACTGTCCTTTATACTATTCCTAAGTGTAAACTAAAAACAGTATCTCAAAAGTTATTACATTTTATTTTACTGAAGAACTATAATATACCTAAAGCAAGAGACAAAAGTCTCAATATGCATTTGACTAGTTATAAATCACTATAAATCACCCATACTTGCAAATGGACAGTTTTGGAACGGTAAAATGTATTTTTTTTAAAAAATCAGTTAAAACCCCTAACTTGCAGAAAAAAAAACCCTCTACACCAATAATAAAGGGAGTTCTTCTTTAAGCTCTTTAACAAATGATCTAAACCAAACTGTTAGAACAGAGGAATGTGAATGACTAAACAAACCCTCCAGTAAACATTCCCCAGCTGCAGTTTTCAGCCTAATACCAAGGTAAAATGTGGAGACTCCATCTACCTTCTGCAAAATGATTAAACTTCAGAAGCAAAGCAAAATTATATGACACACATGATACACACATAGTCACTGAAAACAAAAACCACTAGACAGTTATCTCTTAAAAACAAAAAAGACACCAGGACTGGCACCAGTCTGCAATGCAAGTAAGACCATGTGATACTTAGACACTTGTGTATTAGTTTAAAAATAAGCTAGATAAGCATGTGATGAGTGACAATTTTGTACTTGACCTTTGCTTTAATAGGTCCTTTTCACAAAGTCCACATAGACATCAACAAAATTCCTAAAAAAAAACAAAAGGGAAAAAAAGGAAAAAAGGGGAAAAAAAGGGAAAAAATGGAAAAAAAGAAAAAACAGTAAAAAAAAAAAGGAAAAAACTAAACCCCTACATCTCATCTAGCATAAAAATAAACCCTAAAACCAAAATTCTGCATGGAAAAATAAAAAACATATGTTTTGATGGACAAATTCAGAAAAAATATTTTCTCTTTTAAAAGCATTGAGGTCTTCTTGTAAATCAAGCTGATGAAATTCAACATGTTAAGTTACAGAGACAGAAGCTTGGGGTGTATATTTCCAGTGGGAATACTTCACTCTGCCTAGCAGGCAATGAATTTGGAAATAGAGTTCCCCTTTCCTGAGGCTGACCAGTCCTACAGGATTACACAGGAAATGCTTTTAAGTCAGGAAATGAGGATGAATTCTGCATGGGACAGGGAACCCTTCCTTTAGGATATTACTTTCTGAAGTGTGAAACTGCAACATTTACCTCTGGAGTAAGGGTCTCCACCAGCATTAAACAAATCCATTAACATCCATAGTGTTTGTATCTAAATACTCGTGGGTTTTTCCGTTGCTGTTTATATTTATTTAAAGCATCACTGAATCACAGAGTGGCTGAGCAGGGAAGGGACCTCGGGAGATCATCTAGTGCAAGCCCTCACTGCTCAAAGCAGGGGCAACTAGAGAAGGTTGCTCAGTACCATGTACAGATGGCTTTTGATTATCACTAAGGATGGACACTCCACAACCTCTCTGGGCAACCTCTGCCACTGTTCAATCACCTCTGCTGTAAAAGAAGCTTTTTCTTATGTTTAAATAAAATTTCTTTTATTTCAGTTTGTGCCCACCACCTCTTGTTCTGTCCCTGGACACCACTGAGAACAACCTGTAACACAACACATTTTTTTAGGCTTCTTCCTCCACTATCATTTAGTGCTTTCAAGATAGAGAAAAGACCTAGGAGTCACCCTCCAACCACTCCCGATGTAGAGATTGAGAATCTCCCTAAAAATGGGCAACCAACAGTCATTCTGAAGAGAGTAATAAATCATTCTAATTAACCATGACCAAAAGAGGTAAAAACTTAAAAAACTGGATTTTCATTTACCACCACCCCTCCAAGAGCAACGATTCTGTATCCTGAAGTTGAAACCAAATATGGAAACATCTGAAAAAATTTCTCTCTACCTCAAACAAGTCAAACAACTACACTCAACTTGTAAGGATAAAGCCTGTTTTAAGTAACACTGACACAATCCCACCAACAGGCAGTCTGGTTTCTTGACTCCTTGGGAATGATATGCAAACAGGAAAGCACCAGCTTTCAGACTTGCAGTTGTGTCTGCAAGAAAGGACATTAATGAGAATCACACACAAAGTTCCACTTTCATCATGCCAGGACTATTTCATTTGGATTCACATTCCTGCTATACAGGACGAGTCCCTGAAGATGTAAATAAGCCAAAGGAAAAAGAACAGATTAAACACAGACCTAAAGACCTGTTTCTTTCACATGATTATATACATGACTTAATACTACACTGCTGACTGTAACTGTCAAATTGAGGCTCATTCCACAAAGACCTTTAATGTTTGGAAAGATGGTTTATGCAAACAGGAGTCAGGAGCTCCATCAAACTTCTGAAACACTTCAAGAAGAACACCTGACATACTGATGTAAACTTATAGTTTGGAGAATTTTATCTACCAAGACAAGCATAGAGAGAAACATCTGGTCTTAATTTTCTAGACACAGTACTTGGTGATCACTTGACTGATGCCTTCTGTACATTTTACTACATATCAGAACCAAAGGAGATACAGAACACTTGTACAAGCCTCACTCCATGCTCCTTGGCAGAACAAGCATGCTGGAAAAAGTTATACAGTTATCTTTTGTTATAGTCTGAATATAGATGCAAGATCATACTTTACCACCCTTTTTTCTTTCCCTCAATTGAATCTGGTCTTAAGAAAAACAAGGATGGTAACTGGAATAAGGGAACTAATGGGTGATCTCTGTAAAGAGAAAAGGAGCATATGAAAAAGCTTCTCTAGTCAGAAAATTAATCCAGTTCAGTTAATCCCAAACACAACTATTAATAGTTGGGGTGGAACCAACTCCAGGCACTTCTCAAATCTTCACTTCTGCATTTGTGTTTCTCTACTTGAAAAAAAGCCCAAAACATCTTCTAGGTAAAAACCCAAAACAGGCATTTTTTTCCATGCCACCCCATAATTGGTATCCAGCTGACAGAGGAAGTAAGTACCTTTTGTTTGTCCCAACTTTGCATGTCTCCCCATTTAGTGCAGTACTGCTGCACAGTGCTCTTGAAGGAAAGGAGTGCAGAAACACCTTAGCATTTTACGTGATCTGCTGAGTACCCTCAGTTTCTAAAGCAGGAACTTGCAGAGAAATAGGTGAACCTGAAAGGACCTGAAATTCAGGAGTTCAATCTCATTTGTACATGCAGAGAGTTAGTACAAAAACACATGAGATTTATTAGATACGATTGATCTTGGTGCTATGGAAAAAACTGAAACAACTAGTCAAACCAATATTTCAACAGGTTTTTATTAAGGCTCCCTGTTGGAAAAAAAGCTGTGTGTCCACAAAAATTTACCATTTATTGCCTCAATTGCACAATTTGGGATAGGGGACCCTTCAAGTGCCTCTTTTAACCTTATTTATTCTTGGTGTAAACACTAACTCTTCTAACATGAATCTCGTAGTAAAAGCAAAAATGAGGAGAAACACAGAAATCTGCTC
The DNA here is from genome assembly GCA_013398175.1 of Climacteris rufus. Classification (NCBI taxonomy): domain Eukaryota; kingdom Metazoa; phylum Chordata; class Aves; order Passeriformes; family Climacteridae; genus Climacteris; species Climacteris rufus. The sequence continues at coordinate 1,199,513 of VZRZ01008690.1, forward strand.
TAAGCATTTTACAGTTTTTTTAGTATCTGAAGCACAAATAAAAGTATTACTCAATTCAGTGTCATTTGTTTTTGCAATCAGAAATTTCGTCTTTGTCAAGAATGTCAGTCAAGAATAATAATGCAGAAAATACGCAAATTGTGAGACTTTTCAAAAACACAAACAGATAGGGAAATAACAGAGATAATGTAAATTATCTTAAGAGTAAGGGCCTGCAAACTAACAGGTTACAAACTCACAGCTTATTTGAACTTTAGAATAAATATCATAATTAAAGATAATGTTTTAAGTTTTTTCTCTCCCACATAAAGAAGCCATATAAAGAAAGCTACTATCACATACAAAACTCTTGAAATAATATTAATCATCTTGCAACATATTACATTGGATTTTATACCCTATTAAGCACCTACTAGCTTCCAAGCACAATCTTAATGTTCAACTTTTCAACTCTTATTATTTGTTTGGATTTTTTCTTTAAAGTACCGTTTCTTCTTAGAAATCAGTACATGTCAATGAGATTATCATAAAAACAGGCCTTTCTGTACTTGACAGATAATGCAAAATACAGGTTTTTTTTCTAAGCCCATACATCTTTTTCACAGAAAACTCTATTCCCATTAAAATTCTCCCTAGGTGAAGTCTAACAACAAATTAAAGCACAAGACATTTCCCAAAGCTGATTCTTATTTTCACACCTCCCTTAACACATTTCCCTGTCAGGCCTCCAAAAAAACCCTTCTACTTTGACCTCAAAGGGCACAAGAGACACTTCAATCAGAACCTTTGACAAGTTGTTTTCATTTTTGGTGACATGTAAGAAGTTATACCAATGCCAGCAAAATAAGTTATTATTACTATTATTAGGCAACTAAAAGTTACCCGATTCTGCTGATTAGCAGTAAAGGCATGGACACTTAGCTTTAAACACTTAGGTTGTATAACACTTTAAAACAGGCCACTAAACCAACCAGAATTATGAGTACATAAAAGCACAGGCACTTTTCATACTAATATTCAGCAAGGCAGTATTTTTCAAAAACAATGGTTTCTCTAGTGCTTGTCTTGTTTTTGCAGTTTGGGTTTTTTTATGTGAAAAGCTGGGACTTGAGGCAACACAATATCAATTATAAGTATGACATAGGAGCTTATTTCTCAGTATTTACTGTAATCCGAGAAATGAATAAAATGTTTCTCAGTATTTTGTTCAGATTTCCCTTAGGAAATACGTATGTGGGTGTTAAGAGTAGGGACGTAAATGAATGCTCTGCTCAACAAGGAGGAATTTATCTCCAACCTCAGAGAGCAGACTGATGTCAAAATTACAGATCTATAAAATTGCAAACAACTTCAAAACGATCTCTTCTCAGACGGCCTAGAAAATGTAGTTTGTTGTGTGATCCAAAACCAATTCTGCAAGTAAGCATCAGCCAATGAAGCAGGCAGGAAGTTGCCTTTTTGACACTGTGTGCTAACCTGTGATCAGGTTCCAGTATGTTAAAGCTGTCTCATCTTCTGTAACAGCCTTCAAAATAATCAGGAATGTGGCATTGAAAGGAATGAGCTGAAAGTGCAGGAAACTACATATTGTAGTTATACAAAGTGAAATCCAGCTTGGTTCCCCCCACTCACAGCCTTTTCCCCGCATAGTTTAACTTGAAAACCGAGGACTGTGTTAAATTCTGGTGATCTTCCTCTTGGGTTAACAGAGTCACAGAACTGCGCAGTGTGGGAAGCCACCTAGTGACGGAGGAGCACAAATATGCCTGGAGCTGCCCAAAGTTTTAACGAGATGACGCAGTTGGGGCATGTGATTACCGCTGTTTTTCTCACTGACTTGCAAGTTGTGTGGTATACTAGAGTTTGGAGAATTGCACAGTGACTCCTGGCAACTGTTATGAGTCTTACTAAGTCTTGTAAATGAACTGTGAAATAGCAAATTTTCTCAAGATGAGATGTACCAGAGCAAAGGGAATTGTAGCAAAATGTATAAGGAGAAGGTCTGATGCAAATTTTAAACTCATGGTGGCACTATATGCAGAAAACGTTCAAACTTGTGAGGCTGGGAGGAAATAACCTAAAGGAGGCAAATGTGCAAACATGGAAACAATCAAAACAACCTATTTTCTTCTAACTTGATGCAGTAGGAATTCAGCAGACTCAAATGAGGAAGTTTTCATGACCCAAGAAAAAACAGCTGTAGAACTTACATACACTGAAACAGCATTTCCCAAAAATTGAGAGCTCAAGAAGTATCATAAACACAAAACATTGCACAGCAAGATTTCAAGGCCAGTAGTGCTCAGCATGTACGAACAATGTGTCATAATGACTTCTGCCAATGGCAAAGAACTTTACCAACTTGTACCTTCTGACTCCACTGAAAAACCTCACTGCATGTGAACTGCATATGACTGAACTATGGAAAGAGCCAAGTGGATGATGAACATGAGATGTCAGTTTGCTTTGACACATCTTCAAATAGCACCATTGAAGAAACAGACATAAAATCCATCATCATAACAACAGGGAAACTATAAATGTGTTCTATTACAGCATACAGAATGTAGTATTGAATTGCCAGTGTATGTCATTCTAAACAGCAGAATAAAGCCAAAGAAACAATTGTTTACAGGAATAATTCTTAGGTGTCATGTCAGCAAACTTAATGAAAGATTGGCCAAACACGTCTTGGAACAGGACAAAACACATGCTGTTCATTAAACACATGATTGTCCTACATCCATTCAAACAGCATTTGACAACAGCAATGAAATACACAATCCAAGAAACAAATACAGGTTTTCAAGTCATACCACAAATGATGTCACAACTGCAGGTATTTGATGTACTAGTGAGAAAAGTCCTTTAAAGACTCTTTCAACTCTATACATTTTTTTTTCTCTCAAAATTACTCTTAGCAGAGGATCATGCTCTAAATCCGTACAGGGAAAGTAAAGCAGCCCAGTTCAGGATCTGTCACTGAAAAAGACAGCAGGACATCAGAGAAATTCAGATGCTATAGCTAAGGGGTTTCACAAGTTCTGTAGTTGAAATCCCAAGGACAGAACTGAAATTCAAAGAAGTAAGTTCAAGCAGTGAAGCCTCTAAAAACGAGAAAGTAGTAGCATTGTAAAGAGAATAATGATGGCAGAAATCACTGAGACACGTACAAAGCTGAAAGTCAACAGTCTTAAAGCATAAGAGAAAAAATTACTTGTTACGGGCAAATACTTCGTGAAAAGTCTATATCCTAATTATATATTTAATACAGGTATGCAATTGTGTACAAATATCTTTCTTTTAGTGAGGGATCATCTTGAACTCAAGATGATCTTCCTTTCAGGTTACCATGGTAGCAGACATTTACTCCAGAAGGATCTGCAAAATATCTACATCACACTCACTATTTATCAAAGCAATTTCGTATAATACAGATCAGCATAAATGGCAGAAATACCACAGCCAACAGGAGGAGAAACTAAGCATCAGCAGCTTCCACCTTCCCAGCAGCAGAAGGGAATTTATCATACTAAACTCCAGAAAGTCCTGCAAAGCTGACCAGGCCTAATACGTCTGTGGAATGAAGGAGGACCACAACTATCCCCACCAATACAGACAAAGGGGTAACTCCTCCTGCCCTCACCTGTTGATTTCAATGAGCAATTAACCACTGTGAGTTGCACCAGTGACTGGAGGCTTTGGCACTGAAGGAACTACAAGTCCACCCCACAAAATGAGCTCCATCACCCTTTGATGTTTGGGTAAGACAGAGATCAAGCTACCCAGGAGGGAGGACACAGTTCTTTCCTGGTCCAATTCATCTACTTTCTTTCCTGCTTTCCTAAATTACCTTTCAGCATAAGCTGCTCAAGGAAACTACCTAGTAAAACACAGCACTTTTCTGCATGAGGAAGCTCAGGTGAGCAGGCACAGTCTCAGCAATAGGAACACAGAAACAAGACAGAGAGAACAGAAATGACTACAAGCACAACAGCTGGTAAGATGAGAATGGGAGCCACACAGATATATCACCTCTTCATGACAAACAATACATTTTCCCCATGTTTACAGTTAATTTGTTACCATGAAGCACCTAGAGATTTTGCAGCACTTTTTGTAGCAGACATTACATGTGATTTTAAATTCCATCTACAAATGTAATAATTGCAAAAAAAATCAGTAGCAACTGAAAAAAAGAGCAATCTCTCAGAGTGTCATCAAAATGCTATTTAAATATCTAATTAAGAAATAATGACCTTAGATGTGAGTTACAGTAAGTTGCATTGGAAACAGACCTTAGGCAAAAAAGTAGATTGTTAAAACTTTCTGTTGTAAACAACTGGCTTTCCTTTTCCCTCAGTTACAGCAATGTGGTTTCTGCAAGCTTTGGACTACTAGCTCTTCAGATTTTATTATTTAAATTAAAATGCCTCGATACACACAACTGTGTCATCCATAATTTTCATCATGTAAATTATTTTGTGAATTGTGCCAAAGCAGAACAGATTGATATCTGGTACATGCATGGTTGAAACACATGCTTGGTATATAGTATAGCTAGAATCTAAATATATGTACATGCAAATACTGATTAAAATATAAACAAAAAGTCTAATGCAAAGGCTTCCTTACAAAAACACATACACTACCTTTCTTAGTCTTTCTACCCTCCCTGTTTTCTGAGGATAACTGACATGATAGGCTCTAGCATGTCATAGATGTCTGAGCTATAGTTATGAAAAGTACCCATTTAAATATTATAAGCCAAGGTAGGGCCAAAGTAATTACATAGCTTTGTATTTCCTGGGGAGTTCACTCTAAGCATTTAACTTGAACTCAAGTAACATAATATGTAATTATATACTAATAATGTATGATTGTAATCTAAAAAAATACTATTTTGCCTCTCCAAGCATAATATTGAATGCAAATCAAAACATGTTTTCATTCTGTGTTCCAAAAATCAAAATCTTCTTTTGACTGCAGTGTCACTTACAGGAGTACCTTGAAAATTAAACATTAAAATACGTAAAATCTGTATGTTATTAATGAACAAACTAAATCAGGTAAATTGAAGATATGGAACTCATCCTTCTAAGTACTCAATCAAAGATTTTTACAACATACAGACAGATTTGTAATTCAGACTAACCACTCAAAATGGGGACAGCAATATTTTAGAAGAGAGCGATGTTGAAAACATTGTCATAGCTGGATAGACAAAAGTATACAAGTAGTTCCCAGAAAAACAAGTCTATCACTGTCAAACAGTAGGTGATCCCATTTTTCACATACCAGGAAGAGTTCAATTTTCCATCTCTCTCTATAATTTTATCTAGAGGTAACACTGTACTAAGGAATAGATTTAACTTCACAAGAGTAAACACAGAAAGCCAAAGAAATAGCTGTTCTGCTGAACTGATGAGATTCATACTTAAATATCCCACTAATTTCAGCACAGAAAGGCACTGGCTTCACAAGCTCTAAGACTTGACCCACAACATCCTTACCTGAGAAATCAAAGATAATTTGATATGGTTTCAAGATGGTGACTCCAGAAAACTCATTCCCATTACAAAGAAGTCAAAGGTGATGTAAGCACAAAAAGCATTTTCAAAGGCTGACCCATAGGTGAAGATGATGTTTGCTGAATACCACAAGAAGGGAGAAATCTAGCTCAGCCAAAAATCTGGACAGGCAACAGGTCACTGCAAGAGCTCAAGGATATAACAACTACAATTAAGGCCTCTTTTTATGGCCTTAACAAATAGTAATTTGTTACTGTAATTAAAAAAAACAAAAATCTAGTGCATCCTAGTAGATCTCTATACTACTTTGCTAAATATTAATTTTAAATTACTCTTTCTATTGTCTAGACCATATTCAGGTATAATTGCATGCATATTTCACTGACAAAAACCTGCAGTAGCATCCTTAAGTGTTCCCAAGGACCTCAGTATCTCTCACTGAAGCTGACAAAGAAATAAATGCTGTTCTGACTGGACTCTACACATCTGTCAGTGTACTGGCATCAAATGATTCGGAAGCAATAACTGTCGCTCCATCAGAGCAAAGTGAGGCAAACAGAGCCCTGTGCTTCTCTTCTTGATCTTTATTTACAATCCACTCAGTTTTGAGGTGATGTCACTGCCCTCCTTACATACTGCTTTCTGGGGAGGCCTATTGATACTTCTTCTTGAGACATCTCACCCACCTGCAGCAAAGAGACAGAATATGATCTCCTTTTAACACCAAATGCAACCTGAAAGATGTGCTGATTCAATAAAGAAGCAAAACAAATCCATGAATACCACCAAAATCTTTCCAGACCTCTTACCTGAATTATTTTACACTGTTTTTAGCAACCTAACACCTCACAGGTACCTAGCTATTAAACACCAAAAGTAAGGAAGGAGAAAACCAGCTAACACAGTGAAGTTTTAAATGTAACAGAAGTTAACTAAATAAAAAAACATTAGGGAGTTGAAAACATTCCATTTCAGTTTATGATCTCTTTTTTTTGGCACAATTAAAAAAAAAAAGGACCAAAAATACTAAACCCAAATTACCTACACTTTCAAGGACATAAAACTCTAGTGCATTTCATAGATTCAAACCTAAATAAATGCTGAAATGAAATACACAGAAAAATTATTACCTCCTACAAAATTAAAATGCAACTCTTGGAGAAAATTCAATTCTCATACTCCCCAATTTAGAAAACTGACAGATCTGCTTATAGCAGAAAATGATGAAAAAATAGAATTTTAACCTTTCTTAATTCATAACCAGGGGAATATTCCTGCCTGGGAAAATCAGGATTGACTCATAAAACAAACTAAATACTGTATGCAGAACTTCAAAGCATGGCTTAAAAAAAACTTACAAAACTAGGAAGATGCATCAAACTTCTAAGCACTATCATGTATGCTTACTCCCAACATGAAGTTTTCTAGCATGGACTGTCCTGTGAGAAGAAAGGCTGCACCTCCTCAACACTGAGAGTACTAAGCTTGAAGTGTTAGGCTTTAATTTGTATTTAAGACACAAATGCAGATCTGAAAACCTTTCTGAAATAAGGTAACATGCTGGTCTTCTCTAAGATGCTCTAGCACTGCAGGAATAATCTATCAAGCTTGGTTGAATGGGTAATGTGAATTCATTTTTCACTTTAATAACGCTTTTTAAAGCCCAAAAGAAAAAATACGCAGATGTAAAGACTGAGAAGTAGACAGTGGTTCCACTAAACTACAGAGTCATTTCAGTGTGACTGTTGTTCTATACTCCCTGAGAACTACACTCAGACCCAGATGCTGATGTTTATGGGCTCAATCCTAAACATCCGCCTGTCTTCTGAATTGCTTCTCAACAGGGAAATCTAGAAAAGCAGAGAGAGAACAAAACTACATGGGATTCATGCAGTGTCTTCATATAAGGGAGAACAACAGAAAAACCTGGACAGAAACTTGGCCTTTTGGGTTTGTTCACACTGTAAATTTAACACGAGTTGCCCGATGTTGCCCATTTTTCACTGTAAAATAGCTAGTTTTCTCTGTTAGACAGTCTCAAGGACGATTTCTGTAAACATAGCTATGTTGTTGTAAAAATTATCTTTTTACATTCCTTTCCCATGGACACAGATCCCTTTGACGGACACTTCTTTTAACCAATATAGTTAGAGACGGAAGTGTTAACTTTCTCCAATGATCTGTGATTTCAAAAAGTGTATATAAGAATTAAATGAAAGGGGTTTCCCCCCTTTTCCGCCCTTGCTCTGAACACGAGAACATTCGGACTCCGGCTCTCATTATTTCTGCGTCTTCGACCGATAAGCCGGGATAAGCGGCTAATAACAGGCATCCCGGTAATAGCCCTGGATCTTCCCGCTCAAGACCGTCTAATACATGCACGTACATTGCTATTTTCCTTTTGGTTTTGGATTTCCTGTTCAGTGTGTGTTCATTCTTCTCTAGCCAGTCACATGAGTAGTAATTTGCCTGCTCCAGAAGGAAAGGGAGAGGTAGAAACGTAGAAACTTCAAAAAGAATACAGCAAGCACTTCAACAAACCTCTGTGCAAACCCACCCAACACTAAATTCCCATGTGGCTCATATTCAGCTGATACTACACTCCTTTCATGCTTCCCAAGGCATCCAGAAAAAGCACAAAAAAAGTCATATTTGAATTGTATGTGAATGGTTATAAGGGCACTCAAGTCACGCCAACACACATACATCAGTAATAGTCCAAGCTACAAAGCAGATACAGAATTAACTAACATGTGGAAAAACAAGTCTTGATCACATTAAAGAGAGCTGCCTAAGTGGCTACATGGGTTATGAAACTGGCACTAATGAAGATGAGACCACATGGAGAAAAGATTTTTCCCTAGACCTAAATGAAGCTGTAATGCAAAATGAATTTGAGAACATTTCTCTTTCTTACTTCAAACTAACAGATGGAATAATCACATTAGAAGGTAAGTTTAAAAAATCATGCCTTTTGTACAAACAGCATTTAACATGCTATTCTACTACTATTACCTGGCTTGTTCCAGTAAGATGATGACCTGTACAATACATGGTTATGACGTAAGTAAAAGTGAAAGAGATTTAGCCAAATGCCCTTAATTCAGAGCAGAAAATTACTTTGGAGTACAGGAACAAATCACTGTTTCTAGGTTCAGCTCTACTATATCACTGCAGAACTTACTAATACTAAAACAACCATCCAGGCACTGTTGGAATAACTGTTTTTTATCTACCTATTTTACAGGAAAAAAAGAATAATTGATTTGAAAAATTATCAAAGGTGTTTTCTAAACAGTAACAGAGAAAGCAAATAATACGGGAAGAAAAGGTCACTTATTTCTTAGGGGGAAATCTCAGACATCAATCTATAGCTTGTATGGGACAGTGGGATGGTAAGGTCTCCTTACATATCTGGCACATGGAAAAATGAAGAGTCACTAACATATCTCTGTGTGTCAGAAAAGTCTGATAAGTCTGTTGTGGCCCCATTCTGGTAACTCACCATAGTCTCTGCAAACATACTCTGAAACATGTCACTCCTGGGATGAGAGCTTTTCTCTAGAGTCACAGTCTGTTGACAGAAACCACCAACTGTCATGGTAAATTAAACAGATAGCTTGGATTTTTAAATGAGAAAACAGCAAACCTCAGCACAGCCAAAACTGACAGGAACAAACGTGCTGCTGTGTGAAAACTCTGAGCTGGCTCACAACGGACAGAAGTGGCACCTCATCTTCACAGATATTCCATACCTAGTGGGTTTTTGTTTTGATTTTTAATTATATTATTACAGACTGCATAGTGTAATGGAGACACAATAGGTTTATCCCTTGATAGGACAGACCCAAGTCACATGAACAGCTGAGGAGATTCATGTACAGCAGCAGTCTGGGCCAAACAAACACAGAGGGATATGTCCATACGCAGGCATGCATCCATACGTAGGCGTAGATCCAGAAGCCTTCAGGACAGGATTTCACCCCCTCCCACCAATCTCTGACAGAAGAAAGAATCAATAAAAGAAGTCTCAGGTCAAAATTACAAAATTTAACACCATCCTGAGTTAAGAAACAAAGACACAGTTGTATGAGTAAGAGAGATGTTTTAACAATCAGCATTTTTGGAGACTTCTGAAAATAAAGTGGTCTTTCTGAACCTTCAGAAGAACAGTTCCAGCTGGCAGATGTCAACCTACATAAAGGTATTCATCCCAGTGGAGAGGGAAAGGGGTTAGCATGATTTGTCAGAGACTCCAGTGCTTTGGGAGGAGGGATATCCACGCTCCAACAAAAGCCTTTTCTTCCCCCACAGAATTACAGGAGAGGCCACAGTTTCATTAAGACCCCAGCTGGACACAGTAATTCAGCACCACCTGTCACAGCCCTGTGGGCATCCCCAGGCCCTCGCTGAGCTGCCCAGCCTCAGCTGCTGCCTCCACCAGCCTGCTCTGCACCAGCAGCCCCAGTTAAGCTCAGACCTCTGTTCCCAGACCTGTGCTCATCTCCTCAGGCCTGTCTTATTTGTACCCTTCTCCCCAGGCCTGTCTTTACCTCATATCCTTTTGATCCTGACTGAAGCCTCTGAATAAACCCAGGCCCTGGGTGAACATTTCATTACCCAGGCACACAGTGTTGCTCTTTGGGATGTCCTCTGCAGGGCTAAGACTTGGACCCAGTGATCCTTGTGGGTTCCTTCCAACTCAGCACATTCTGTGATTTCCTGTCTGGGAGGGCTGATGTGTCCCACTGCCAGCCCCCAGCTTTGCCCACAATCCTCAGGCCTCATGGCACCAGGCATCCTGTTGGTGTGGGCACTGCCTGTGCTGGGGGCACTCTCAGGTGCCTTCCTGGCCTCTCTCATGGAGAAGCCCTGCTCATGCTTCTCCCAAACACTATTCCTCAACGGTACCAGGAAAACATAATTCAAAAGAGGAAATCACCATTTTTTCCGAAGTATTTTTTACTATTTTCAGACCACCTAGTCTGTCCAAACTCACCTCAGTGAACTCTCACCTCTTAACAAGAAGGAGTGTATGGAAAACTAGTGTTCCAAGTTTTATTCAGTCTCTACACAGAGAAAAAACTTCACTCCAATGTGGTGTCGGTACTTAAAATTGACGTAGCCAGACTACTAAGGCAAAGCTGGTAAAGTTAACACAGTCAAATCACAGTGAGTAATACATATTGTGTCTTCTTTACTGTTTACATTTTTGTATTTTCAGAAACTGCTGAAAACTACTGCCTTTCTAAAGCTACACTTCAATTTTCAAACCCAGAATAGTAACAAAAAAAGTCACCTACAATACACAGGTGGAGGGGCTGGGAGGGGGAAGGGGAAGAGGAAGAGAAAGACAGGAAAACCTAGGAATCTGTATTTCAGCAGAGGAAAGCAGGCAATGTAACACAGATTGAGACATTAGTCAATTTAGGTGTCTTATACAACTGACTTGTTTGTTTGAGCCTTTTAGAACACTTTGGTCTTATCAAGTCATATTTGACTTTAATCTCCATGAAATATAGATGTGATTTTGTGATTTCCAGTATTTTTTTTTTTTATTCTTATAGTAGAAAACACATTCTATGGACCTTAGAGTAGCAATAATTACTAAGCCACACAATTATTGTGTGAAAATCATCAGGTTCTAAAAAAAAGGTTTTCTGAGAGTAACTTCTTAGGAGATGCTAACTTGTCTGCGGTTTGATCAATTTGGGAAATAATTTTTTCAAAATCCAGTATGAAAATACATCTGCTCAAAATATATTAAAAAAATTTCAAATGGTTGTTACTCTCATAAGCCACCTAATGTATATACCCTACAGCAGATCCCTGTATTAACCTCTATAATTAGGCAAGCATTAATCTGACACTAGAAATAACAGTATTTCTAATTTTCCTATCTTAAATTCACTCTTACACATCAAAAGACATATGAACAAGACCATAGCTCAATTAGCTTACAACCTTGACAACATTTACAACTAGAAAGATATTATAACATTAGATTCTGATAAATGTTAATGCAAAAGGAAAATTTATACCATTTGAAAGTCAGACAGCCAAATGTAAAAGAATGTTTTTAATTATGAAAAGGATTTTGATGGGCACAAACAAGATGTTGACAGAAAATACAATAAGGGAAGGAATTTAGAACACTTAAAGTAACTGCACCAGAAGAGCTTACATCCAGACTTCAAAACCAATCTATGCACAAAAACGCAGTTTAAAAAGGTACCATAATTCAGCAATATGACAAAATGTCATCCATATATTTACCAGAAGTCAGAGGAAGAAAAAGTAACAACATTAAGCCTTGAACTGGTATTTAGACCTAAACAGCACACTAGGTTTCACAGCAATTCTGAAGGCCACACTACTTAAAGACAATGAAGAAGGAAGATAGTAGCAAAAGTCTTCTATGAAACGTTTATGAAGATGACAATCTAAAGTCAAAGTTAAGTGAGTTGAGATACACCACATTATTTTTCATTCTAGGCAGGAAATTCACAGCTACATGGGAGGCCCAGAGCAACACCTTCTAAATTTTACCACCAGGGAAATTACTGTGTAAGTTGGAGAAAAAGGGAAAATCAGAAGAGGACTTGTGTGGCATTTTTGTTGTTGTTTTACTGCTTCTTTTTTTTATAACCTGACGAAATGGGAAGATACCGAGTGCCACTGATAGAAGGAAAGCATCAAGGGAAGGAAGAATAAAACAGAATTCCTTAAAGTAGGAATACAGAACAGAAAAGTCTTATGGGAAAAAGGGGCATCCAAAGTTGACTGACAGGAGAGAGCAGCTTGTTCAAATGAAGAAAAGAATGAAATTTATAAGAATGAAATTATAACTCTTCACAAACATGTTAGAGGGGCAAGACAAAAGTAACTGTATCTCGTTTAGCCATTAATACATCTGGGCTGACAATCACATCAGACTGATCTTAATGACCTTTATAAACCATAGTGACTAGTGACTTTATAAATATATATATTCACATATATTATTACTATATATTATATTTTTGTATATTATATGATATTATTAATATATATTNTAGTGACTTTATAAATATATATAAATATATATCATAGTGACTTTATAAATCATAGTTACTAACAATATTCTGGAACTACCATCTTAGACATCAAAACAACACAGGGGGTTAAAACAACACAAGGGTTAAACCTTTTAACCTTTCAAATGCTCTTTTCTTCTCATAACCAAACAAGCAAGGATTTATTTTCCAAAACGAATGTAATTTAACATCTTTCACTATTTTGAAGTGAATAGGAATAGTACACTAGACCTACAAAAAGAGATAAATGGAATTTCTCCACAGTACTTAAATGTTTTGTAAGTTTGGAAGATTCTTACCCTGTATTGATGGAAATTATTTCTATCAGTGGATTCTTCCTAATCTTTGGCAAATCCAGCCGTGCTCCCCCCAAACGTTTTCCATTATCCTTTTTCTGACCCAGCAGTCTCACAGAATGACCTTCAAATGAAGCAAAAAAATGCAGTCAATACAAAGAACAAGTCCCATCATACTTGTTTTGATTTGCTCCTCTTCAGAAGCAGCATTTCTATTTCAAAGATGGAAAATGAGAATGAGATGGAATACTGTATTTCCACCAGCTGGAGCATTTAAAAAGGAACACTGGCAGGTAAAATAAATCATCTTTAAATGAGCAACTTATTTCATCCAATTATCTTTTCACACTTGCATTTCCTGTTTTATGTGATTAAAATTATCTAAGCAGTTTCATTTTCAGATTGTTTAGCAAATAACAAAGCAATAATATTTAAATGAGTTGTATGGCAGGATTAAAATATTCTCCCCCAAAATTTCATTCAAACCTAAATTAGTAGGTAATAAACAACTTAGTACTTTTTAAGCCTATTATATGGAGAACCAACACATTTCAAAGTTACCTGACTGTGTAAGTCTGAGCAGAAGTGCTGTGAAGCACATCCTCACATGTCCACAGCTAAGCTGACTGCCAAGACTTGCTCATGTTTCTCCCACACTAAGGCGACTGCAGGTCAGAAAACTGCCTCACAACTACTCTCCTGAAGCCATTAATATTCAGAAAGTGAAATACAAATAATTTCACCAACTGCCTACAACAGTACATCGGTCATACCACGACATGTTTAAATAGCACAAATGACATGGTTCAGTGATATTCAGAAGCAAGAACTAACAATGAAGAATCAAAACAATTGTGTGTATTATTGCATAAGGTAGTCTAAAATGTGCCCAAGTTATAAATGTAAGACTTGTATAATTTACTCCACAAAGCCAAGAATAGGCAGATAAGAGAAAGCAAGTGAAAGCTACTGGTAGATACCTGAATAGAGTTGGAAAGCAACAACTCAAAGTGGAGGAACAAGAGAAAGCATCTATCTGTTTAAGCTGGAAAGTTCTTTGATAGAAAAAACCCTAAAATAGGAAGAGGGTGAGAGGAATGCATGAAACTATGAAGTACAAGTCGAGCTACATCCAGCACAGCAAAGTCTATAATCAATTCAAATTAATTAAAAGCCACGTTATCCCAAAGCTCCTAATTTATGTTACCAACAGCTATTTACAAAATTAATTCCTTCATCAGTCAAAGCCTTTCTTCAGTGCCTGTTTTGAGGAGTCATAAATTAATTTTTGAACAATGTGGCAATAACAGCCTGGAAAAAAAACAGCTGCTTCTAATATAACATCTATCTCAAGTTCTTTCAAGATACATAAAAAATCCCAATCAAAAACATGATCTAATGAACAGGTGAGCAGGACTGACCTGATAGCATAAAGGTTAATAGCAATAGGAGACAAAATGGTTAATACTGCTAGAAGACGTAAGTGTCAAAAGGAAATAAAAGGCAGTTGAATTTGACAAAAATTTCATTACATCCTGCAGTGAATTTAGTAATATGGTGCTTGAGCTACTAACATTTGCTAAATTATACCCTTCTACCTTTTCATGAGAATAACAATATCCTTGTCGCACAATACAATCAGTTATTTTCCAATCTAATACTTCACTGAGGAGCTGCAAGCATGGCACTGTTTTAATTACCTGTATAACAAAAGTGATTGCATTATGTAGAGAATAAAAGTTAATCTAGAAGCAGAGAACATTCCTTCTTGTATTTCTTAATACTGTGGTTTATTTGGAATAAACCAGTTTATCCACTTTTTCAATATTCAACTGCATTACTATATTAAACCTGTATTTGAATTTATGGCTGAAAACACCATGGAACAATTCACAGTAGTCTTAAAACAATCAGGCTTAACAACAACAAACCACCCAAATTTTAAATGCACACACTTAGAATAGGGGTCAAATCACCATTCTCAAGCTTAAAACACAAACTGAAAACAACAAACCACAAAGCCAGCATGGCTCCCCTCTCCCCAGGTAATATCTCAGAGCTCAGAATCAGAGAGGCTTCATCTCCTCGGAACACGGACCCCCACAACAAACAGCAGAGTTACTGCTCTCTAACAGGAATTTAGCTTATGCTCTCCCTTTCCCATACTGGGAGCATTAACCAAACAGGCAAACCCAAAAGAACCCACCCCATAACTTTAGGACATTCTATACATAGACTATAACTTGTAGGGAGTATAAGACTGAGCCTTTCCTATTGTCAGAGACTTCCTTTATTCAGGAAAGAAGCCCAGCTCCACCCCATCTCCCACAGGATCCACTGAACACTAACACTCACCCCCAAGCCCGTGCCTGAATTCAGGAAATCTATGGCCTGGCCAGCAAATAAGGCAGCTTATTCTCATATAAAATACATTTCCCATATTCCTACTGAATGACCCTGAAGTTCCAACTAATAAGAGGCTTGCAAGATCTGTGGGGCACTCAAGAATAACAACATCCCTGAACTTTTAAGTCCAGACACCAGAGGCTAAAAAATGCAGTAGTGGGAGATGACTTTTAGCAGAGAGTTTAGTGTTTCCAGAAGGCAAGCAACACATGCACATCCAACTACTGTGACTTGTCTTGCAGGCAAACTTATTTCTTGTTGTTTTTTTTTTTTTTTAGGAAAAAACCCTCACTTACAGTATTCATGACCTTAAATCCTTTTCCCCCTACTCCATACAAAGACTATTTTGTTTCATTTTAAGTAATCACTAAAGCGTCTGTTTACAGAATTGTTACTATTAATAAAACATAACTTGATAAACATTGAATCATACTTTTTCACATGCTGTGGAGCATTTTTTCCTCATACTTATTTCAAGAAAACTTAAAAATAAATATTTTGCCATCTTCAATTAGGAAAAGGCTAACTAACTCCTTTTTTTAATTGTCTAACGAGCACTATTAAGCCCAGACCAACATCAAGTGTAACAGAAAAAGCATAATTTTAAATCTCATTTATGACCTCCTTTTAAAGCTTAGAATGGGACAAAACACTGCAATTAAGCTTTACTTCTAAAGCATTTTATCTGATTAAGTTACCTTTTCTCTGACTTTCCAGGTTGCATAACTTACCTAAGCAAAGCAGGTGTCCCAAACTTAAAAGGAGTCTTTATGTTTGTTTTGTTTCTCCCACCCCCCCCCTTTTTTTTTTCAAGTTTGGTACAACATTTTTGAAAACTGAGTTAATCACAAGTCTGCTACCATAACGGTGAGTGCTCCATCTCAGATATCAAACAAACACCACACCTTTTTTGATGGCTCACTGGACGATGCAAGCTTTGAAACAGCTTAATGACAAACAGATCAAGTTAGGTTAGACAGGACAGCCTACACAGTCTAGGCCTATTAACCTCTTCTGCCATAAAAATAACTTTTCTACTTCCACATAGTCTACTGGCAGATAAAATTCCATTAAGAAAAACAAAAGAAAACAAAAAAACCCTGAAAAAGTTAATTAGTGGTTTAGGTCATGCTTCAGAGCATCATTTCACTAATTAGTAGATAATTAATACAGATTACAACATAACAGTAGTACTAACCAAGTCCAGTAAGGACACTTACAGAGCAGAATCACCCACACCAAGTGTAAGTGAAATCAAGCTAGAAACTATTTAAAATTAATCAGAGCTGTCTAGTTTTCAGAACAGTTTAAAATTAAACTCCCCTTTACATAGAAGTCAGTAGACACAATTCATATCACCTGACACTGTCTGCAACTTGGATGAGGTTTCAGTGAATTAATCAAGATATTAAATCCTATCGTTAGTCTAAAAGTGGGTATTTAAATGTGTCTAACTTGATAATGCAATGTGCAAAATGAAAATATTTTTAAGGTATTTATTTTCATTTGCAAAAAGGACACCAAAAAACATCACAGTTGTAATGGCATGTACATAAACCTTTACTCATAAATGTACGTGCTACAGGACTGATGGAGAATGTCCAATCTTGAAATATAAATATATGAAGGTAATAGGCAATGGAATTTCTTTGTCTTAAGATTATAACATTAAATGTCCTGTGAACCTCAGACTACCATCAGCTCCCTGTGACCTAGAACCACAGAAACATGTTAATGATATCAGACTAAACAGATTCAAACGGGACTGGTATTTTTCTAGCTTATTACTAGAATAAGTGGCCTGGCTTAGTCATCTTTAGTCAACTTTAACTGGCTATCAGCATTGTATCAGATATTAGTAGATCTACTGTATAAAAAAAAAATAGTCGGCTTCACTCTGTCCACAGGCTGACACCCCTCAAAAACTGCTGGGAAATAATATCTGCTTGAAAGATGGAAGAGGGCACCTACTGAGGGTCTCCTCATCCCTGCACACCCCACTGGAGCTACACAGTGTGTCTGAAACACAGCTCCCAAGCAGACACGGATTTCTTAGCTGTTACCTTCCAGTTCAGTGCAGATATCTAAAGCAGTTCAAAAACCATGATTTTACAGAAAACCCTCAAATATGCAGGAAACCCCAGCCCTGGCAGCAACAATTTCTATTGTTTTCTGCTTGTTCTGTGACCCATTCTTTCCCTTTCCCAGTTACTTCATTATGCTTAGAGGTTATTCACCATTTCCTGAAAGACACTTTTTTCCTCACAACACAGATGGCCAATGCACTGTTTCTGTACTTCTCGGATGTCTCTCACCAACCTGTCTGATCTTCTGCAGCATCTTTAGGAAAAAGGATTAAGCACTATTTAATGTACTCTTGCACACATTTCCTTCCACCACTATTTGGTTCTTAATGAATAGAAAGTTTCCTTTCCTCAAGGCTAGCACTGGAAAAAATAGCACATAGGAGCAGTGTAGCTATGGGAAGGTAAAGGCATATGAAGGGAAAACAAAGTAATAAATTTCTCCAAAGAAAAACAAAACCAAGAAGTACAAAGAAGAACCAAAAGCAGTGATAAAGACTTAAAGAAGCATCAAGCAAGGGAAGACTGTAAGCTCCTCTCCCATCTTTTCTCCCTGCCCTGCAGCACAAACATTCTGTCCCACAGCCGACATGACTGATTCCAAAGGAATTCCCAAGCTCCCCAGAGCAATCACATGCTGTCAGACACACACGAGTGCAAAAACAAGGACACTAATTGGTTTAGGACTTTGCTCTGTGGATGCTCCCACCCAAACCAAGCCCAGCAGGCCAGCAGCACATAGGCATCCCTCAGTGTCATCGGTGGGATTTCCTATCTCCAGTAAATACAGGGAGCAAAGAAAAGCCAAACCAAACTGAAAGGTATATGTCCTGCTCCTAGCCAAGCAACTAAAATGAATTAATCCTCTTCTAGATCATTGAAGATGGGAATGTTCTGTAACAGTCAAACTCCTTCAACTGGTGTAGGGAGGAACTGGGTCCATTACAAGACAGGGAATAATTCAGACTAATGCTGTCAGAGTTACTGATCTTTCCTTGTGTATTATTGCACCGTGCCTTGGGCCAGACATCCAGTCCCATTAGGACGCTGACAGCAGGTGCTATGTTTGATCCATTCTCTGCAATTCAAAACTCTTACATAAAGAGTTTGCCTTCCACCCGATTCCAACTCAAAAAGCCTCATAGAAATGTGCAGGTATTACTAAGCATACAGCACATGTGTGACTAGCTCAAAATACAGACAACTAGTAAGTGCTGCACTTGGAGTTAGCATCCAACAGTAACACTGCTTCAAAAGACTCCAGAATGTGAGTGTCACACTGGTGAAGCCAAGAGCTTTTTAAAATTCATTTTATGTCATTTCAAAAACAATATATTCAGAAGAAAAGGTCTGCAGGTGGCCCAGATGGCTAACATTCATACAACACTTTCTCTCCATTAAACATGCAATACCTCCTTATTCTTGGTATGTCTCCAGTGTATGATTCAATCATAGTATCTGTAAGCACTAAAACCATAGTATACAAGTCATACAGAAAGAGATAACTATTAACAAGGAATTACTGCCCATGTAAAAATTTAACCAAGTTAAATTAAGAATATAAGTACTGAAGAACATTTTTGACAGTACATCCACAGTACTTTCCTCTCTCTCAGCAAAAGCACTTGAAATGCCCTATTAAGGCACTATTTCTTTTTACAGGATTCAATAGCTTCACCCTACTTATTCTGAGATCATGCAATGTTATTGTCTTTCTGAAAAAGTGCCCGAACGTTAAATCTCCTGTGAACTCTAAATGCCAGCTACAATTCCACAGCTCAGAAGGACAATACTAAGAATCAACTACAGGAAGAGTTCCCCTGACCCTCTGTCCTCACCTCTCTGTGAAGAAATGCATTTGATTAGCATCAAAGATTCTGCTCTAAACCTCAGGAGATCCTGGACAGAAACTTCCAAAGGAAAAGACATTTTGAAACAGATAAAACAGGTTGTGTTCTGAGGAAGGGAAACGCTGAAAGGAGGATTGTCAGAGCCAGCTGCAGCAGCACAAGTAACTTGCCTAATGTTTTGGGGTGTGCAGGCTGAACAGAACAAATTTAGCCTTAAAGTGAAACATTGCGCTGAACTTCTCACTGTATGCAAAAGCAAGCTTTTACTAAATTCCACCGGTTTGAAAAAGGTACTCTTCACATTTACCAGCCACAAGGACTCTCTAACAGAGCTAAATCCTGCTGAGTCTAGCCAATGTGAATAGGACAGAAAAACAGGGATGCTGTAAGATGGTCATTCATTCAAAGAGTGGAAAAGAGCACATACAGGTCTGAAGACAAGGCATCATTTCTGTGCACATCACAGGCTCACTTAACAATGAGAAGTCACAATTTTACTGCGATTTTCAATCTGCTTCCCCCCAACTGCTTGTTTTCTTCTTCTGTGGCACTATTTATCTCCCATTCAGTTTCTGTGAGATACTTAAAAAAGAAGTCACAACAATGACAATCATAACAGGGATAATCGGTTCCATCAGTTTTATAAATTAAATTAATGAAATAACTACAAGGAGAAAAATAATTGTAAAACCTATCTAAAGTCCTGGATCATCTCACACACCTAATCGTCACTGCACGCTCAAACACATTTGAACAGGCACAGCAAAACCAGCAATGAACTTTGCTGAAAGAACAGAAACAAACTGATGGTAACAAAAATCTCTTGCCCCAGCAGGTAAGATTTTAATGTTGAGCCACATGATCATTGATGTTTCATGAAAGCAATTAAAATCTGTCTTTGCAGAAGCAGTTTCTCCAGTTACTGTATACTTTCTCATCATGGTCTACCTTTTTCTTTAAATTATAATCTATAAAGCTAAACTCCTGGAATTGATACTGGCACACATTGCTATTTTGAACTCATCGGTACATCATGCTTTCAGTAAGTGTTCAGAAAGGGGACACCAAACCCAGCCTGGTGCTCTCTCTGAAGTACTGAGCTATGTGAAAAAACCTTCATTTAAAAGCCATACTCCTTCCAGCCAAGTCCTTCACAGCCAGTGCCGGCTGGCATAGTAGCTCTTAAATAAAGAACAAACAAAAAAAGCTACTGGTTTGAGTAATGACACTCCTTCTACCCAGAACGCCATTTCTTAGATGACAAAAAAAAAATGTATCATTATTTTCATTCAAACAGGAGTAATTCCAAAATTTCCAATCCAGGGGACACAAAACAGGCCAGGGGCTGATATGTACCACACAACGCCGTTAGCCTCAGTGATAGATTACAAATGGGTGATGGATGAATCTTTTAATCACAGTCATGTCACCAAGTTACTGGCACGCTGTACCATTGTATATTGCCTACTGAAAACATGATTAACCTTCCCCCAACTTTTTTAAGTCTGTCAAACACAGCCCCCAGCACAAGTTCATAGAATCATAGACTGTTAAGGGCTTGGAAGGGACCTTAAAGATCATTTAGTCCCAACCCCTCTGCCATGGGCACGGACACCTCCCACTAGACCAGGTTGCTCAAGGTCTTATCCAACCTGGCTTAAACACAGTTTTTCCAGCTAGTATCTTTACTTTTCCACAATCTCAGTTTAAAGGGTAATTCTAACTCCTAGAAATAGCATTAGAGATGTGGTACTGTTCATAGGGTGTGTGGAGGGGGCTGCAGGGGCCTCTGTGAGGAGACGCGAGGGCTGCCAAGCATCAGACACAGCTGGCTCCAAGAGCCCTGCCACAGGGCACAGTCGAGCTCCACAGCTACTGGAGATGAAAGAAAGGGAAAAACCCTGGCAGCAAGGAAAAAAAAAGTGAGAGGGAAAGCCCTATAATCACCAAGGTGAAGGAAGGAGGAGGAGAAAGAGGAGGAGGTGCTCCAAGCACCCCATCACATTCTCCTGCAGCCACTGGAGAAAACCACAGTAAAGCAGATCATCCCCCTGCAGCCTGTGGAAGAGCATGGGAGCAGGAGCCTGGAGCAGGGTCTCTGGCACTAACTACACATAGACCGTGGGGGACCCACACTGGAGCAGCCTACTCCTGAGGGACTGCACTGCACCCTGGGCAGAGAACCCACACCAGAGCAGTTCTTAGATGCCCACAGCCCACGGGAATGCCCCAGGCTGCATCAGGGGAGCAGTGTGGAGAAGCAGAAGAGAGAAGCTGCACTGGGCTGACCACAGCCCCCACTTGCTGTCCCTCTGCACCACTCAGGGGGAGGAGATGGAGGAGTCTGGGATGAGAGAGTGAAGCTGAGCCTGGGAAGAAGATGGGTGGGGGAAGGTAGCTCCAGTTTCCTTTTTGTTTCTCACCACTCTAGTCTATTTTTAAACGGCAGTAAATTAAATTAATTTTCCCCAAGTCGAGTCTGTTTACCCCATGATGGTAACTGGCAAGTGATCTTCCTGTCCTCATCATGACCCGAAAGTGATTCCATCTTATTTTCTCCCCTGCCCTGCTGAGGAGTGGGAGCAAGAGAGCAGTTGGGTGGAGGTCTGGCAGCCAGAGAAGGTCAACCCACCACAGAGTGAAATAAATAAAAAATCCCACCTAAAACTGCTTCCCCCCCATCCCACCCCTCTTCTGTGTCCTTTCAAAGGAGACAGAAACAGAAACGGACTCCATGAGGCCACTACCCTCCCTCTGACCCTCCTTAAGCTGCACTTTGGCACAAACAGTCAGTTTCCTGACTCAGAGCCAAATTATACTTTTCCTCAAATAGGAACTCCTGACTCCTCCAATTTTTATTCTTCATTTGGCCTGTCATCAGCTTCTTAAGTCAAGGCTATTCTTCCCACAACCACAGAAATTTAAAAGACACTATTTTATCTACTGTTATCAGCAGACTATAGTGAAATCAAACAACACATACAAACGGTATTTAACATGCTGGCATTCATATACATACATATATACACACACTCACTCTAAGGTAGACAATACAGTATAAATACTACACTTTAGCCTATATAAAATATAGGTACCATTTATCTCACTTGCATACAGATGGACACTGCAACTATCAGCAATCCATAATTTACTAACCACATGAGGACAATTAAAGAGTTTAGCAAATACTGGTTAATGTTTAAACTGGGAATGGATGGGCAACTTCACCAGACAGGTCAACGTGACTGAAACCAAGAAAGATTATGTTAAGTATAAAAGGCTCAAATCTGAAGTAATTTCCTCTGGTTGTTTTTTATAATCACATCTAATGACCCATTGTAAAACTATGTTTTGTGAAAGCATTAGACAGACACAATATGGGCTAAACTCAATTCAACCTGTGTCCTTCATCTCCCTATGGCCTAGGCTAAAAGCAGACTATACACAAACATTCAGGTTCCACGCCTCTCACCCCCACAAACTTTTAATAACATGGAATTTGAGAGTATGTCTAGAAAGGAAGAGGAAAAGACCCAAATCTCTGAAGACCTAAATTCAAAGCCAGAAAAGGGGAATTGCTGAATTAAGCAGTTAACATTTCTCCCTTAAAATACAGAACAAATGTATTATCTTGTCTACTGTAAACTGTTTATAGCCAAGTTTGTATACACATACTGGTTTTTTTTTAAAGACAGCTTTTCGAGTCGTTCACAGAATGATGACTTGAGGAATCACCTAAAAGACATTCTGTGCTTCTCATCAAAGGCAAGTCTTAAGCTTATTAGCACATACTATAGAGACTGAACATCTCAAACAATGCTTTTATTCTACTAGAAATTTTAACTAAGTTACCCAACATACATCAATTAGAGTCCCGTTTTCACCTAGCTCACAGACACAGCTACTCCTAAGCAATACTTTCCTAACATACTCTGTCATCATAACACATTACTGGAAAACTAAGCACATGAAAGGGAATGGGTGCCCTAATGTTGCAAAAATTGCTGTAATCCAGTCTCAAAATTTGGGTAATGTGCAGATGAAGCAAGGTTTACTAAATTGTTAAATCAGAACCTTGCACAATAAAACATTCTGTTTATCAGGAAGACTGACACACACTGGCTACACAATTGTGGCTGTCACTAGAGAAACCCAGTTCTGAGACTGAGAATTGTTTTGTCTAGCTCCTCATAGGCAGTATAGGGTTTAAGATTATAAATTACCATATCATATGTAAAGCAGATGAAGATGCCTCTAGTTAAAATGTATCTTGGGACACAGTATAAATATTAATTAGACATGACCTGCATACAAATAGTGCACTGCTATTAAAGATCACTTCTGGAGGTGACAGTTTACTTGCTCATTTACCTGATAATTAGGAAATTTCAAAGACTCAATTCAACACTTGTGATAAAACTTAGGAGGACACAAAAACAGGAAAGCCCTGAGTCTCTTTTGGCTGTTTGGGCAATAACAAACATGTACATCCTTTTCCATTTTCTGATGAAGGATAAAAAGATAAAGTCACATAAAAAGTGTTTATCAGAATTATCTTGATGGAAAGTTGGGAACTAACAATCACACTGTTTTCACACAAATGTGGTAAAGACCACCACAGATCTATTTCTTGAAACCACCATCTCTTGACCCAGCAGAATGACATTGTTCTGAAGAGGTTTTCCTGACAATGTCCTTAAGATTGAGAAATAAAGCTAGAAAAAATTAATTCATATTTCATACAAATAGTTCCAAATAATTCCAAGAAATCTGTTTTCTTTGGGAGTACATTAAGCTTTCAACCAAATAGCATGAAAAACTAAAAACCATTACAGGGAAAAAAAAGGTAAGGAAAATAATTCTTTCTACAAAGTCTCCCCCTTTTTTAAGCTGTGTACTATAAAATTCATGCATCCAAGTAAAAACTAAGTTACCTCTTAAGAAATGGGAACTCAAGGAAAGCTAGATTTCAAACTGGGAACTGGGAATCACTTTGGAATTTGGACAGAAAATCCAGACAACTGTTTAGGCTGACCAACCTTGAGAGAGCTGTCCTATAGAATGCATGCACTATGAAGTTCACACTTATTCAATTTAAATATTCAAACATTTTTAAAACTTTCAATATATAATATTTTTTAAGCTTTCAATATATACATAGCCACACTTCAAGAGTATATCACCCATGCAAACTTTAGATTTTCTTTATTAAAAATAAGTGAGAAAAATTGTGTCCTTCAACTATGACAGATACCCAATTTAAAACTCACCGGTGTGAGCTGGTTCTGAAATCAGGATTTGTATTTAGTGGCCTGTCCCACATCACCTTTATCTCCTGAATGCATTAGCAGCCCCAAAAGCTGTTACTAATGATGCAGACTCATGAAAACAGAGGTGTCAGAGGTTGGGGGATGTCTTGGAATTTTTTCTCCATCACTGTTACTAAGTAACAAATAGGCGGATGATTAGGGCTATCAGCTCTTTTGTGAGAGACAAAGGGTGTGCTTGGGCGGGGGCAGGTAAGGGAAGAGCCCAGCCGGGCCTGGAGGACAGGCACTCACTCTCGTCGGACAAGGGGAGAGGAGAGGCTGCTCTCTTGCTTTTGGCTGCGACCAGAGGAAAATCCAACTGTGCCCTGCTTTCTTTCTCCTGGCTGGGTGAGCTTTGATTCAACCTTTTTCACCACTGGGAAGAGCACGTTTCCCCAGGCTG